>CM041809.1:765137-852637 GCA_023376895.1 Aspiorhynchus laticeps
GGCTTTTGTCTTAGTTTTCTGTGTGCCATGTGCTCTCATGTCAATTGTCTTGACCCCACCCATCTTGTTACCTGATTATTGGTTAATTTGCCCCACCTGTGTTTATCTCGTTACCCTCCTCATTTGCTCCCTTTATAATCTCCTTGTGTTTGCAGTCCTGTCTGCCTTGCCTTGCCTTGCCTTGCCTTGCCTTGCCTTGCCTTGCCTTGCCTTGCCTTGCCTTGCCTTGCCTTGCCTTGCCTTGCCTTGCCTTGCCTTGCCTTGCCTTGCCTTGCCTTGCCTTGCCTTGCCTTGCCTTGCCTTGCCTTGCCTACGGGGTAGTTTTAGTTTGTTTTGTTTTATTTTACTAATAAAAAGCCCATACTCTGCAATACTGAGTCCTCGCCTCATCCCTCTACCGAAACCCTGACACCCTCAGATTCCAGATTTTCAAATAGTTGTATCTTAGCCAAATATTGTCCTATCCTAACAAACCATACGTCAATGGAAAGCTTATTTATTCAGCTTTCAGATGATGTATAAATCTCAGTTTTGAAAAATCGACCCTTATGACTGATTTTGTGGTCCAGGGTCATATATGACAAACAAAGAAAGCTTCCAAGTAATTTAGCTTCTCAAATGTCAGACACAATAGCAGGCCGTTTTTTTTCCGGTCTCTCGTGCTATTCCTCCTCCTCTGTGGTCATGCGCAGCAGGCCGAGCTGTAAATCCCCCCTCGTCTCTGTTTATGCACAGCCTGACCGCGTCCACCGACACTCACTGAGATTTTTCTGCTCAAAAACCCCGGGCCAAGGGAATGTGCTGATTGTCAGGCTTTTCGTAGCCGTTCTCACATTGCAACCCCATCTGAACTTCTCCTGCGCTCCTCTGGCCTGCTGTTTGGATGCCCTTGTCTCCAAGGTAACACACAAAGACACAGATGTTTCTCGGTTAGCCAAAGCAATTTGTGAGGACAGACGGAGCGCAGAAGACAAGTATAGAGAGTGCAGTCTGACGAGACGTTTTGGAGTGAAAACACTGTAATCAAGACATGACATGAACCCAGCAGAGAGCCTTCACCGGGAATGTGAGCGTTTTCATCAAGACATTTGCATAATGTCTGGCTTGTCTGTGGTCTATATGAAATTACTTGGATACAAGTCTCAGCTTTTTCCTGTGAATAATTACTCTCGTGCTTAATAACAGCGAGTCTGAGCGAGTTTAAACTTTATAACTTCAAAGTTATCAAAAAGTATTCAAAGTTGCACCACATGACATTTTCTCAACTAACATTGGCTTGTCATAAAAAGGGCAAATTATCTGATAAAACCTTGTCAAATTGTGTCATCTGTATGATGTCATTTCCTGTTTTATCATTTAAATTTAATGAACATAAAAATGTCATGTGGTGTATCCATCAAATATGTACACATTTTAATATTTTCATAAAAGTTTATATATATATATATATATATATATATATATATATATTAGTGCTGTCAAACGATTAATCGCATCCCAAATTAATTTTTTTTGTTTACATAATATGTGTGTATACTGTGTATATTTATTATGCATATATAAATACAAACACATGCACATATATATATATATATATATATATATATATTTAATAAAAATATGTTATGTTTATATATTAAATATATTTAGATATAATATAAAATATAAGAATATAAATATATAAATGTATATACATGTAAATATTTTCAAAATATATACTGTATGTGTGTGTATTTATATATACATAATAAATATACACAGTACACATACATATATTATGTAAACACAATTAATTACGATTAATCGTTTGACATGTATATATTATAAATTATTAATTCAGAAATAGTTGCACCACATGACATTTTTTTCAACTAACCTTGCCTTCTTATAAAAAGGTCCAATTATTTCATAAAATGTTGATATCTCTATGATGTAATTTCCTGTTTTATGTCTTATTTTTTGCATGTTTCTCTATGTTAGTTTCATATGTGTTGGAAATACTTTTATATTTATTTATTTATTTCAATGAAGGTTTAAATTTAATGACTGTAAAAATGTTATGCGTTGCAATATTTTCATAAATGTTTTTAAACATTATTCAAGTGTAAAATAAGAAAATTCATAAATTATTCATTCATAAACATTTTTGCAGCAGATGAGATTTTCTCAACTAACCTTGGCTTATCATAATAAAGTCAAATCATCTGATAAAACCTTGACAAAATTAATTTCTTGTTTTTTTCCCCTGCATATTTCTCTGTGTTGAGTTTGCATGTTTTTGAAAAACTTTTATGTATACTTTCAATGAACGTTTAAATTAATGACTGAAAAAAATCAAATATGTACACATTGTAATCAATATTTTCATAAATGTTTAAAAACTATTCATATTTATAGGTTATATTAATAAATGTAAACTTTTTTCATTTTACTAACATCAATTATTAATTTGAATTTATATTTTTTATTTTTTTTGCAGAGTTGCACCACATGACATTTTAAATCTGATATTTTAAAAGTCTTATCGACAAAACAGGTCATCTATATGATGTAATATTTTTTTCTGCATGTTGCTCCATGTTGGTTGGACCACATGACTTTAATATTATATTACATTATATATATAATATTATTTTTTATATTTAAATAGTTTAACTAAGAAAAAATAATTATTGTCACTTTTTTAATATTAAACTTCTAATAAAATATATCATGCTTATTTAATGTTTACAAGATTTTCATTATTTTAATAAAGCATTTTTCCTCATTATAATATTAAAAGAGTTGCATCTGACATTATTGATTTCATGTAAAAAAAAAAGTGTCAAAATTAATTTTAATTCAGAAATTAAAAACATAATCATAGATGAAGAGAATTCAAGTGATTGTATTTATGATCCTAACAAAAATAAACTCCCTCAGATGTTTGCAAACAGAGCCTTTGGTGTTTGAGGGTCAGGTTTTTGTGTCTTTGTTCAGGTTTCTGAACTGAGTTCATGCTGAAACTGCTAAGCCATGCTGAGGAATGGGCCGTCATGCAAACGTGGCACCCTCCTCTCCTCCCCTTTACTGGCAGCAGCAGACCGCCGGGGCCCCGGGGCCCGCTCTCATGTCACCGGCTCTGAGAGATTACGCTGACTCCTGCTGGTCACAGAACCTCAACAGCAGTCTGAGGCCGGACTCAAGGTTTGAGGGTTTGATGAGAAAGAATGTTAGAAACAGCAGAGAAATCTGATCCCAGATCTGCTGTGTGAACTGAATGCACTACAGAGGACGTATAAACCAGGGGGAAGAAACAAAAGAACTGCATGAGAAATGAATCATACAGTTTGCTTTCTGTCATCTGAACTGGATGAATTAGAGGGTTTTAATTATTATTTTTTTTTATAATGAATTATTATTTACTTACTTACTTACCTACCTACCTCCCTGCCTTACCTTACCTTACCTTACCTACCACCCATTAGAGGGTTTTGGGGCTTCATTTTTTGAAATTTATATTTTAAAAGAGAAATTTAAGATAATTTATTCTTACTATTTTTTACATTTATTAAAGGTTTTTATAAGAAATTGTATTAGGTTTGTATAAAATGTTTAGTGTTTTTTTTTCAGTCGTTTTGTATTTTTTTATTTATTTATTTTTTTTTACATTTTGGGGGTATTTTTTTTTTATTAAATAATTTTTTTTTTCCATAAATTATAGAATTAATTTATCTGCAGGAAAACAACATTGAAAAAATATACACATACACATGTATATAACCTTTTAAAAAATAAAACTAAATATTGTGTGTGTGTGTGTGTGTGCGTATTTATATATATATATGTGTGTTTGTGTATACATACTGTATATGTGTGTGTGTGTGTGTGTGTGCATATATACATATGTGTGTGTGTGTTTGTGTGTGTGTGTGTGTGTGTGTGAATGTTTATATTATATTTATATTTATTTAGATGAACTCACCATTCACTTTCATTATGGAAAATGGCAGCACTGGACATTCTGCTAAATATCTTCTTTTATGTTCCACACAAGTCATACAGAATGAGGATGAGTAAATAATGACAAAATATTCATATTCATTATCAAAACAATGTTGCTGAATGGTATGTTTAGAGTGAAGATATAGGCCTACTGTTCATGTTATGTAACCATGTGCATTTCGGTATGTCAGCAGATTGACTTTGAGAGAATGAAAAAGCTCTTAATGCAGAACAGATGATGTTTCTAGTAACATAAACTATGCAGGAAGTGTCCATCACATTCAGATGAAGAGTGCTGCTGCATTTAAAAATAAATAAATAAATAATATAAAATAAATCAATTAAAATCACATATGAAATGACTGGGTGGTTCTGTGTTTAGAGTATATCTCTAATCATCTTATTCCAGTGGAGTGACATGTCTGCACAGATTACAGCGCTTTATAACACACAATTACTGCAGATCTGGCCTCTTGAAGCAGCATGAGGTGCTCACTTAAAATAATTAAAGCCAGGAAGCATTAAGGTAAACATTCATCGTCTGACACGACACTGCACCGGTGTATTAGCATTAGTTCAGAATCTCACTAAACTACTTTAACTAGTTCTGAAAAATGTGATGCATGCACATGCAAAACTGGGACTGAGGTGAAAATCAAGTGTTTAAACATTGTTTACATGTCTGTCTGGTGTTTTTAATATGCTTAAAGACAAGCCTTGTGTAAATTCATCAGTCAACACCATTGCTGAGCATTTTCTCCTTAAAACACACATGTAACCAATCCCTTCAACCTTCAGATCCTGGCGAGGGTTTCTATTTACAACGTCTTTTTGCAGCGTTGAGCTATGTAGCCAATCACAGCCAGATCTGATCAGAGACAGAGCACTCTTTGTGTGCCTTTTAGACTATAATCCGTTCCAAATTTAAACACACTCACTCACGGATTCATTCTCTGAAAATCATTTATGCAATATTGCAGTTTGTGAGTTGGGTAGCATATACTATACTTCATAAGCTAAGGTAGGCAGTTTCTGCACTTATAGCATCACCTTGCAGAACAACAAATATAAAGCATATTTTCAAAAAACTCAAACATCACAGCCCTTACAGCTCTATAAAAGTTAAAGGGGTCATCGGATGCCCATTTTGCACAAGTTGATATGATTCTTTAGGGTCTTAATGAAAAGTCTATAACATACTTTGGTTAACATTTCTCAATGGTAGTGTAAAAAACACCTTTTTTACCCTGTCAAAATCAGCTCTGTTTTCAGTGAGCTGTTTTTTAGTTCATGTTGCTTTAAATGCTAATGAGCTCTGCTGACCCCGCCCCTCTCTTCCGTGGGGTGACGAGCAGTACTGTTTACTTTAGCCGCAGAACTGGTTACTAGCACATTATTAGGAAAGGCGATTTGTAAAGATTCATAAAAAACCCTTATACTCACTTCTTCTGTAGATAAAGCTGGATCACGAATGATTTGCACGAACATAGACGCATTTATGTAGATCGGGCTCGGCGCATTCATTTCAAAACAAAAGTAACATTAATCCTCTGTGTCTTCAGCAGCTCAGATGTCAGGAGTAACTGACGACTGCTATATTCATTATTACATCCAACAACAAAACACCTCAATCGCTTAATCAGAGACATCTTGTCTTCCCTGCACTGGAGGCGGACAGCTCTCAGCTCACTCAGGGGGGCGGGGCTAAGGTAAGACGGCTTGTCAATCAACTATCGTGGGAGGGGCCTGTACAGAACTACGTCATTCTGACAGGAATCTCAGAACAGCCTGATTTGAGAAAGAGGATTTTAAAAACCACTGGGTGGATTTTTATCATTATAGGATGGATGTGTACACACACACATTTATGTTCAAACAACTTGAAAAGTGAATTTTGCATCCGATGACCCCTTTTAAGGCACATCTCTCAGGTAAAAGTAGGCTATTTCCAATAAAAGGTCCAACATATTAGGAATAGTTTTAACTTCAAGTTTATCTTACCTGTCCAGAAGAAGCTCTGCATGTTCGTCGTATCGATTGAAACCCAACCACTCCATCAAATTCCCCCATTATGTAAAAAACACTGGTAATATATTTACCCTTGTTTTACCATGGTTTCTGTCTCTCTGTGTATTTTCACAACTCGTTGAATTTTGGCTTCCACTTCTTCTGCTTCTTATTTATTTATTGATGGATGGCAAACCAACTCCGCCACCGACTGGACTGGAGTGTGGATCTGGATATTTGCTTATACATGAGATGAAATAAAGCATAAAAACCAAGCAAAACAAATGAACAAACCAGCAAAATAAAATAAAACAAATAAACAAAAAAATAAAATAAAAATCAATTTAAAATACTTAATTGTTTTACTTAAAAGCATGGTAGGTGGTTTGGTTGAAAACATTTTGTTCTGCTGGTTGAAAGTCCCATCACATCCCGATAGCAATCACTAATTTAAGTGTCTAAATGTATTTATATGTATTTATATCATCTGTGGAAGGTGTAGAACTATGAAATGTTCGTCCAATCAGATTCCTCGGTCCAAGGGCTACAATAGGCTGTCCTACTTGCCTGTCAATGCATGTATTTACATATCTCCGGTTCGTATGTATTTGCATAACTCCGGTTTGTATGTATTTGCATATCTCCGGTTCGTATGTATTTGCATATCTCCGGTTCGTATGTATTTGCATAACTCCGGTTTGTATGTATTTGCATATCTCCGGTTCGTATGTATTTGCATATCTCCGGTTCGTATGTATTTGCATATCTCCGGTTCGTATGTATTTGCATATCTCCGGTTCATATGTATTTACATATCTCCGGTTCGTATGTATTTGCATAACTCCGGTTTGTATGTATTTGCATATCTCCGGTTCATATGTATTTACATATCTCCGGTTCGTATGTATTTGCATATCTCCAGTTCGTATGTATTTGCATAACTCCGGTTTGCATAATCCCACCCTGTTCGCACACACGATACATCATCAGTGCATTCATTGCACTATTGCAGAGCAAGTGAGAATGGAAGGTGTTATTATTGTAATATTATGCACTTTGTACTGCAATGTTTTCTCAACGGTGAAAGAGACATGAGCTAATCTGACAGCGCTGACACTGACTACATTTACATGGACATCAGTAATCTAATTATTTACCTTATTCTGAATAAGACAACATTATGATTAAGGTGTTTACATGAGTTGCTTTTGGAATATTCCTTTCATGTTTCTGTTTTACATGTAATAGTACATAGCTTGATTTCACATATAAACATATAGTTCGTTATCGTTATGATGCCATATACAGTTTTGGGTGTTTCATTTCTAATTTACTGAAAGCTTCAAGTGCAGTTAATTATTTGTCATGCTATACATGCAAACAGATGACAGTATTGTTGAAGCCATGCTCTTTTGTTTGCCATCAAACCGTTGATCATTGCCGTGCGTGTATCCTATTGCAAAATGTGGTGAAAAGTACACAACGGTGCTTATACTGCACTTCCACACTTTAGGCTTATGACTTTAGGCAGATTAAGGTAATCAAATATCTCTGTTTGCATGGTAGATTCTTAATCAGAGTATTGTCTTAATCGTGTTAAAATCGGAGTAGTGTTGTCCATGTAAATGTGCTCATTGATTATCCTCTGTTCTGCTGTGTGTGGTCATGTGTTTGGAGGAGGCGTGGCTTTGGAGACTGATTATGCAGAGAGGGTGGGATCTTATGCTTTCAAAGCTAGCTCTCTGAAATCACCTACCCTACCTTTAATTTACTTTCTTTTATAAACTTCATCATATCATCATATCATACAACAAACTACATAATACTACTTACTAGCTGTTTTCCTAAAAACACTTTGATAAAGAGAAGTCGTGGTGTTTTATCTCATTTAATGAGTGAATAATGTTGTATTCCTGCTTACTGTTTCTTGTTGAATACAGGGTATGCATTCCCCAGCTGGGTGCTTTCCAATTGTACATAATGTACTGTCAAGACGAGTATGACCTATTCTCAGCCGAGTTATGATATATCCTTCCCCTGGCTGTGCAGAGATATGCAAATACATATGTTGACAGGCAGGTAAGACATCCTATAATTGCATGGCCAACAACAGCAATCAATAATTAAAGTGGGCTATTTAACCTACTCTACCTTTAACGGAGTGAAAGTAGAGCAGGTCTGAGCTGGTGTGATCCAGTGGAGGCGGAGACTAATTAGCATATTCATGAATCCGCCTTTACTAAAGGAGGTGAGGGTGTAGAGTTACATTCAAGTCATTTTAAGACATTAGGGAATTATTTTCATGGGAAAAAGGGTGTTGCTTGCTGGCTGAAGTGAGTTTATGCTGAAAACAGAAAGAGAGCGAGAGATCAGATGGGTTCAGATGATCTGTCTGCTTTACAAACCTCTCTAATCCAGATTAAACACATCCAATGTACTGTACCCCCCACGCTGGCACTGAGCCTGATCCGGGACAACATGTGTGTCACATCACAGTAGACACGTTTGTCAGCTTTATCAAACAGTTCAAATAATTACAGTTAAAATGTTTGTTGGTTAATTTCCCATGACAAGTGTAAACACTGTCTCTCTGCAGCAGTATAAAAACACTGCACTGTTTCTTTAAGCATCCTGACCAGGCCAAGACAGTTACACTGAACAAATGGCGTGAGTTTGGGGAGGAACTTCCTTTTTTTCTGACCAATGGCTGACAAGGGGGTGTGTTCAGGAAACCTGTTTGAAACCAATCATTATTTATAATGACACTCATGGAAACTGTAAGCATTTTAAAATTGTCCTTTATCATTAGCTAATGCTAATATATATATTTTAATTTAATATATATATTATAATATATAATTTATTTTTTAATAAATATATTAATAAAAATATATTGTTGATATTTATATTGATAAGTATTTATATATATTTAATATTTGTATTTAATTATATATGTAAATTATGTAATTATATATAAAATTCAATATATATTATACGTTTATGTATAATACAATAATTTGATTAATTACTAATTAATTAATTATAATAGAAATTGAAATAATTTATACTTATTGCACTCTTTAGATTATTATATTTTCATATTATTGACAGTCATAGAAATTTTAAACACTTTTTTGAATAAAATGAAATGAATTTTAATTTTGAAGTAAACTAAAATAGTTATCAATTATAGCTTGACTGGAAATGTTGCATAGCAACAACAACAATAACAACAACAACAAAGATTGTTAATATTGTTTTAAAAAGTTATTTTTTGTTATTATATATATATATATAATTAATTTAATTACAAATTATTAGTTATAATAAAAATAAATAATTGATAATTGTTTCACTCTTTAAATTATTATATTTTCGTTTATATTTTTTTATGGATTTGCATAGCTAAGCATTCAACATGTGGGTCTAGAACATGGATAAATGAAAAAAAAACTGTTTGAAACTGAGAAATATAAAAAAGACACGCTAAAACATGATAACACAGGGCCAGTCGTGGCCTAATGGATAGCGAGTTGGACTTGTAAGCGGAAGGTTGTGGGTTCGAATCTCAGGTCCGGCAGGGATTGTTGGTGGGGGGAGTATCCTCCTTCAATACCACGACTGAGGTGTCCTTGAGCAAGACACCGAACCCCCAACTGCTCCCCGGGCGCCGTAACATGTGCCCGCTGCTCCGGGGGTGTGTTCACTTAGGATGGGTTAAATGCAGAGAATACATTTCACTGCTGGTTATATACTCTCTATATAATTGTGTATGTGACAAATAATCTTAATCTTAAAAAGCTTTATGTGACAAAAATCAAAAGTTGAAATCAGTTTGTTTTAATAAAAATCATCAGTTTTCTGAGGAGTCTGAGGAGTCAGGTGTCAATCTCAGTAAAGAAAACACTCTGACAGTCCTTCTCTCCTTCATCACTCTTCCACTGAACCTCACAGCACCTGTTTTCTGTCTGTTCTGGTTGGATCTCTCTACAAAGGAGCGTTCAGTTCACCTGTGAGAGCTGCTGGTGGTTTCTTCTCAGTCTCTCAGTGCGTTCTGCTCAACAGCTGTGTCCTTCAAAGCTTTACTTCTGTGCTGAATTCAGGAGGATTTACCATCTCCCCAGAAACAGAGGAGAATAACACAACAGATCTGCTGTGCCATGACCTCACAGTTACTCTGTCCAGCTGGGAAACTAATACACTCTGATACTGGAACCGAACGGAAATATGGGGGATTGGAGGGGTTTGATGAAAGAAATCTTCCATGCATTTGGTCATCTTCTAGTAGTTTGTGAACGAAACTCTTCTCTGGAAGAAGACGGGATGAAAATGGTGAAATCCAGGCTGCGTTACTGCCGTCCTCACAGATTCCAGCTGCAGTCGGCCCATTGGCTGGTGTTTTAGGCACATGTAGAGCGTTTAGAGGGTGTGGGTGGGAAGACGGTCATAATTTCCAAAGAGGGAACAGAATAGCTCAGTTACAGCAAACCGAGGGAGTTTGAGTCCGGCTGTCGTCCAATCCTGATCTGATCAAGCCTCTTCATCTCATCCAAAGATGAATTCCTGTACACTGTAAAAAGTGATAAGTTCACTTAACTTAATCACTCCAAAAAGTGATAAGTTCACTTAACTTAAAAAAACCTGTTGCCTTAAAATTATTAAGTAAATAATAATTAAAAAAAAATAAGTTAAGTGAATTGTCAAGTTCACTTAACTTATTTTTTTTTATTATTATTTACTTAAAATTTTTTAAGGCAATGGGTTTCCTCAATTTTTTAAGTTAAGTCAACTTCTCACTTTTTACAGTGTACTTACTGTATTTATTTGACGTGTGTCAAGGACGAGAAAGAAGAAACATTTTCATTTTATGGCAGCTTTATCCCCGCTTGCTTCTTGATCTGCTCAGTTAGTGAATCTCGGCTTGCTTTGAGATGTTTTCAGGACCCAGATTTTACGTTAGACATCAACACAATATCATGTTTGCTGGACTATAAGTACATAAAAACAAACATTATAGGACTAATAATATGCAATGAATCAGAACTGGAAAATTTGTGTTTTTATATTGAGTGTTTGGTTTTTAAACATTAATCATTTCATTCATACTCATAATTCACTGCAGAAAGCACACATTCATTTCTAGTGAAGTGTGTTTAATGCAGCCGGGTCTAATTCTCTTTTATCTTATTTCCTGTTCATGTTGAAATCTGCATAATTAGGCACACAAATAAGTTTGCATCAAAACGAAACTTGAATGGTTTTGGCGATAGCAATCTTCAAAACAGTTTGTCTGTGTTTTGTATAATTAGCATATTTCAAATTTGGAACACAATCTGTCGTTTCATCAATTGTGCTTCTTTAGCTCAGGATTTTTCAAGCTATAGTGCATTAATAAAAAACAAGGCTCGTTTCTCCGTAATGAACGTTATGACTCTTTAAATTCATTTTTATACAAGTGGGCATCTTCTCTCCTCAATGTCTGTGACATACAGCCTTTGACGTCACTAAAAGATGCAGAATGTGTTTTTAATAATTAAAACCATGCTTATTTTGCTGTTCTATCTGTGCATGATTATACTGTAAGAAAATATCAGTAGAAAAATGGGAAAGCGGCTAGGACTTTACTTTAAGCCTTTAAATATAATGCATTATAGAAGTAGTTTCAATGCATTAATTAATCCTTGTAATGCATTGATCTCATTCATAATAGTGAGTGACGATATTATAATACTTATCTTTTCATTGATACACCTTTGGAAAGTGTTATGCATTAAAACACATGACAAACAAACCTTAACATGCATTTTAACTTCGGTTACAATTAATTATGAAAATACATAATGCATTTACAACCTTCATTATGAATACCTTTATAATGCATTATGTTACCAGACTTTTTTTCTGCTTTATGGACATTTCCTTTAGTGCTAAAACAAAGCACAACGCAATGCACAATTCAAAATATGTGTAAAACATATACAACATTTTGAGCTTATATGTATTGTCTGAATTTAGCATTGTTTTATTCTCTATTGTCTACGACCAGAAGGGACCACCAGTTGAGATCTGATGTTTTATGCAACCTCCAGCTGCCATGATTTCATCACAGATGTGCTTTGGTGAAGCAAAAGGCAAAATCAACAATACTAAAGTGAAACTGAATCGGTCCAATTCACAGCCAACATCTGAGTCGACCAAAAGCCCCTAAGAATCAAAAGGCTGATTTTCAATGAAGTTTAAGACTTAAATGCACTGAATAAGCTCGCCTGACACTTCATATAAAACACAAATCTGGTGATTTAGACCTCCAGCTATAGAGCCGATAGACGGGAACGTCCCTCTCTACAGAGCTCTTATGAGCGGGGAACACAAGAACACACGGCTCCTTGTGAGTTCACATCAATGGAGGCTTTTTCCCAGGCCTGCAGTGCTATGAGTGTGTGTTTGCTCATGTGTAGGAGAGCGTGGCCTGCAGTGCTATGAGTGTGTGTTTGCTCATGTGTAGGAGAGCGTGGCCTGCAGTGCTATGAGTGTGTGTTTGCTCATGTGTAGGAGAGCGTGGCGAGTGGATGAATGTGTTATTGAGACACAGAACACTTCCTCATCTCCCCCGGCTATAAACGCTTCGCTACCGAGACATTTATCTCATTACTCATCATTCCCATCATCTTAGGGACTTTTCTGAGCCGCAGCTGTTGTGTTTTACTGCCTAGCAAGCAGATTTGAATCCTAACCAGGGCTGGAGTTATGTAAGGAACCACACCGTGGTGAAAGGGGTATTTTCAGTGATCCTGATCCAGAGATATTTGAGTGGTTTGTAAACTCTATGTAGGGTTCATCACCTAAAGAAACACCCAAACGTGTGCATGATGCTTATGTGATGTTTAGATTTATTAATTCATTAAGAAAAAAAGCACTAACGAAGATTTGTAATTTGTCAATTATTATTTTAATAATTTTTGTCAACAAAAAAAGGAACGGATTTCAGATAATTTGACAATGCAAGGTTAGTTTATATTGCTAAATGCTATATGTGACCCTGGACAACAAAACCAGTCATAAGGGTACTTTTTTTAAATTGAATAATAAATAATATTTCCATTGATTTATGGTTTGTTATGATTGGACTATATTTGGCTGAGATATAACTATTTGAAAATCTGGAATCTGAGGGTGTAAAAAAATCTAAATATTGAGAAAATCATCTTTAAAGTTGTTCAAATGAAGTTCTTAGCAATGCATATTACTAATCAAAAATTAAGTTTTGATATATTTACGATATGAAATTTACAAAATATCTTCATGGAACATGATCTTAATATCCTAATGATTTTTGTCATAAAAGAAAAATGGATAATTTTGACCCATACAATGTATTGTTGTCTATTTCTACAAATATACCTGTGTTACTTATGACTGCTTTTGTGCTCCAGAGTCACATATAGCTATATGATATTTATGAATTAATAATTAATATTTGTTTAAAAAAAAATGGTAACACTTTACTGTTCCATTTGTTAACATTAACTACATTAGTTAAATAGAAAAATACTTTTAAAATGTTTATTAATCTTAATGTTAATTTCAACATTTATTAATATTCATAATTAAACTCAAAATAACAATATAAACCAAGATATAAATGAACAAATATTAATACTGTAATAAATGTATTGCTCATTGTTAGTTTATGTTTAACTAATTGGATCTTACTGTAGTGTTAGCAAAAATTAATAAACAAATAAAAATAACTTTTTAAATAAGTAAATGTTTTAGACAATAATGATAAAGATGTGTACACTCACGCGGAATTGTAAGGAAAACATTTATTGCTTTAGCTATTAAATGTAAAAACATAATAATAATTGAAAATAAGATTTTTTGAAATAAGAAATCTTTGCATGTGTTTTTAAAACTAAATATTTTCCCCATAAAGTCAATGACCCTCATAAATAGATGTATGTAAGTATATAAATACAGGTTGATCAGCTCAAAACGACCATATGCAGAAAAATCATCGACTCTTTTGTGTTTATTTAATGATTTATAGATTTCTAGGCCTGAGTTTGAAGGCCTCCGTCAGCTGAGGTCACATCCTCAAACATCATCATAATAAAAAACATCTGGAAATATCAATAACCTACCTGTATGTAGAACTTAATATTGCAGCAGACTCAGGTCTGGTCAGATCAGCAGGAGACCGGAAGTAGTATTCTTTCAGAACAGAAGGCACATGGCTGAAATGTAAAATTATTTCTAATCTGAGTTATTATTTTTTTTTTTAACATATCATTCCACTTTATTGAAGCCAGAACAAAATCAATACACTTCAAAAGTATTTTTTTGCAAATGCCGCCATCGTGTGGCTGCTAATGACACGTGTGAGGTTCAAAGCGCGCCAGATTTTCCCGCGTTGGCGGGAAGAAGGTCAAAGCGCGCGAACGTTTCTCAGTCAGGCCTCGCAGGAACAAAACAAGGAAGACTAAACCCCGAATCAGCAGTTTTAACCGAGTGAGACAGATCTCTACAGGGACTCCAGCAACACCTCGCTTGTTCCAGACTCCCAGCAGCCCTCGACCACATTACTGGAGCCATTAACACCACAACATTGTGAGCACAACTCTGCATTTACTCCGATTATAGAGCTTAGAGTAGACGCCATCTTGAATTTTACGCGGATAAAAACGAGGCTGAGGCTGAGATGAGGGGGATTGATTTACTGTGTTTGTAATTTTCAAAACTCACTTTTTATAGACTTTTTGTCATTGAAAGTCTTTTAGAAATAGGCCTGTTTTGTCAGCTAAACAATCGAAATGTTGTTAAACTACTTCTGTCTCGCTTTCATTCCCATCAACAATTAAATATGGCGCTACCCTGATATAATAGATTAGTTTCCATCTCAAATATCATTTCAGTTATGGAAATATTGGACCTTCGTTTACTTGTATCAGTTATATTTTTTAATATTTAATTATTATTTAATATTTAACTTGTTAGATATCATTTGTAAATAGTAAAACGTAATATTTTCTTCAAAATAGTAAAATATGAGACATGAAAAAAGTACATTTCCAAGAACTATATTGTATTACTAATAAATGCTAGAAGGTCAGAGCTAACTATAACTACAACAATACATGCTTTAATACTCATTCTAATTGTATGAGAATTGTGAAGGTGATGCTACAGCTATAACGACACATTCAGTTTTCATCGTGTGTTATTAAAAAAAATCATAATCTACACACAGGCTTAAAACTAATTTTGCCCTGAGAGGTACAAAACATGGCGGCTTTAACCACATCAACAGATGGCAGTGTGAGGTGGTTAACCTCAAAATTACACAAACATTTGTTTTATCAGTTAAGGTCTAACTAACTAGTCCTAAATGCTGGGTAAAATATGGACAAACCCAGCGATTGGGTTGTTTTCAACCAACAGTTGGGTTAAATGTTCAGCGCTTCTATAAGCGCTAACCTCATGTACGAACCGAACGGAGCGCTTATCAGCGCAACATGACTGAAGCGCAGTTCTTTAATTGATTTTTCCCTAAAGATTTCTATCACAACTGTGGCATGTTGTAGATATTGTTTCTAAAGGCTGTTGTTTCTCATAACAAATGCAATATAGATGAATTAAAAAGTCATTATTGGCTTGGTAATGATTAATAGGCTCGCCTTATTATAACAAATGCTACAGTTAAGAACTATGGTACTTTTTCATAAGAGCAAGTACAAGTCAGAATCGAGAGCCTAATGATGAGTGATGGAAAAACCTTCAGATATTCCAATGATGGCATAGAATAAATCATTAAGAGCCTGATGAACTGAGTAAGAAATATCAATATAAGAAAATGTTAAGTTAGATTGACTTCCCATGGCGTGTTGAATTAAAACATTCTGTCAAACTATAGCCTAAGTGTCTAAATAGGATATATAATGTATTTATATATTATGTAAACAAGTAATTGTTAACTAGCCTATTACTTTATTGCAGTTACGCAATCAACCAACTTTGCATGTGTGGTGGATAACACTAAAGACCATTTTACATAAACATTTAAACAAACAAACAAATAAATAAACCATGACTCGGGGTCCACTTCAACCCCCCCAATGTTCAAACCAAAACTACACCCTTGACCCAATCGTTGGGTTCATCCATATTTAACCCAGCATTTTTTAAGAGTGTAGAACTTCTGGTTGCAGAGGAAACTGTGAACACTAGCTGATCTGAGAACATGTTGAAATAATGAACAGTTTACTGACAAACATCTGTTTGCTTTCCCAGCTGTTAATTTTAATTGACAATTAAAACATCTGAAAAAGCAAATTACCTTGTAAATGTACATAACTTTTGTAAAATAGGCTGTAAGCTAATTTAGGTAAGAATTTCACACTTTCTCTCTTAATATACAGATATTCATCTATGAAGAAATTCATGTGAATTCCTTCTAAGGGTTTATGAAAAGTTCATGTGTTTTGTGAGTGGGATATTTCTGCCATGCGAGAACCAAAATCATGCTTTGGTAAACCATAACGAGAAGATAAGTCATAATTATGAGATGTAAAGTCAGTTATTACAAAAAGTTGAAATTGACGAAAACAATTGACAAACATTCAAATTTATGACAGTCAAAATTATGAAATACGTCAATTATGAGATAAAATCTATGAGTCAAAATTATCAAAAAAATATGAATGTCAAAATTCTGAAATAGTCATAATTACACCAGTCGAAACACACAAAAATCGAAATGAAATTATAATTACAGTCAATCTTGACAATTACAACTTTTTGTCGTAATCACTTATCTAATGTTTTTTACTTCGTAATCTCAATTTTGACTTGCGTCACAATTATGATTCAGTAAAACATGATTATTTTCTTGTGGCAGAACACACAGGTTTGAGTAGAGAGCAATGGCTTCTTATATTCTGGGATCTGAAAGAAAAATGTCCAAAGCGAGTCTCCTGAAATTGTCCCAACACAGTGGGGCGAAAAACATCCACATGTATGGCTTCCAAGCAGCTTCCTCGGTCAAATCTGGAAACTTCATGTCATGAGACACACCTTATCCACATCATACATATCAGACATGCATTCAAACAGAGATAACAAACAATACAGAAAGAAAACATCGAGTGCAGAAGAATTATATCGAACCATGCACCTAATAACAGCAAGGTTTCTCTTCGCTGTCTCAAATCTAAAACCATTATAATCACAATCAGCATGGATTATGAACACAAAACACAGACCTATACCTGTATTGTCACTATAACCCTTTTAATTAACTTCTGACATTTTCCACTCGTTTTTTAATATTACTAACAGAAGTGTAGCTTTTTGTTTTTTCGCATGTCAGAAAGACAAAGCGGATGCCGATGAGAGAATAACTATCAAGGTTTGCTGTTTTGGCTCTTATCATAAGCAGCAACATCGCATCTATTTGGGCTGCTGTCCCAGCATTAGGGTTTCATATTGTGCTGACTAAGGACAGGTTTATGGAGACACACCGCTCCCAACCTGGGCAGCAAAGAATGCAGGATTTGAAGAGTACACAATGTTACTGTGTACCGTTTCTTCCTTATCAAAGCGTATAATTCATGACGCACATAAACAGTTAAAGGAACTGAGTGAGTTTTTGGACTAAACGATGCTCGTAGGCTTTTTTGCCGATACTTGATGCTGCATTGTTTCCACAGGGCTTGTGCTTTACCATGTGCAGGACTGGTTAAAGGGACAGTTCACCCAAAAAAATAATTTTCATTATTCACTCACCCTCATGTTCCAAACCCGTGTGACTTACCATCTTCTGCAGAGCACAAAAGATATAGAAATGTTTCTACTGTTGTTTTTGTACATGAAATGACAGCCTGTGGGGTCCAAAACAACACTGGACCACACTGGCTTTTATTATGAGATAAAAATGAGAACATTTTGAAAAGAAGCCAAACGTATGAGATAAAGTCAAAATCGAGATCTCAATTTCAATTAATCGTAATTCTGACAAATATTTAAACTTACGTCAAAATACGCATAAGCCAAAATTGAGATAAGTCATAAGTTGCTATTTTTGTCAGAATTATGACTTATCTAAATTTTGACTTAATTTTGAGATGGTATCATAATCATAACAGTAGTCATATTTTTTGACTTGTCAAGTTGAAATTTGTCAGAATTATGATCTCGACTCTTTTTTTCATAATTTAGCTTTTTATCGCAAAATAACTATTTTGACTATCTCCTAATGCCTTATTTCATAAACATGACCTTTTATCTCATAATTTAAACTTTTTGTGTCAAACAAAATAGCATTGGACCACGATGAAACAATGAAATGAAAAATAAATTTTCAGATTTTAGGATGAGTGACTAAATGATGACAGAATTTTCATTTTCTGTTGAATAATCCCTTGAATCTGATGCATACTGTCAATTACTGAAGTAAACGCCAGGTGGACTTACATTGCAAGTGCATAAATGTTAAAATGATGGAGTTAATTGTTTTTCTGCATAAGCCAAAATATGCATAATATTTTGCATAAAATATGCGAAAGGTTGTGGGTTCGATTCCCAGGGAACACGCATAGTGATAAAACATGTATAGCCTGAATGCACTGTAAGTCGCTTTGGATAAAAGCGTCTGCTAAATGCATAAATGTAAATGTAAATGTATTTAACCTGGAATATTGCAAAATGATGCATGCCCAATGAAACTTTAGCAATTTGCAATGATAAATTAATGTGATTTCTCTCATCCATAAATCTTCATGTATCTTTTAATTAAAAAATATGCTTAAAAACAACAGAGGAAAGAAGTAACCCAAAGTAGAAGGAATGGCGTGATACTAGAAACACGCCGGCGCTCGGGAGACTCGGGCTAATGAGAAACAGTTGGCTTTGAGGTAATGAGCTGTGGTGTGTGCTGAGAGTCACACGGTGATATAATCAGGAGCAGAAAACCTTTAGTAGAAGAAACAACATTTAAATGAACAGACATTGAGGACCAAACATTGCAGGCCTGATACAGATACAGATGCGACAAAGCATTCTCAAAATATAACAGCCTCGTAATGCCACTGATAAAGGTTTACGAATCATTAAAAATCTAAGTGATTACAAAAAGCAGGGTTAAGATTGAAATAGTACAGAATATAATCTCTCAAAATAGTAGCAATATTGACTGATTGCAGCCTGAGCGATTACAGCACTATACAAGAAGAAGTCTGATAGCGCGTCTAATCTTCTTTTAGCAGGCAGCGATACGGTTTCATCTACAAGATGATCTGTAATCTACAGCGCACGGATGCTGATGAAGATGTGTAGCATTGTCTCTGTGCTCTCCATTTAAACAGTGAGCCTTTTAGCAGTGCCTCCGTCAGCGAACGTGTCCCGAGTTGTAGATTAGCTACGCCATCAGCGTCTTTTTCCGGTTTTAGGATTGCATAGAAAGTACAGTTGTGCTCAAAGACGTCAGTCCTAAAATACAAAGCGTGTGAAAGTGACCGTACGTGCCTCGTAAGCGAAATAAAACCAGCATTTGCTCTTCGTTCAAGGCACAGCTATTCTAAGATACTCACGTGTGCAAAATGAAGTTCGATTATCTTTAAAGGGGAGAGATCGCTTTCAGAGGACCGTCAAGAGACCCCGTGTGCTTCACAACCAAATTCACGTTGGCAATTCTGCTCAAGATGCGATCGGTTTATTTGTTTCTCCAGATGTTCGGCTTGACGCACGCTGTGAATCTCCTCCAGAACAGCAGGATCAAGTTGCTCGATGGTCTCGATTCATTTTTGTGGTTCGATGTTCTTTCAGCTGCTGTGGTTTGGTCCTTCATCCCTTTGTAGTCCATCCTAGAGGTTCGGTGTGGGCTGCTGGTTCACGATGACCTGGATGACAAAGTCCTTCTGGATCTTGGTGTCTTGCAGGCGGGTCTTGTCTGTGAGGAGCTTCCCAGAGAAGAACCAGCGCTGGTGGGCCAGGTCGATGTCCTCCTGAGCTTGCAGCTGTTTTTTGAGCAGGCCGATGGTGTCGGTCATGCTGGCGTTCAGACGCACGTCTTTGCAGGTGGAGAGCCGTACTTTCAGCTGGAACTCTTTCTTCTGTGTGGTCGGGGGCTCAGGGTTGTCAGACAGGTCTTCTTCGCTTCTTTCGCTGATCAGATTGACCGGCGGGGCCAGGCAGTAAACCGGTAGCTGGTAACGGTTGCCGAGTTCGTCGTAACACTCGGTCAGGGATCCTGGAGTGATTAAAAGTACAAACAACCATCAGCGATGGGGAAATAAAGTGCGACAGATAAAACAACGAGGGTTGGTGTGTGTCTTCATTTCTTTTGTTTTCGTGTTATTAAATACTTCTTCATTATGGTAAAAACTTCCCCGCTGGACTAATAAAGACACCACAAAACCAGTCATAAAGGCTTTTTTTTTTTTTTTTTTTATACAGAAAAAATAATCTTTCATTGATGTATGGTTTGTTATGATAGGACAATATTTGGCTGAGATACAACTATTTGAAAATCTGGAATCTGAGGGTGCAAAAAAATCTAAATATTGAGAAAATCACCTTTAAAGTTGTTCAAATGAAGTTATTAGCTATGCATATTACTAATCAAAAATTAAGTTTTGATATTTATGGGAGGAAATTTACAAAATATCTTCATGGAACATGATCTTTGCTTAATATCCTAATGATTTTTGTCCTAAAAGAAAAATTAATAATTTTGACCCATACAATGTATTGTTGTCTATTGCTACAAATATACGTGTTACTTATGACTGCTTTTGTGCTCCAGGGACACATGTGTGAAAATAATCAAACATTTCGATCTTGTGTCATTTGACCAATCATAACATAGCAAGTTTAAAAATGCAACGTAAATTTAAGTTGACTGATTTTATCATCTTTAACAAGCTGCAATTATTCAAAATTATTACAAAGTGCCTTGAGCATATAAAAGATGTTGTTTTATGTGGATACTGAAACATGAGCGAATGACAAAGCCTTTTTTACATAATAAATAACAAGTACGCCAACTCAACATTACACTGTGAATAAGGTTCCTATGTGGTTTGGAAAAGGTATGGAATTTGATTTGTCATTTCCATGAATTGCACAAATAAATTTTATATAATCGTGATGCATCGTGATATCGAATTGAATCGTGAAACCAGTGCCGATTCACACCCCTATTGAATATGGTCTGAAAATCTATTGAGAGGTTTGGAAATCTGAGTCTGGAAAAGTATGGAATTTTGAAATGGAAGATATGTAGGAAACCTGGAATGTGGAAACAATTGGATTTGTAACAAATGAGAGGTTTGCATATAAATCTGGATAAGGCCATATGTTGGCTTTATATTTAACCTTTATTTTGTGGGCTGCTCACATAATTTTCCATAATTGTAACGGTATCCTATGAGATTCTCCACTGGACAACAGCTGGACTCTCGTTTCTCTTCTCAAATCCTCACACTCTGTGTTTTTGGATGTAAATCATGGTAAATATTGATCAATGCATCAAGAATAAGAAATGACTGGTTTGTGCTTTAGTATAGAAATGCTTTATTTCTTGGGTTTCGGTTTGTAATCTCTCCTCACATTCAGCTTGAGCCTGATAGGCAATGGTAAAGCAAATCAGGTTTATTTTAGCACATTTCCCACAAGCCAGTAATGCAGTTTCGCTTTAAATTCATTTGGGCTTGGTGTTTATAATAAATATTGTTTATAGTGAATGCAACTATAATTTATGCATTTTATATTCTTTATTCTTGTTCTGTATTTTCCTAGAATGAGGGGAACTAAAATACATGTTTACAGTGTTTGTAAAATTTCTTAATGTAATAAAATGTGAATTAAGCACTAATGCAACTATTATTTATTTTTTTAACAATGCAATTTTGGGTCACACTTTATTTTAAGGAGTCCTTATACAATTAAGTACTGAGTAGTATTAATTACAAACTTGCACTTTAGATTAAGAGAGTTAGGATTAGGGTTTTCCTTACAGTTAGTTGCATGTAATTATGCATAATTTACTGTTATCACTATAGCAAGTACATGCTAGGGGTGTCGATATTAATCGTTGCATCATGATGCGGTCATGGACGATTCTGCATCAATGCAGTTATAGACCATAATTGATTACAGCCTACTGACGTCATTCACATATGCGCTTGTCACACGAGTATTAAAAATGCACTTTATTTTTAAATCTGAGCTTGGCTTTATCCCACGTATGGCACGTATGTGAGCTAGAGACAATCGCGGCGGGCTTCATTGCACAGAATATGCGCTGTGAGACACGTGAGCATTTCTTGACTGTGCTTCCACTCGCTGTTATTTTAGTCTTTTATTGTAAATATGCTTTCATTTCTGCCGTCTGGAATGCAGTACATATTTGATGCACGAAACTCGTGTACTGACAGACTTTCTCGTGCACTTTGTGTTTGTTTGTCCTGAAGCTCGATCGCAGCTGTGGTTAAATACACTTGCATCTCCGAATACTTTTATGATTCGGAATTAATTTGTAAACAGTCAGTTGTTTTCAGAACAGGATAAAACATCTGATATGTGGGAACAGATCTGTGCATTAGTCTATTAAAGCTGCCACTGTCTATGATCTCATCAGTAGTAATCAAACAGCAATAATGCTGAGGAAAAAAGAAAAACCCATAACTATGATTTTCTGTAAACTTTCGGATACTTAAAGCGCTCTTAGATACAGAAAGTGCTTTTTGTTTATCACTTGTAATTGTCTTTTTCCACCTTTATTACTTTATATTTGCTTATGTTATTTTGACTTTGTTTAATTCTTAACAATAATTAATTAATTACTGTATATATTAGTTAATTAACAATTATTTTACAAAAAGTATCCTGCTTATATACGTAATTTATTAAATGCACAAAATAAATTTTACATTTTCATAAACTTCCATAACTTTTTTGTAATATTTTTTTATAACTTTTTTCACTTCTACAATAATCTGCCAAGTGTCTTCTTTAAAAAGAGACCAACCTTAAGTCACAATTTTTAACAATTTAAGTTGGATATATCATTTTCAGGTCTATGCTCCAAAAGTGGAACTGACAGATAACAGGTTAAAGTGTTTTGACCAAATTTTCCAGAAAAAAAATGGTAACTTCAGTTTTGCACAATACATTTATATTTCCAGTTCCTCAAAAGACAGCAAGTCAGACACACAAAGCTGGTTTGGTCACAGCCGATCGGAGACTCTCACCGTGTGGTAACGTGATGTTGGCTCCGTCCACGATGGCCTGAGCCAGTTCCTGATCGTTACACTCCAGAGCCACAGCGGCGGCCTTCAGGGCATCCCAGATCTCCTTCCGGCCCTCGAACGCCGGAGCCGTGTCCCAGAACTCATCTCTCTTACTGCGGAGCTGGCCCTCCGTCATGGGGTAATCGCTCTTCCACTTGGGCTTGTCTTTCTTCAGCGGCTCATTACGACCTGCAGACCAAACGAGGTGTGAATTAACACTAATGTGTGAGAAGCGTAGGCCATACAGCATTTCCTGGAATAACAGCTTTGATGATTCGTGAGGATCAAAGTGAAGAAGAGCACATTATTTTTGACCATTATGCCAGAATTGTACTATTCCCATGAATTATGATGAGGTTAGTTTGAAATCACAGCGAAGGCATGTATGATTTCACTAATGTAGGCTTTCCATTTGCATTTTCCATCAGTACTTTCACAAACGGGGCAACAAAAAGGACATTGAGTGGAATGTAAAAGTAATAGTGTAATAAAAAAGAATTGACATTTAGTGCTTTCAAATGATTATGGTGTAATGGAATATTGGGGGGGGGGGGTGAACATATGAAAGAAATGAATACTTTTATTCAGCAAGGACGCATTAAATTGATCAAAAGACATTTATAATGTTACAAAAGATTTCTATTTCAAATAAATGCTGTTCTTTTGAACTTTCTATTCATCTGTGAATCCTGAAAAATAAAATGTATGTTTTCCGCAAAATATTGTGCAGCACAACTGTTTTCAACGTTGATAATAATCAGAAATGTTTCTTGAGCAGCAAATCAGCATATTATTATGATTTCTAAAGGACTATGTGACGTGAAAAATCAGCTTTGCATTACAGGAATAAATTACATTTTACTATATACTTGCACAAAATAGATTTACTTTAAATTAATAATATTTCACAATTTTTGCAGTACTTTTAATCAAATAAACAGCCTCTGTGAGCATAAGAAAATAAATCTCACATATATAGGCCTATAAAGCGTACATATAGTTTGATCCTATTATTATTAAATATAATTAATTGGATCTAACTACATATAAAATTAAGTTGGAGATAAATTAATGGTTAATTAGTATGCATATAAAACATGTTTTTCTTATAGTACATTAAGCTCAATCTCAATAAAAGCAGAAGTGAACTTCGCTTACTCATATTCCCATGAGCAAAGGTTGTGTATTTATGACTGTTTGTTTGCAAATACTGCCCTCGCCGATGACTGATCACTTCAGACAAAAAACAACGGCCTCATCCATCAACAGCCCTGAAGGCAGCAGAACACCCCAAACAGCTCCTCCTGACCCTGAGGATATCTGCTCAAACAGAGCCGCTGTTTTCAATCAACAAAGATAGGCTGAGCCCAACACACGGCGATCAGGACACGACCCACTGGATACTGTTTAAGATTACAACACACACTCTGTGTGTTTGCATTAGGCCTGTAATACATAGTGCAACATTTATCTACAATTATTATTGTCAATAGTCATTTAGTTCAGTTCAAAGTGTTGATGTTGCACACTTAATACATTTACAGTTCATCAAAACAAATGATTCAGCTATAAAGCATCTCTACTGAAGACGACAGCGTCTTCATCATCATCATCATCCAGCTCAATTGACCTATCGGTAAGCTCCGCACAAACAAACAGAGTTGCTCACTGTCTTTCAAAGACACCTTGTTCCACAATGTTTTTGCACAATTTTGGACACAGAAGGCCACCAAATGGGAATTAAATATACCATGGAGGGATTTATAAAATATTTAAAAATAAATACAGTGGGTAACTCGAAGCGAGGGTTTACAGATCACAATGCAAGCGGGAGAAGTCTCATATTACGGTCGGTCATCACGATCGCAGATGACAACATGCAGGATCGACACTGTTCTAGGGTTGTAACGATATACCGGTATGACGATATACCACGATATAAAGATGTACGATTATCATACCGTGTACATTTGCTTATCTACGGTATTGGGAGAAAATAAAAGACGCAGAATCTTACCTGTGCCTAGCAACAACTTTCCACTGAACTGTTCTCTTGCTCCACCCACACGTGCAGTGGAGACAACATCAGAGACAGAGGCCGTTATCTATATCCCACGTCGAAATATAAATTAAAATTGGCAGTATGGGAATAACATTACTTTGAATATAGAAAAGACGAACAATTATTTGTCCTCGAGGATAGACAGTTCGCAAAAACTGCGCAAAGCAGATGCAAAAAGAGGAAACGCATCGAACATGTTTACCTATATTTCAGAACACCATCCCTCCGTGCAGATACAGTTATGTCCCATTTATAACTTAAGGTTAAAGCCTTATGATTTCCGTGATGCGGAGTGAATCACAGAATCCAGTCATGACAATGAATTTACAATGCAGATGTCACAAAATATGCGCAATTTTATGGATTGATGAATAAATCAAAAACAGAGCTGTCAAATCACGACATGGTCTAGTGTCTGTGATTATTGAAGCGCAAAAACAATGCTATATAAAAATATAATCTGTTTGTTTTGCGTGTCTCTCTGTGAATGAGCGGCGTTGTGTCGTGTACTACATACTCAAGTATGCGCGCTGGCGCCGCTCGTAGTGTTAACAGCACCTGCTGTCTCACTATCTGAGGACATGAACACAAACAGCCTCACTGACACTGAGAGAACAATTAATAATCCTTTCATCATTTTATTTGAGAAAACCACTGTCAAATACACTGACACTCAAAGCTCTTCACTACAACCCGTCAAAATAAAAGTCCGCTTTTTAACTCGAAGAAATTGACAGAAATTACGACTGTACTATAATGTAGCCTACTTCTAAAATAATAATAATAATTTATAGAAACATTTAAGGAATATAATTTTCTCCTTATTTTTATTTTGTAAATCTCTGTTGTGCAGTCCTTTACGAAAACATAAAAGGATAAGTTATTTTCATTTGATTACATTTTAAAACATTAATTAAATTGTTTAAGCTTTATGCATTAATTTCATTACCACCATTTTTGATAGTATATTTGTATTATATCATAAAAGTACAGAATCCAGAAAAATTAAGTCAAACCAGAATTTATGAATTGTTGTGATGAATATAAGTTGTTAAACTAATATATAATCAATGCTGAAATTTACTTGATTGTTTTTGATTAAACACATGCTTCCAAACATTTGTTCAAACAAAAAAAAACATGTTTTGATGGTTTAATACCGTATACCGTGATATTTTCTGAGACGATTATCATACCGTTAAAATCTCATACCGTTAACAACCCTACACTGTTCATGTATCACAGGGTACGATTAAATAAATGTACATTTAACCAGTTTAATATGGAGAGACACTGAAATGTAGACCTTCGTTTATGTGTTTTTCACCTACACTGTACAAGACGCGAGAACAGTCCTCTATTTAGGTTTGTACATTAGCGTGGACTCTAACTTTAACTAGTTTTATCCAGAGATACCTTGCTGAAGCACAAGATAACATTAACGTGCTCGAGCAGATGAAGATTGTAACTTAATGAGTGTATGACAAGCAGAAAATGAATGTTTTTGTCTTCATTTGTATTGGGGTTGAATACTTAGGGACATTTTGCTCTGTTTTGTTTGCTTTTAGGAAATGTAATAAAGTAAATGATATTGTCCATCCTCTCAGGATACCTGGAATCAGTGTTACAAGTACCCCAGACACATCGTTTTTACATTTATGAAGCATAAACCCCATAAAACCGATGCGAGCTTCGGATCTTCCACTGTTTCTGTATGGCGCTGAAACCTAAAGATGTCCGAGTTCCTCCCCATGCAACTGATACTCGACTGCCATTGGCTAGTCTGCGTTTGAGGGGAGGAGCTTACCGATAGGTCAATTCTGTTCACGTTCTGTTCTCATCGGATGTCAGTGCAGTCAAATCAGCAATATTTCTGATTAGTGGTCGGCCAATATATCGCCAAGGCTGATATATTGGCCGATATTTGGTATTTTTCAAATATCGGTATCAGCCGATACGTTTTTCTGTTTGGCCGATGCGTTCGAGGCGGGACTTTTATTTTGACGGCGCTGAGAGCAGCAGCTCCTGAGCACACAGCTCTCACATTCTCTCTCAGTTCGCTGTCGCCGTTAACAGTTCTGTCTAATACGGACAGAAGTCTGTCTAATAATCAGATAGAACTGTTAAACAAAGGTATTAAATGTATACAAAAATATTATAACTTATTTTGATATTATTAGTAACAAAGGCAAACATTATAATACTTTCGTGTTTGCTGTCAGCATTCAGCAAATACGCATTTATATAAATTAAACAAATCTTTGAATGACTAATAGACATTTAATTTCACAAACTTATTAGAATCCAGTTGTGAGATCTTGTGAAGTGTGCATTTGTGTCATGCATGATGAGTGTGAATTGAAAGCTAGTTTAAACATTAAACTCGTGATTTCAAATTATGCTGCGCTTTATGCATTTGCCCACGGTCATATTCATGTCATTTTCACTGTGTGCTGTATGTAAAATGACTGTTACCTTGGCTTTATTTGAACAATATGATTCCCAATGCACACAAACTTCCCATAATACTGAGTGCTCTTACAGTGTTTACATCCTTTTTAGATATAATTTTATTAAATATTTATGAAAAATACTTTGTCATCTAAAGTATAAGTATGTTTATTTTACACATTTATTTTTTAATCCGTTTTCAAATTATTTAAAATTTCTTAAATATTAATTAACATTAAAGGGGTGGTTGACTGGTATTTTTCTAGGCTTGATTGTGTTTATGGGGTGCAGTCTAGCATGTGTTCATGCTTGTTTTTTTTAAAAACGCATTATTTTTCACATAATTTACCTTTATTTCACACCTCTCTGTCCCTTCTCTGACAAACGCCTCGATTTATTTCCTGGTTTATGAAGCCCCTCCCTCGATGGGCTGAGATTGGTTAGCTGGCTCAGTGTGTTGTGATTGGCTAAACCGCCTCTACTGCACGTCTGAACGTCCCGCCCCTCTCCTCAGCACATGTGCTCCGGTTGAATTGTAAACAGTGGCGTTGTCTATAATGCTTATCAATTTGAGCCCGATTGAGACCCAGAGGATATTAGTGAAGAGGATCGTGCAGAACCTGTGCAAGCACGGCTCTTAATGGTATGTTTGGTTGTTGTTGTCTCATACTTTTAAATACGCTGCTATTTGTAAGTGCTACTGCTTCTGTTAGCTTTTAATATACGGTTTTATCCTGATTAAAGCTTTAATACAGCACAGCAACCGCACACGTGTCCATTTATAATGCTTCTCATTGCTGTGTGAAAATAAGTGTATAATTGGAACAGTTTGTTGGAGCTGATCTGACGATCTGAATGAGAGAGAGAGAGAGAGAGAGAGAGAGAGAGAGATGCAGAGCAGGGCGACAGAGTAACAGTATTAAGAACCGCTGCTTTAATGATTTTGAAACTTGTGAATCCATTAGAATCGTTAGAAGACAGAATCGTGATTCATATGAATAGATTGTTACGTGCATCCCTAGTTTTCTCTTCCTCTTCTCTAAAGCAGCGCAGCATGGCTCCGCCCCCTTTGCTGCGTGTTCCCGGGGGCGGGGTTTATCTGGGTCTGTGATGTATCAGACCCGGGAAGTAACTCGTTGTAGTCCTTTACCTGTCGTTTTTGTAGGCATTAAACTGCCAGAATTTTAAAAGACGATATCTCCGTTTTCATTGAACTTTCAGCGCCGCAACTCTGCAGATATTGTTTATGCTCAAACAGAAACATTACACACTAACTAATGTTAAAAAAGTGAAATCGCAATCAACCACCCCTTTAAATACAATGATATTAGCTATATATCAGCCACCCTACTTTCCAAGATATCGGCAGTCAAAAAAAACAATATCAGTCGACCACTATTTCTGATTGTCAATGGGTTTTAAGCTCCAATAACAAGTAAATCTTAAGTTATAATATTAGATGGGGTTAAAATAAATGAGAAGCACTGTGAAAACAATAACATCAGACATTCCTGTCTGGATGGGATTAGATCTCTCAGAGGAGCCAGAAAACAGTCAACTGCTTAGTACATTTGCAAACTGTGAGAAAAACAGCCGAGATGAGATTAAAACAGCTCAGATACTGCTATTTATATGGCCAAACAGTAACTCTGAAAGAGAGTAATATAATAACAGTATAACTGCATATTCAAACTTGTTTAAATGACAAATGTATATCTGTATACAGGATTTTGTGGGACTTGTGACGGCAGGTGACGTCACATATTAATTTGCATATTCATGACGTCATTGCATCAAGTTTGCGTTCAGATGAGTTTTGGCACTTAAGATCTGTTCTAAATGTCACATACTGTAATTAATACAACTGAATGCCCAATAAAGCTGTTCACATTATACTTTCTGTTGTCATACATAAAACAAGTATAAATAGTAAACAGGAACCATTAATTTTACATGTTAACCAGGAATCACTCTCACTATACTCGTGTATGATTATAAATCATAATCCTGATTTATAATCGCGACATCGTCTGATAACATCAATATACATCTAACTTACACTAAAAAAAGTTATACATCTAACTTACACAGTTAGTTGTCTACATCTAGTTACATCTAACTTACATCTAACTTACACAGTCAATATACATCTAACTTACACAGTACTGGAGACTATATGCTGTGGTTTTGGCTGTATTACGGTTTTGTCTCATTCAGCGCACTGCCTGCGTCTGAATAACAAACTATGAGCATATTAACAGACGAATTATGTTCATATTTAAAAGTCCAAACAGTCAGTAAGCGACAGGTGCTTGGAAACGCTGTTTTGTAAATGACTTACTGACGATTTTGCTGCGTTACGGCCAACTGAATGCGCCGCTTCTCTGCCGCTCGCTGCACAGAAGAGACGCAGTCAAAGTCAAAGTCAGCTTTATTGTCAATTCTGCCACATGTACCGTACATACAGAGAATTGAAATTGCGTTACCCTCTTACTCCCTGGTGCATACAGATAACACTAAACACAAACAGTAGAACGCAAAAATACAGATAAGTACAAATCAATATATATATACAATATATATATACAAGAGAGAGGCGACACTGCGCCGGGAGACAGAGCTAGTGCTCGCGGGACAGAACTGGAGACATCTTCCAACTGAACGATAGCTAAGGTTTATCCAAAAAAGTCACTAGGTTTGTCAGTATGTACCTGTTGTGGGGAAAAAGCCGCTCAAAAGGGTCTGAAAGTTGCTAAATATTGTGCTAATGTCGCGCTTTTGTGTGTGAGATGCGGGAGCTGATGGCAGCGGGCGGTGGATATTGTTGCGGCCCGCCACAGATAAAGAGAGAGAGCTCGTCTGAGGGAGTGTGGACAGTTCCTGAGCACACAGAACGAGCAGTGCGAAACGTGTCGGGCGAGGGGAGATTTTCCTCTAGTTAATCGATCGCAGATGGTTTCATTATCTCGGGTGGATAAATTTTTTTTTAAAAAATAAGTGTAAGAGATAACAAAAATGTGTCACCAAATATACTTGGGCGGCCGTTAATATAGCTGGGCGGCCCGCCCAGGTAAAGTCTATGTGTGGGAAACACTGTCTGCTGATTGCAATAGTTTGCTTTTCTATTTCTAAACAGAACTGAAGACTGCAGATGCAAAATCCTCAAAGTCCGTCCAAAGAGTTTTCCTTTCAAATGAGCTTTTTAACAGGCTCCTATGAAAATATCATTGGACATTTTTAAAAATTAAAGCATTCAATAATTGACTAATATTATTATTTTCTTTGCTATTAAAGTGAATCACTGAACCATAGGAGCCTGATCTCAGACAGACATAAAAGCTTTTGCATCTGAAGACAGAGAATGAGTGCGCTTATTGGCCAAATATCGGCCGATATATCGGCCGTTATGATACGTCGCTCAACCACTACACAGTATAATGTCGCTCTCATATTATTTACACACAAAGCTTCCAGAAAACAAACAAGAAGCCATATATGTAAAGCTACACGTACCACAAAAATGCAAATGTCCATTAAGTAATGTTTAGAAGATTTAGCAACAGTTTGATCAATCCACACGTTTAGAAACCTCTCATGACCTTTAGTGTGAACAGTAATAGTGAAGCAATCACTTCTAGTAATAAACCTACAGAAACAAGGAAGTTCACACTGATGGAGAGATAGTAGATGACTCAGTGCTTTCCCATCCTGGTGAGAGCTTTCATCCAAACACATTATTTATAGCATAAAGGTGTAATAAGTAATCATCAGGACACATTGTGTGATTTACAGCGCTGTTCCACCCGATGATGGAGGTGATGGTACGATGATGGAGGAGTATCATCAACACTTAAAAACACAGGTCTGGCCCTCTAAACCAGCTTAACACAGTGAAGAAATAATATAAAGAGAAGAGTTTAAAATAAAGCCTGCATATGTGTTTTGTGTCATATTTGATGCATCAGGCTTTTATGGCTCATATAGTGAGAATATGAAGGAAAAAACAGCTCAGTTTTATTCAGAGCAAAAATATGCATTTGCTGCAGATGCAAAATGATGAAATTCTGCTGCTTGTAATGTAAATCAATGAGATGTTTATAACAGTAGAGCAGATACTGACATAAAATGATCTAAATATCACTCTATATCTCCAATAATATCTCTTAGTAAGATGAGATGTAAATGATCCAAACATATAATGCAATGCTGATTGAGAGATGAATAATAAAGGCTCCTCAGAAGATCATTCCTCCGCTGAGGAACAGTGAAAGTAAAGCTCCTCAAAAGATCCTGACGATCAGATTTGAGACTAAAACATGATTGATGGCGAATCAAGTAAAGCTGAGCTGCTTCAGTCCAGTAAGTGTTCATCTTGAGATATGACTGCAGTTATTCTGACGTTTACTTGATCAAAATCAGTCCAGATTTGACTCTGAAGCAGCAGCTGAAGCTGGACGTTTCTACAATTACACTAAACAAGCTTTTACTGGATAAAACACTCTAAACCATCAATCAGAGACAGAAGAGATGCAGTAGATTGTAGTTTTTAAGCAAAGTCTTGATCATTTAGAGGACTTATAATGTGTGTATGTAATATGATACTGTAGGATTTATAGGGTTAAAGGGCTTTCAAAGTGACAGGCAGAGAAATGTAGACAAATGGCTGTTTTCAATCCAGTGCTTCGGTCAAATAAAAGAGACCATTGACAATGTGAAGAACTCCAAAAGGGGCTCTAAACGTTCCCAGAAGCCAAGCGCTTGATGCCAGTTTCTTTGAGATTTATTTGCAATTTCATTGGCTGTCACAACACGTGGCTAGATGGAAAGAGCATTTGTGATTTAAATCATCTAAGGTCAAAGAGCTTATTATGATTATGACTTAAGCCACAATAACAAGAGACAATGCAGAAAGTGACAAAGTCCAGCACCTCGTATAATCTCCAGTCAAACGATATGTAAACGTCTCGTTGTCTTGAGGCCAGGAGCTCGAAGCTGCATTCTTCTCCTGTAATTCTCTCGTTACACTCACACAAGCCACGACAGATCTGTGTTACAGGAACACGAGACGCTCCTGCTGTATCACTGAATGATGTGCAGCTCTTCTTCACAACCGCTCACTCTGTTATTGTGCAAGTGCTGTAAAAAGCATGTTTATGATGTTTGGTTCTGTATCCGTTCATGCATTCAAACTAAAAGCAATGTGAGAGAAAGTATGTGCCACAAAGTACAAAACAATAAACAGAGCAGCAAAAATGCATGATTGTTCTCGCTGTGACTGACCACAACAACAAGCCTGATTCACAACAAACCACTCTTACAGATTCATTTCAGTCAAAAACACTCACAAATCAGGCTTGCATATGAATTATGAATATTTTACATCATTATGAAGCAAAGTTTAGGTACAAAATAGAAATAATAATTCTTTAAAAAGATTTTATAGCTATACTACTAATATAATAATAATAATAATAATAATCAGATTCACAAACAATTGACTGTCAAAAACACTCACAAATCAGTCTTACATATGAATTATGAATATTTTACATCATTATGAAGCAACGTTTAGGGACAAAATAGAAATAATAATCATTTAAAAAGATTTTATAGTTATACTAATATAATAATAATAATCAGATTCACAAACAATTGACTGTCAAAAACACTCACAAATCAGTCTTACATATGAATTATGAATATTTTACATTATTATGAAGCAACGTTTAGGGACAAAATAGAAATAATCATTTAAAAAGATTTTATAGTTATACTACTAATATTATAATAATAATAATAATAATCAGATTCACAAACAATTGACTGTCAAAAGCACTCACAAATCAGTCTTACATATGAATTATGAATATTTTACATCATTATGAAGCAACGTTTAGGGACAAAATAGAAATAATAATCATTTAAAAAGATTTTATAGTTATACTAATATAATAATAATCAGATTCACAAACAATTGACTGTCAAAAACACTCACAAATCAGTCTTACATATGAATTATGAATATTTTACATCATTAAGCAAAGTTTAGGGACAAAATAGAAATAATAATCATTTAAATAATTCTTTAAAAAGATTTTATAGTTATACTACTAATATAATAATCAGATTCACAAACAGTTGACTCTTAAGAAAAAATTCATTTGAGTCAAAAACACTCAAATCAGTCCAATATATGAATTATGAATATTATTAAGCAAAGTTTGAGAAGTACAGAACTTTCTAAATAAAAAATAGTAATTAAAATAATGATTCTTAAAAAATATTTTAACTTCTCAAACTTTGTTCTAGTATTACTACTAATATAATAATTATAGTCTTGTAATCAGATTCACAAACAAATGACTTATGAACAGATTTGAGTCAAAAAAACTCACAAATCAGTCTAATACACAAATTGTGAATATTTTACATTGTTATTAAGCATGTAATCATATTCACAAAGAAATAAATTATGAACGGATTCGAGTTAAAACCACTCAAAAACAGTTTTATAAATGCATTATTAATATTTTATATTATTAAGAACAGTTGGAGAAGCTGTTTAAGTAATAACAACAATAATAATAAATTAAAAAAAAGTTTTGAACTCAACATTTGCTCTGGTAATAATAATAATTACAATAATGATAGTGTAGTCAGATTGACAAACTAACAACTCTTATGAATATGAATTTCATCTTATTAAGCAAAGTGCAAAACTTTAAATAATAATAATAATTATATTTCTTTAAAGGTTTTGAACTTCCAAAACTTTCTCTGGTAATAATAATTAACAATAATTTATAATATTGCTGTTTTTGTTATTTACGCAAGTTCATTTGTGTGCTAAATTGTAGCTCATTTATTTGTATTATTGTTTAGGGCTGATATTTCACATAAGAACAAATAAACCTCCCAAACTTGGCTCTGCTGCAAAGACAGACTGGACTGAGAGATGCACTGTCTTCTAGGAACGGTCACATAATACACATCCCACGAATGAAAATATTATCTCCTGTTCAGGACACACACGACATGAAGCACAGATAACCCGACAATACACTGATAGACGTCTGTGACTGAAGACGTTCACTGATACACGTCAAACACACATCACTGCCATAATGCAACGCTTTCCTTCAGTGGAATGAACTGTCTGGGCTTTCTATCCCAGTTATTCTTCACTACAGCTGATGGAAAACACACGGTCACATGGAGCAAACATGCAGAGACATGCCCTGAGACGGACAGACTGCCAGCTCCAACATGCATACAGATACAGCTCAAAACTCAGGCCCCTATTGTCCCATCTACAAAAACACAGCAAGTGCTATTTAACATTTAAATCATTCAAATGATTGTTGGAGACCCGTGGCAGTAAAGGGAAGAGGAACCTCAACAACGAGCAAAAGCAGAAGTGTTGCACCTAAAAGTTGCACATTTTAAGGAAAACATTCTTTCAAAATTAGTACTTTGGTAGATGGCAATACCATGGCGCTTTGATTAACATGCTAGGCGTTTCTGTGGAGTTTCACGGTATTATCATAATAATCACCGTGTACAAAAAAAACACAGCAATACCATGCACTGTAAAAAATCCAACTTTCGAAAAGTTCTACTAACCAGTGTAAAAAAGTAGCCTGAACAAAGAATTTTTTGTAGGAGAAGTCAGTTTAATTTTTTGTGTGAACTGAACAAAAACACTCTAAACATGTCGCTAGCAAAAGTTGTTTTGTTTACTTTACTTAAGCCCCATTCACACTGCACGTTGGTCCCGGAAAATTGCCAGAAAATTGCCGGAGTGCTTCTGTGTGAACGCAAACACGTCCCGGGATTAATTCCGGGATTGATCCCGGGTTGGGACCTAGTAACATTGCCGGGTTCAGTCCCGGAACGAGCGCTGTGTGAACAAAAGCCGGATCAATGCCGTAAAGGGTGTGTCGTAGTGATGACGCACTTTATCGTTCGGCAGTTTTACCGGGTGTTTTGAAGGCAGATCAACGTTCACGCGACGAAAAATATGTAAACTGGAATGAAGCAGCGATCAGGGAGCTCCTCACTATCCGCGCTGAAGCTGAAATCATTCTCCAGTTTAGTGAAATGGTGAGCGGCGCATTATACACGTCACATGAAAGGTCACGTGTCTTTACGGGATCTTTACGGGTTGTGTGTGAATGCATGCACAGATTCCGGAAAATCACTGGCAGTGTGAATGCAGCAAATCTGACGATCCGGGAACAAATGCCGGAACACATTACCCGTGTATTTTCCGGAATCTCTGTGTGAAAGGGGCTTTAGATACTCAAGTATTTGTTCACAACATATCCAAATGTTCTCCCAACTTTTCAAATTGAGTCATCTGAACAAACACTGAACAACATTGCACAAGTTCCCAGCATGCATTGCAGCTTGAAAACATTTTATGTTAATTATTATTAAAATATTATCATGTTTTAAATTTTACTGGCTTAATTTATGTTGCTGCTGCTGTTGTCACTGTCAGTTAGCTGTCATGTGGATCAGAGTTCATATTTTTACTGATTTAAAATGTGTTGATCCTCACCATGGTTGAGAATCATGTGCTGGTACTGTATGTGCATCTCATTTCAACTTGTTTAATACATTTGTATTTTAGCATAAATGTTTGCCTTTAGTTTTAAGAGGCAAATACTACCCATATTATGTAGAAGACTTTGAAAATAAACAAATCTAAAAGAAAGAGGATTGTTAAAACAGATTATCAATGCTAAAACATCTTTGGTTGCTCTAACAGATCTTTTAACACTCAGTAGACTGACTTTTATTCATTGATGAACTAGTTTTTAAGTTGTCGGTTGCTAGTTGAGTTAACTTAAAAAGGTGATTGTGATAGGTTGCCTTATTTTTTTGAGTTAGGTCAACTTTTTTTCTTACAGTGTGGGATCATGTGATGAAACGTGGTAACACTATAGTATTTTATGGTGGTGGTGCTCTCATTGGTTGCAATCAAAAAAAATATTTTCCACCAGAAATGTGAATATTTAAGTATGCAAAGGTAATATAAAAAACAAATGGTAATACAACTGCACTTTGATATGTAAACTACGTAGGGATGCAACGATACCATTTTTTCAGATCCGATCCGATCCAGAAAACTCTGGGTATCGGCCAATTCCGATCCGATCCGATCCAGAAAACTCTGAGTATCGGCCAATTCCGATCCGATCCGATCCAGAAAACTCTGGGTATCGGCCAATTCCGATCCGATCCGATCCAGAAAACTCTGGGTATCGGCCAATTCCGATCCGATCCGATCCAGAAAACTCTGGGTATCGGCCAATTCCGATCCGATCCAGAAAACTCTGGGTATCGGCCAATTCCGATCCGATCCGATCCAGAAAACTCTGGGTATCGGCCAATTCCGATCCGATCCAGAAAACTCTGGGTATCGGCCAATTCCGATCCGATCCAGAAAACTCTGGGTATCGGCCAATTCCGATCCGATCCGATCCTAGAGCAGTTTTTTTTTTTTTTAATCAATAGAGTTTCTATACTTCTGTGTCACTCTTTTGTGTGTTAAACACAATCTACTAGACAACTTCATTTTAATGAAAAATAACATGAAAATATATAGGGGCTGTTTACATCTGGTCACTTCATGCGTTTTGTAATATAAATCCGATCGCTCAAAACACTTCAGGAGGAGGTCTGGGACGAAACTGGACGTGTGTAAATGCATCTGGTTGTTGAAACCACACATGTGAATTTTACTCCTCCCAAAATGTAAAAATAATAAACGTGTGAGAGCGTGTTATAGGCTATATGACATTTTAGTCAGATATGACTGCGCTAATGCAACACGCATCACCGCAGACGAGTAGCTGAGCATCTCTTCAGCAAGAAGACGTGCAAACTACCACGAATGAAACTGAAAGTAAGTCACAGACGCTCAACACACAATCATCTTCATTAACAGTATAAGACAGGCTTATCTTTCCAGTGCTGATGCCGCGCGCGCTCCTATTGCGGTCTTTGATCTTGAAATGAGCTGATAATTAATAAAATGCAGCGCTTTTGATTTCGTTGACGTGAACTTCGTTAAATTTAAATATAGCGTGGGAATTAAAGATCGGATTTATATCCATTTTGTGAAGATTTCTGTGGCCAAGTGTAAATGGAAATGTTTTAATAAATCAGATAGATTTCCGATCAGAGAAAACACATGACCAGGTGTAAACAGACCCATTCATAATCTATGACAAAAATACTATTATAAACTAGGTTAGAGGATAATTTAGCAGCAAAAGTTATTCTAGAAAAATCATGAGTGCACAATTTTATAAAATCTAAACATTTAGTGAAATAACATTATTTAGTGGGGAACAAATAAAAGTGAATGTGAAGGACTAAATCTGGTAAAATGTTACACATTGCTCTTTGCATTGTTGTAAAATACATTAATGAAAACAAGTAAATGTATTTATTTATAAATATAAACTACAAAATTAAAAGACATTTCTTTTAAATATATAGCACAGTAATGAAGGCAGCAACATATGATAGAGGAGTCCTGCCTCCATTACTGTGCTATACATTAGATTATTAATAGCCTTGATAGGACAGTACAAGAAACGCTATAAATAATATTTAATTGCGCAAAAGTATTATAATATGAACAGCTCCGCTTATGTGCCTCCCGTGCGCAGAATGATGCTCTTGAAGCAGCACGGAGTCACAGCTCCGGTCAGAGAAGTTCAAAGCACAGAGGAAAGAGAGATTGATGCGTAGCTTATTAAATCTGCGCGATAGTTTATTGAGCCTTTTCTTTTAACGGTTTTAAATCTCAGTTATTGAGTGCTCTTGAAGAGAGTTTCATTGTTTTGACTGTAGTAACCGAACGTGACATGCAGTTTGAGCGCTGAACGGAGGATGACAGACAGACGCAGCAGAGAGAAGAGTTTACCTGAACTTGAATTTAACGACTTAAATATTCATCTGTACCTCACATTAAACTATGGAATGGCTTCAGAACACTTGGACTTTGACTTTATGGTGCTTTATAATGCTTTTGTGGGGCTTAACAATAACACAATAGTATACGCAGAATATCGGATTTGGATCGGTCTCGTCTCTCCGATACCCGATCCGCGGAAAATGCCCGGATCGGAGCCGATACCGATCCTGAGTATCGGATCGATGCATCCCTAAAACTACGGCGTGTGTCTATTACACAGTCGATTTATTTCAAAGAATACCATAGTACACAAGAATAACCATGGTACTTTTTTGATGGTGGTGGATTGTGCTTTTCAATACATCTAAAATATGCATATTTTAAGTACAGCCTCAATAAATGATTGCATATGAATACAAAAATGCATTAGAAATATGTACTGTGGTGATACTGCGATTGTAAGCCTATGGTACTTTGATACATACTGTAGTAATATAGGAGTACTAAATAAGGTAAGTTCATGTATTTATGTGTCATGATATTTATGATATCTAGGAAACATGTCCAAAAACATGCTGATGGTCTTGTCTGGTGCCCCCCAAATTTGCTAAACTTTACTATTTTTGAGTAAGGTAGTAAAAAAAAGCATTGCACTTTGATATACACTATAGTGTTTGATTATGATATTCCTAAAACATGGCATTTACATGGTAATCAACATATTTCACCATAAAAAACCATAGTACAAGCATAAAAATAACATGCATACGTGTGCAAAACCATGGCACTCTTTTTGTTTTGGTATAAAGTGGGATTCAACATCTGAAATATGCATATTTTAAGTACAGCCACAAAATAATGACTGCATATGAAAACAAAAATGTATTAGAAATATGTCCTGTGGTGATAGCCTATGGTTCTTTGATACAGAGTAATATAGGAGAACTAGATAAGGTAAGTTCATGTATATATGTGCCATGATATTTATAATATCTTGGTGCAACATGGAAACATGTCCAAAAACATGGTAACACCATGGTAATTTAGCTAAACTTTTGAGTAAAGTAGTAAAAAACTAACATTTTAGAAGCATTGCAATTTGGTATATACACATACTAGTGTTTGCTTATCATAAAACATGGCATTTACACGGTAATCACTATATTTCACCATAGAAAACCATAGTACAAGCATAAAAATAACGTGCATGCGTGTGCAAAACCATGACACTCCTTAGTTTTGGTATATTGTGGGACTCAACATCTGAAATATGCATATTTATTAATTGTTAATTAAATAATCATTCGTTTAGAATCAAAAGTACAGCCTCAATAAATCATTGCATTAGAAAACAAACATTCTTTCGTGTTACATTGATGGCAAGCTTATGGTAGTTTGATGCATATATCAAAATACTACATGCTTACTAGGGATGCACCGATACCGGGCCCGATACTGAGCTCATGTACTCGTACTCGTTAAAATGCCCCGATACCAAACGCCGATACCACACAGCATGTGATAAGTGCCATATTCAGACAAAGAATAGTGGGTGCAGAACACTATAGTTCATTTATGTAAGTGAGGATAGCAAAATAAAGTAAACCGTGACATATTATATCCAAAAATTCTTCATACAGTGGACTACCAATAAAATTTATAAAAATTTGGAACCAAAAATGATTCAGACCGAGTCTGGGAAAAAAAGTTCAGGTTTGCATGAAGGGTTGCCCGACAAAGTATTGATAGTTGTGTACATATTGTCATACTAACAGCTGTCTGAATAATTTTGGTTGATTGTAATCCATCACATACCTTTCTATCAAAGTTATCTGACATTATCAAGCTGAATTTGTTCTGACACAGTTTAACTCTGAGTTCTTGTCATATTTTATTACCATAAACTATAGAGAATAAACACTGATAATGTGAAAAATGTTGAATACATTTTGGTTTGACTATCTATTTGATAAATGAAGTTAACCAATGTACAATTGTCATTATACATACTCTTTTGGTTTCTGTACCCAATATTAAAACATTTTACAAATGCAATGAAAATATCGGTATCGGTAAGTACCAAAAATAAAAGTATCGGTATCGGGCAAGTACTGGAAGAAGTGGTATGGGTGCATCCCTAATGCTTACCATTTGTAAGTTCACAAATAATACCTTGTAACATGGTAATGTCGTGGTGCTTTTTGTTTGTGTGTTGTGTCTGTTGCTCCCACATCAGGTTAAGTCAATGCACGTGATATTTGCATGAAAGCCACACAGAGGAGCAAACATGTAAAGCAGCATCGCAGATGCAGAAGAGTCTCACCTCCGCGCTTCCTCGAGTCGTGTCCACGTGACTCCGCGCGCTCGCGCCCCACGCAGCCTCCCATGACTGTCAATCAAACACAGGCCACATCTCGAGACGACTTGAAGACTCACTCCTGCTTTGAGATCATTTGAGTTCCCAAACGAGAACAGTACTAGTTCAAGAGACTAAACACCGTGCTATGTGTTAGGTGCTCTATCAGCAGCACGCGCATTTAAGAGAAGCTCAGAAACAACAAAAACAACCAAAACTCCAGTCTGAGGACGTCTGGGATGATCTATCGGTTAAGTTATCTGGCTAGAAAATCGCGTTTAGTTGTTTATGGCTTTATCCGACGAGCTAACGTTAACTTACAGCGGCTAGCCAGCGCACTAGCTTTATCCCGAACTCTTAAATCCGGTCTGAAAGAGTAAAACAACATTAGCGAGACTAGTATTTGAGCTTTATAGATTACTCCGTGCTCGCTATGTTGTATATCAACAAACACACACGCGTCGCAAACCTGCCTCAGCTCTTTATCTCTCGCTAGTCTAACGTTACCTTTCCCCTCACTGATGTTTCCAACTAGTTCACGTTACTGACGCGCGTGCGCGCTCTGACCACGTGACTGCGCCAGAGCCCCTCCTCCAGAGGGAGACTTCAATCTTCGAACAGACTGCGTGTATGGCAAGCCGTTTTGACATTTATTTCTTCTCTATGGCAAGCCGTTTTGACATTTATTTCTTCTCAGGATATGTATTTTTGATATCAACAACTTAATTTTCACTAGTTAAAATGTTCATTCTTGATATCAACAACTTAATTTTCACTAGTAACAATTGTAATTTTTGATATCAGCAATATATTTCCACTAGTATGGCAAGCGTTTTGGAGTGAGCTATATTTGCAGTTTGCTTTACAGTGCAATAATGCGATTTAACGTTTAAAAATGCCATTACCTCTGACAAGACAAGCACGCTCTTCGCAATTCAAATAGGTTTATTGTCACGACGAAAGTATCGCCAAAGCAGCAAACAGCATAGAAATATATCAACAGAAGTCAGAAAGAGTCAAGTATGTGTGCACTATGCATATACAAGGAATTAGTTTTGGTGTCACAAGCTTCCAGAACACAGAGACAACATCAACAACACGCAGATAATACAAAATAAGATGAGTAAAATACACATATGTATGTAAAAATAAACAAAAAAATAAAATAAATAAATTGTAAGTGCATTAAAGGAAAATCTCCAATAATAAAAAAGAAAAGCGAGTGTAAAAAAAAAAAAAAAATACTATGAATACATAGAATATTAATTAGGCTACATAGAAAATAGTTAGAACAACTGAACAAATAAATACTTTTTTTCCGCCATGTTTAGCAGGAAAAATAGTTCCTATCTTACGCAACTTTTTGCTAATTGCAATAATAAAAATTAAATATTTCTGAGGGAGGGGCTTCATAAAAGCAGGAAATGATCAGCGCGTTCATAAAAGAAGGGACAGAGCTGTGCAGAATAAAGGTAAATTATGTGAAAAATAATGTTTTTTTTAAACAAAGCATGTTAGACTGCACCCCATAAACACAATCAAGCCTAGAAAACCAGTCAACCACCCCTTTAAGCGCTGTACATGCGAGACCGTACAACATTAGCGTTCTAAAGTTGGCTGTTGATATTTCTTCAGGGTAAATCTGCTGGACTCAGAGTTTGACATCTCCACACATTTAGGAACTCTCTGAATGCACTTACTAATGTCTCACATCTGTGTGTTTGAGTATATTATTCTCTTGATATAAGCAAATGCATCATATGAATCAGATCATTTAAAAACAAATATTCATTGAAGTTCACTGATAATCTTATATATATATATATATATATATATACATATAAACCTTTCCGTTCGGACTAATAATAAACATTTTTATTGCCATTTTTTTGTCATTTTGGAATAATTTTAAAACGGACAACGGATTTAAAAACAAAATAAAATAAAAAAACTTTAAATGTAGAACCTTACGACATTTTACTTTACTTATTTATTAAAACCCACACTTTTCTGAAAACAATATATTTTATAATATTTTAATTGTTTTAGCAAAATTCACAAGTCTACATTAAGACGTAGGCTACTTTGAAACTCATTCCTAACTAACTAAATAAATAAAAATAAACAGATTGAAAAACAATATAGAACCTTACGATATTTTACTTTATTTACAAAACCCACACATTTATGAAAAAATACGTAATTAATATTTTAATTGTTTTAGAAAAATGCACAAGTCAATCTTAAGACATAGGCTACTTTAAACTCACTATAACTAACTAAATAAATAAATCAAAATAAATAAACACGGCAGATTAAAAAAAAAAAAAAAAAAAAGTAGAACCTTTACGATATATATTAATGTGTGTGTGTTTTGAAAACAATAACAATTCTGAAGTTTTTCACAAATGTTTTGTTTGTTTTGAAATGATTAGTCCTGTATTATTATTGTTGTTTTTATGTTTATTTGTTTATCGATCTCTGCACGCGCTGCACGCAGAAGCCCTCGCGGTCAGCAGCTGTTGTGCGCATGCGCGGCGGAGTCTGACGCGGGCTGCTGTTCTTCAGGATGGCCGCGGATCACGGCGTGCTGCTGGGTTTAGTGGAAGAATTCGTGTCTGGACAGGTTGATAGCAAGGCCGCAGAAACCGCGACAGGTATCTCATTCGTTGGTGTCTCTCGTCTTTGCCGGTTTGATCGCTGACTCTTAATAATGAACGCTGTTAGAAAAGCTAACCGCCACATCCTGTATCTCGCGCGCGCCGCGGCTGCTAACAGAGCTCAACACACAGATAAAACCTTCCTCAGTCTTACATTGTGTTTCTGCTTCATAAAACACCCAAACCAGCAGCTGCGACGTCGTCGTTTTCTTTATTAAAGTCGTGTGTTATTGTTTTGCTAAGCTGCTAGCGTAGCTCCTGACTGAACCTGATAGCGGACTCAACACCGCGCTTTAACCCTAGCAAGCCCACACTATCACCTCATAACGTTACTTCAATAAGGCTTGTAAAACCTCTTCTGTCGTCTGAGTGATGCTTCATACTTGTTTAGCAAGTAAACACACGTTTAATATAGTTGTACACACGTCTGCCTTCAGCTTATGGTTCACATGCTGTGAAATATTCACTACGAAAACATGAGAATAACGTTTGTATTGAGCAACTTTGATTATCCAAGCTTCACTCAGATATGATCTCTTGTTTGTTCATCTCTCAGTCATCATTGCATTATGTTTTCATCATAAAATTACACATTTAAATATTAAACTAATATTTATATCATTTTATGTAAGTAGTACTGTTATAAAGAAGAGCTTATTGAGTTACAAGCTGAATTTCATCTTACTTTCTAGGCATATAAATATCAGCAAATGCACCAAATTACATATTTTTGCTCATTTTGGGCCTAAAATTGAGCTGTTTTATGAGCTCCATACCCTAGAGAGAAATAAACACACTAAAATATAATTAAAAAACATTTATTAGTATACTACAAATACATTTAAATATTTATGTACTTAATAAAAATACCCTGCAATTGTACTAACCTGGTATACTTAAAGTCTGCTAAATTAGAACAACTAATTTTGTACTTAATGCACTTTAATTGTGATGAAGTTCAAATTAAAATATACTTAATTATATTTGATTGTGCTAAAGTGAAACTATTGCTTGTATACTTCAGGTACATTTGCATTTAAAGACTGATATTATTCAAAGATCATACAATCGTCATCAATAATGACATTAAAACACATTTTAGGCTTAAAATGAAGAAATGTGCACTGTGCACAAGTAGAACTAGAAATAGAAAGTTTAATTATAATTATTATATCAGAAAGTCTTGAGCGATATTTCAGTAAATAGCTTTGAACTATACTTAGTATGAAATAAATGTATTTTAAATATATTACTTTTTCACTAGGGTATTCTCACTATAGCCAACAATATGAACCATAAAATGTGACGTATCAGATATGAAATTAAATATAAAGCATATGCAAGGTTGCAATTTTTTTTTTTAGATTTTTAAAAAAATATTTTGCCTAAAGTTTCACTAAATTGTGCATTGAATTTTTTTGTTCTGACTAGTTTTGCATATGTCAGGCTTTACAGGGTTAACCATGAGTTAATGTCTCTTTAAGGTGTCAAGACTGGACAGTTCACAGTTCTCCAGCTGGTCGAAGCATTGGGGTAAAGCTTTCTATATTATTCTGTTTGAGCTGAGTTTCCTCTGATTGTCTCTAGCATTCAAACGTATCATAAAAGTACAACTACATTAGTAGTCGTAGTAATATAAGTGATGTGCTGCATGTAGGGCTGGGCAAAAATGTATTTTTCGATTAATCATGTTTTTAAATGGCATCGATTCTCAAAAGCTGCAAATCGATTTATTTCAGCAAACATTTAATACAAGATCTGATTAACGTGAATCTTATCATTAGTCTTCTCCACTAGATGTCACTCTCTTATTTAAAGCCTGTCATTTATTCAATGCTTATCATGGAGGAGATACTGTTGACAAGAACAAAGCAATATGCGTGATATGAAATGCTCTAGTAATACTGCAAATGTGCTGAAGCATTTGACATCACGCATAAGGCGCCGTGATTTCCACAATGAATAAATAATAAATATTTTGTTTACTAAAGCACGGACGACGCTCGCTGTGTTTTCAGCTTCTGCCGTCTCACTATATGACAATATGAACACACAAATATCATCTTTATTAGCATTTTACCGTTTAATTTGAGAAAACACTGTCATATCACATACACAGCAGCTGCAAGTTCTTCACGGCAACCCGTCAAAATAAAAGTCTGATTTAACGTGAAGAAATTGTGATAGAAATATATTACTATTGTGCAGTCTTAAGAGTTAATGCAACAGCAATACTACTACTACTAAATATTAATAAAACTTTATTTTTAAAAGAATAATCACATTTGTTTTTTTTATTATTATTTTAACAGTAAACTTCTGTTGTGCAGCACTTTGTTTACCAAAAATAAAAGTTTAATTTTCATTTGATTCGGTTAAATTAATGTTTAATGCCTTCATTTGATTACCAGAAAAATTAAGAAAAACATTTTATAGGGCCCTATTATTGTTTAAAAATAGGACCCTATACAAAAAAAAAAAAATTAAAATACAGCTCTGTGCCTCTTAATTTCTTTTATTAATTCACCATTTGTAAACTGATGTTTACTGTTAATTTTTAACAAATATCAATAGCAATTTTTTTATTATTATTATTATATATATATTTTTTGAAATAATAACATTACAAATGTTGGATGACAGCATAAGTACCGAGAAAGAAGATAAAATAATAATAATACAAAAAAATAAAAATAACAGGGAACAAAACACACAAGTACAGTAAGTGATTAATACTTCAGGGTAACTGAGAAGGAACATACAAATAAACCACGACAGCAAATTACCACACCGGATAATGCATCATTAATTTAAAACTATTCTTTTAGAGCTTGGGCTATACTACTCCAATAAGTGACAGTTTGTATTCTAGCCATCAATAGCATTTTTATTAAAACTATATTCACTTAATGTAATCAAAGAATCATAATCGAATCGGGACATCAGAACCGATACCCAGCCCTAGCTGCATGCGCTGTATGTTTTAGACAGCTGTCAGTCTGAAAAGTCCTTTGTGAACCTTGTTTATTTTGTGTCCTGCAGGTTGAGTCTGACCAGCTCTCAGCCTCAGACTCGTGGCCGAGGAGTTCAGCTCCTGTCTCAGGTCCTGCAGGAATGCTATAGCAGTTTATCTGAGAGAGAAGGTAAGAAGCTCCTGCTCCGTTCCTGGTGAAGACCTTTAGTTGTTTTGAGTAGTTTTTCTTTGCCATCAGCGGATTCAGCGCTGTACTGACAGTCTGTCATAGATGGAGGTCTAAATGACAATCTGTGATTGCATTGCAAAGACTCATGCAAGTTTGTTTTGTTTGCAGTGGAGGTTCTGATAGCTTTCTATGAGAACAGACTGAAGGATCACTATGTGATCACACCACATGTTCTTCAGGGGCTCAAGGCTTTGGTAAGTCTGAGCACTTTTGTGTTTAAATGAGGCTGATCTGTTATTGTCATGGTCACCTTGATAGTACTTATTTTCTGTCTTTGGTTTCTTTCAGACAAAATGCTCAGTTCTGCCTCCTGGTTCAGCTGTGTCCATTTTGAGATCCATCTTCCAGGATGTTCATGTTCAGGTGAATGCTTTTATTTAGCATTAAATTGCTCAGAAATGACAGTAAAGACATTGTTACAAAAGATTTTTATTTCACATAAATGCTGTTGTTTTAAACTTTGTTCATCTGTGAATACTGAAAATTAAATGTATCAGTTTACGCAAAAATATGAAGCAGCAAAAACAATTTTCAACATTGATGATAATCAGAAATGTTTCTCAAGCAGCAAATCAGCATATTATTATGATTTCTGAAGATCATGTGACACTGAAGACTGGAGTAATGATGCTGAAAATACAGCTTTGATCACAGAAATAAATTACAGTTAAACACATATTCACATAGAAAACAGTTATTTTGCTTGTAGTAATATTTTACAATATTAGTTTTTTTTTTCATGGATTTTTTGCAAAAATATTCAGCCTTTTTGAGCACGAGAACATTTAAAAAATCGTACCAACCCCAAACTCTTGAACAGCAATGTACAGTAACTTTAGCCAATGATTTGTCACAATATATTATTTAAAAATAGCATTGTTTTTTTTAAAGAAATCCAGAAAACTCCATTAAATCTTTAAAATCATATATGTTTGATTTAATAAATAATAAATTAATTTAATATATGTCTTATGAAACATTGATTTATCATTTTAATAGTATCACACATTTATTAACAAACCATTAGCTAATTAAATAGTGTTACATTAGTAAGATACTGTACTTGAATCATGCAGTTTGACATGTCCAGTACATATTCATGTTCAAACCCTTTTTTTCTCACTTATTTCTCTGCAACAGTCCTTGATGCTGGCGGAGCGATCATGTGTTTACAACATCCTTATCAGTCTAATGGAGTCCAGAGAAGAGGGTAAGGGACGCTGGGGATCTTTATATTAATGCCTTTGCATTCGTGAAACACACCAGTGTAAATGATCTCTTGATCCACAGAGCTCAAGGGTTTGGGTGCAGACTTCGTATTTGGATTTGTGCAGTCAGTAGATGGAGAACGAGATCCACGCAACCTCTTGCTGGCCTTCCAGGTGGCCAGGAACATCATTCACAGGGGTTATGATCTCGGTTAGTGTTGATATGACAAATGCATATAATGTTTGTATAATGAAGTATTTAAATTATTAAAATGCTTATGTCGTTTTTTTTTTTTTTTTTTGGCCAAATAGAAAATGCTTATGTCTAATGAATTATTTAAAATATATATTAGGGATGGGACGATACACCTACCTCCCGATTCAATACTATCACGATACTTGGGGGCTGATACGATATGTATTGCGATATTTTATTTTTTTAAGAATTTCGATTCTACAAGTATTGCGATTCGATATTGCTATGTGTTGCATTTTTTGTTTTTAACTCTAGACCATGGGAAAAAATTGAATGATACAATTAATATACAGACTGTAACAATAAAAAACCCCTCACATCTTAGCAGTCACAATTGCGATCCAATATTACGATTTATTGTGATTTTTGTTTGCTTATTAAAGACTAGACAATGGAAAATAGCTGATTATACCCTTAAAAGAGACTGTAGACTGTATATGATGAGTCATATTAACAAAAACAATGCATCACATCTTTGTAAACATTTCAGGAGCATACACACAGTATATATTTAAAGTACCTTGAACTAGAGGTCTTCACGGAGGACCCGAGACCCGAGGACCCGGGACCCGTACGGGTTCGGGTCTATATTTTAAAAGGTCAGCCGAGTCCCAATCTATTACCTCGGGTCCCGCGTCTGTTTAACTTTGTGTGTAATACCCGAGTCGATCGGAGAACACCGCACCCGCCAGAGATCAGCGTCAGTCAGCATGCGTGTGTATAACTTGCAGTTTGTAAAATTAGGATGAGAAAAGTGTGAGCGGGAAATAAGGTGGAAGAAAAAAAAACACGCGTTACCTCAGCCGCCAGAAACAGAGCGCGCGCGGAGTTAATGTTAGTAGTACTGCAAGCGGACGGTGATCATGGATTCCTTCATAGTGATGTGGAAAAAAAGCTGAAACAAAACTGAAGAGACGCACCTGTTATTGAGCACGCAGTTAAGTGTAACGAACTTATAATTCTGTGCATTTTTTGCTAAAAAAATAATTGCTCCGAGTCTTTATTACAACCAACAAAAAGTATCGTTATTGTAGTTCAAAAGGGGAAACGTAACAGTCGAAGCTGACTCCAGATGAAAAAAAAAACTGCAAAGTTGCATTAGTCATCATCTCCATCTCAGCAAGTAGACTTTTAAAGCTGGAATAATGAGTGGATTAAGAAGCTGTTTCAGTCAGCAAGAGAGAGGAACAGACTAACATGGAGGGAAATTTATTGGCAAGGAGGATTGTATGCATTGCAGTCAGGGAAACTAACAGTAGTTAAGGCAAAAAGGTTTTTTTTCGCAACTTGTTCATTGACTTAATAGCATTTGCTGTGCAATATGTACCGATCGGGACGGGTACAGTCGGGTCTGTCTTCCCAGCCGGGTTCGGGTCCAACTTTTGAATAATGGTCGGGTCCGGGTAGTACATTCAAGGTATTTCTCGGGTCTGCACGGGTTCGGGTCCCACTTTCAAATAAAATACGGGTCCGGGTCGGTTCCGTGCAGCATATTTACGGGTCTCTTCGGGTTCGGGTACGAATTTTTGGACCTCTACGTGAAGACCTCTACCTTGAACCATGAAACTTACCAAAACCCTGTACTTGCACATGAATATAATAGTCAAATGTTCAACAAAATGAGCAGAAAAAATACTTTCTGAAATAAAATAAAGTGCTATGTTATTTTGCATACCGTTTCAGTCATGTTTTCCCAGCACTTGGGATTTAAAGCGTGAAGGTGCAGAAAGAATTCTGGTTTGATCCTCTGCCTCCGTCATTGTTTTGCTTTCTCGCGCCGCTTTAAAGGTATATGACGTCATCTAATGCAGCGGCACTGCACACGCAGAACGATCGCTGTATGACATCAAAGCACCGCGAGAGCTACAGAGAACAGACCGCTATAATGCATATCTATGGCTCCGCATGCTTTCGAATCGCTCTCGCGGTACTTTGATGTCATACGCTGATCGTCTGCACGGTGCTGCTCCAAGTCGAGCACACTGATACATTTCGCCATCTGTTGGAATCAATTACAAAGCACTAACTTCTCCCCACCATCTCTTAGGACAAATAATATAATGATAAAAAAATGATTCTGAGGTAAACCAATCGATTTTTAAATCTTTTAAAAAGAATCCCGATAGTTAGGTGAATCGATTTTTTTTTCTCCAACCCCTAAAAAAATAAAATAAATATATATATATATTTTTTTTTTTTTTATTAATTAATTTCTTTATTTATGTTTTTACAAAAAAAAAAAGTTATGATGTTTATTTGACATGGTGTGAACTGGATATTGTTTGGTCAAAGATTTAAGTGTCTCCATTTTTCTTTTCAGGTAAATTTGTAGAGGAGCTTTTTGAAGTGATGTCCTCTTATTTCCCCATAGACTTTAGCCCTGTAAGTACTTCTATCTAACTTTGTATTTGAGCAGACGCTTTCCTCATTGTACCCCAAAATTTATCAAATATGATTACTGTTGAAATTTCATACCGTTTGGATATTGGGGTCGGTAAGATTTTTGAAAGAAGTCTCTTCTGCTCATCAAGGCTGCGTTTATTTGATTAAAAATACAGTAGAAATTATGAAATATTATTACAATTTTAAATAGCTGTTTTCTATGTGAATATGTATTAAACTGTAATTTATTTCTGTGATGCGCAGCTGTATTTTCAGCATCATTACTCCAGTCTTCAGTGTCACATGATCTTCAGAAATCATAATAATATGCTGATTTGCTGCTCAAGAAACATTTCTGATTATTATCAATGTTGAAAACTGTTGTACTGCACAATATTTTTGCGGAAACCGTGATACTTTTTATTTTTCAGCATTCACAGATGAATAGCAAGTTCAAAAGAACAGCATTTATTTGAAATAGATCCTTTCGGAAAACATTATAAATGTCTTGACTGTCACTTTTTCATCAGTTTAATGCATTCTTATTAAATAAAAGGGATAATAAAAAAAATTGAACATTAGTGCTATCCATACTACATACTCGATAGACATGGGCTCATATTTGTGTTTCTCTGTCTGTGCTCAGCCACCCAATGATCCTCGTGGGATCACACAAGAAGAGCTTGTTCTTTCTCTGCGGGCTGTTCTTACAGGGACGTCTCAGTTTGCTGAGGTAAGACCCTCTGGGAGACCTAAACCTAATTCAGTCTCTTAAAGACCTTGTATGGCATTATACTGTGCATCGATAGACTGACAATTCTGGAAATAGTTCAGTGAATGAACCTTTGGTTTATTGTGTTTTGTATTCTTTCCTTTGACAGTTTCTGCTACCGTTAATCATTGAGAAGCTGGACTCAGATGTTCAGAGCGCCAAAGTGGACTCGCTGCAGACACTGGTACAGCTGCAATGCAGACTCTAGTCTTACTAGATCAGTGCTTCTCAACTAATTCTGCTTCAGGATTCAGGCTTTACACTGGTCATCAAGTAAAGACACAGCACAGTGACAACAAATAGCAACATAGTCAGACATTGAAATTGATATTATCTTTAACATGTGACCCAATCCATCTTCCTCATTTGACTGGCTTGAATTTGTGCCAACCAGGGTTATTATAGGTAACTCAAACAAAAACCATAAAGTTATTTGAATGACTTGAAATAAAATCAACATTAAACTATTTTATTGCAGCTAGTTGCCAAGGCAAAATTTCTTATTTTCATTTAGTTTACTAATATAACTAAAACTGAAATAAAAATGAATTAAAACTATATAAGCATTTAAAAAACAATACCTAGTAAAAATGACAAAATGCATCAAAATAACTAAAACCTTAAACTTATAATGAAAACAAAAAATATAAGAATAAAAAATGTATTCAAAATATTAATAACAATTGTAATAGCATCTCAGTTATAGTAAATTAGTGCTTTTTATGTATAGCCACGGGAAGCTTTTTCTCCTTCCATTTTTCTATTTTGTTTATTTAAATAATGTAAATCTATTACAGCAGCACTATGAATAATTATATAGTTTTATTATTTGCATTTAGCATAATTTTTTTTATCCCTTCTGAGATAGCAGACCTCTCAGAACCACTAATATAGATTTTATATTTGCATTTATGCATTTGGCAGATGCTTTTATCCAAAGCGGTTTACACAGCATTCAAGCTACACATTTTATTCATTCATGCATAGCCTGGGAATCAAACCCATGACTGCTTTTTGCCATGCTTTGCTGTTTCTCTGGCTGAAAATAAAAATAAACAAACATGGCTTAGTGTGCTAAAAAATAAACCTCAAATGTTCTTCTGTGTTGTAGGCCGCCTGCGGTCGGACATATAGCCATAAAGAGCTGGCAGAGTTCCTTACAGGCCTTTGGAGCTCAATACGGAGGGAGGTAAGAGAGATCGGCATTAAACAATGGACTCAGGAACTCACAGGTGCTTTTCTCATCTCGGTTTGCTCTGTACTGCACTCTTCCCACCACTTAATGCCAAGATTTTGAGAGTGTAAACCAGAAGAGTCATTTTAGATCAAGGGTCCAGATTAGAGGTCTGCAGGGCTTTAAACTGAAGCCCGAACACGAGATCGTCTGACCTGACCTGACCCGAGCGGCACAGTTAAATTTAGAGCCCGAACCCAAAGTCTTTTTTTAACAACAAATAGCCAATAAAAAAAAAAGATGCTGTATTTCACGATTGCATGCAACGGTCAGTAAACAAATACATAAAGAAACCGATTCATCGAAGCTCGGCCAGTTCACAAGGCAAAAGAAAAAACACTTACCAGTTATGAAAGTTTATGAACATCAGGTGCAGCGGTTACATAAATTCTGCCCAGTTTTTGAATGGTTGTATATGACAAGACCATAATTCTTCCACCGTGCAAATTATGGTCATTTTCGTCAGTTAAGGCTCGTTAGCATTCGGCCTGCTTTAAATCAGACACAGAGATGTAGTGCGGTAGGATCGCGTTTATTTGAATTAATTAATTATATCATTTATTTGAATTAGCAAGAGGGATATTGCATGTGTGAACCTACGTCTGCGCGTCTCTCTCTACAAGCAATGAGGTTTAGTTACTTCACAAACACTGATTTTACCCCCTCATTGCAGAGAAATATAACGTTGCGAGTCAGTAGCCTATCGAAGCTATTTTACTAATAAAAGCTTCCGATCTCTCTGATATCTGTGTGCAATAATGTGTGTGCGTGCGTCTATGAAAGCAACGAAGCCTGCATATAGTTTTAGTTTAGCTACAAACCCGAAGATATTCATTAAACATTAACCCGAACCCAACCCGAAAGTTTTTCGGGACCCGTCGGGTAGCAGACCTCTAGTCCAGATTGGACAAAATGCAGCTGTAAAGCAGCCCTATTGAAGGCATTAGTGTCATTAATCAGCTCCGCTCAATTCAGATCAATGTGGATTCATTTCAGTTCAATTACAGTGTCACGTGTTGCAAAGTAAATCAATTATGAAATAAATCCAATTCAGATATAAAGCAACTCTATAGTAGTTTAATGTTAATTTAATTTTAATTAAGATTAGTTTAGTTCAATGTTGATTCAGTTCAATTGAGTTCAAAATCTCATCTATTATGAAACAATTATTCCAAGGCAGCTCTACAAAAGACAACATAGTCAATTCTGCTGTTTTGTTCCCATTCGATAGTGCCAGTGCAGACAAATCAATAATTGCTATCAATAATTATAAAAAGCTGCCTTAAAGGGATAGTTCACTCACAAATGATAATTGTCCTCATCTACTCACCCTCCACTTGTTCCAAACCTGTATGAGTTTCTATCCTCTGTCAAACACAAAATATATTTTCTTTTGAACAAGATTGTTGGTAAACAAACAGTTGACGGTAGCCATTGACTTCCATTGTATTATTTTTCCAATGGCTGCCGTCAATTGTTTGGTTGAGGGTGAGTGAATAATGAAATAATTTATTTTTGGATAAACCATGTGACTATGGACATAACGATTCACTCGAAACTCACGATTCGATTTTTTTTTAACAAAATGAGATTGAAGACCTTGTACAGTAAATGAGAAGGTCTCCTTTTATTAGGCTATTGCTGCACATTTCTTTGTGAAATTGAAATATGACAAAACTAAACTGAAATTTTAAAACAAACCCCAAATCAAATAAGTTACGCACACAAAATAAATCTCTTCATATAAACAAACTAAGGCTTTGTCTCTGCTCTTTCCATTTAAAATGAGAGGCAACCAATGCATTTTAATCATGATCCAAACAAAGATGCAGCGTACATGCAGCATGAGCAGTTTTTAATCTAAATTTGACTGTATAATTTCAAAATTTGAAGCAAAAACTCATGCTATGTGAAGCATGCTCACCACACATAGTATATGTTCATCAAGACTTTCACTTCAGATGCGCTAAATCCCAGCCTCAACCCATTCAGAAGTACCAGTACTTACATAGAAACCTATACATAGTAGCCAGAAAGAAATGCAAATTTTAAAGAATAACGTCAGACGTACTTGGAGGCTTTTGCATCTGAACTCTTCATTTGCTGGTTGCTGGAAAGACACACAGCAGCAGCTATATTAGGCTGCTGTCACTTTAAGAGTGCATGGATTCAATATTGATACACATCTAATTTTCTCCTGTTCTGTGTTTGTGAATACTCATAAAGATGGGCACTTAGACATAACTTTGTGTACATTTGACCATTCGAGCACATGTGATAAGCAGCGTTTTGTGTGCGCAGTTGCATTAAGTTTGTAGGCGTGATTTTTTTTAGGCTCTTTTTAATTTATTTTGTCATTATTGATGGTGTTCCAGGTGTTCCAGACGGCCAGTGAGAGGGTGGAATCAGCCGGTCTGTCAGCTCTCAGCGCGCTGGTGTCCAGTCTTTCTCGTTCTGTGCTCAATTCAGACTCGGAGGATGTGCTGCAGGTGTTTCTAAACCTCGTCCTCAAAGGTATAGATGTCCTCTTAGTAGTTACATAGATTTAAAGGGATCGTTCACCCAAAAATGACAATTTGCTGTTAATTTACTCACCCTCAGGATACCCAAGATGTAGATGACTTGTTTCTTCAGTAGAACAGTAGGGCTGCGACGATAAAACAATGCAGAATCGATTCGTGGATCGATTCTGAGATCTTCAGATGCATCGTGATTCTCTCTGGAATCGATTCTGAGCTCAGATTTTAGCAGCAGATGGCGCTCTACTCTAGTTTTTATCTGCACACTCAAATGCTGATGAAGAAGAGCACTTGTGCATTCGGTTATGTAATTTCACCTCGGCTCAGAATGCTTTTTTGACACGAGATTAATGTTAACAGCCCACTGTGAACACCCATGTAATTCACTTCAACCTTTTTGAATTTTATGAATAATTATTTTAGGTTCAAGTGTGTGTATGGATTTGGAAACAAGCATGCAGCGCCATCTGCTGTTAAAAACTAAGCTCAGAATCGATTCGAGAGAGAATCGCGATGCATTCAGAAAAACACAGAATCGATGCTGAATCATTTCTCAATTCGCGATGCATCGACATATTTTCCCAGCACTATAGGACCGTAAAGAAGATTTTTAACTGAAACCGTGATACTTAGTGATTCATAAAATGCAAGCCAGCAGCTATAGTCACTTTGAGAGTAAAAAAAAAGCAACACGAATGGAAAAAAAAGAAGAATCTCGGCTCCTGATGATATATTGAGGTCTTATGAAGCAAAACAATCACTCTGTGCAAGAAACTGAACATTATTTACAACATTATTACCTGTAATCCAGAGCTTCAAGCAATTATTTTCCGTGAACTGGTTCTTTCGGACAGTTTGTTTCAATGAACTGATTCAAATAACTGAAGTCACTTATAAGCAATTATATTATTAAAGCACCCAATAATGATATGAAATGCATATGTTTTACATGTCTAAAGCATGTAAAGTAAATAAACTAGTCTTCATCAGCTCATATTTCTACATAAACCATAAAACTTTCAATTGGGCCCTTCATTCAAGTGTTGTGTTCTCAGATGCTCATATCAGCGGCTCTTCGGGTCGAGTCGAAGTGTTTCCTCAGTTCAGTGACTGCTGGAGGAACTGAAGCACTGAATCAGTTCGTTCATCACAGAATCAGATACGCTGCTATTTTGGCTCATTTCGAGTCAGAGTGACTGTCAGGCGTCTGAAAGATAGTTTTGATTGAGTAACTTGTAGATCTGTGCTGCTCGAGCCGTGAACTGATTCAGTCTGATTTGATGAACTGATTCATCCAGAACTGATTCAAAAGAATGATTCATTTACGAACCTGACATTACTCCGGACCATTTATCTGAGGCTCTAGATTACAGGTGATATTGTTGTGAATAATCTTGAGTTTCTTGCACAGATTGATCGTTTCGCTTCATAAGACCTCTATATATATATATATATATATCGTCAGGAGCCACAGAGATTCATTTTGATGTTTTTTTAATTCTTAAAAACGTGTAGCTGCTGACTTGCATTTTATAAAACACCCAGAATCACGTTTTTTATGGGGAAAAAAATCTCTACAGTTCTACTGAAGAAAAAATTAATCTGCTTCTTGGATGGCTTGAGAGTGAGTAAATTAACAGCAAACTTTTAATTTTAAGTGAACTATGCCTTTAAAGCAAGAATGATACAGAAAGGGCTAAAACAGCTGATCGTGCAAAATAAATTATGACTGAGCACATCTTTTCATGATCATTCCTGGCTGCCTAGTTAATTATCCAGACAAAGGAAGACCGATCAGACTCATAACTCTGTCATGTCCTCACGCTCACACACAGTCATATATCGGTGCCGTCCAGGCTTGTTCTGCCCATCACAGCTGGTGTGTGTCTCGTCCTCTCAGACTGTCAGCACCATCTCTGCGAGCCAGACCTCAAGCTGGTGTGGCCCAGCGCCAAACTCCTGCAGGCCGCCGCCGGAGCCTCGTACAGAGCGAGTCTGATGGTGTCAGCCGCCGTCATACCTGCCCTCCTGGAGCAGTATAATAACAGGGCGCAGGTACGGTCTTGTCCATCTTAAACAATTACTCTCCGCACAGTAGGGCTGTCAAAATGGCTGAAAAACTAAATTAGAATTTTGTACTTAAATATTATCAATATTCAAATTTAAAAGGCATAATTTCAGTTAGAGGGAAAAAAGCTTTTGGCTTCTCTCTTGAGGCCACAAGAGGGCGCATCGAGCAAAATATTACTAATGCACGTTTCTTCAAAGCAATAAAATAACACGACTATCTTTGAAAAAAGTGCATAATGTTTAAAATAAAGTTTATAAACCATATATAATTAAGTCGCTTAAACAATTAGAAACAAAATGGCATCATGTATGTATAGTATTAATACAAATGACCAAAAAACAATAGAGTACTTTAAAACATGAGATGCAGTGGGATGGGGAAAACCGCTATAAAGTGTTTTTTATAAGTTGAACTTACAGAAATATTACATAACACAAAATAATTTTTGAAGAATGTGGGTAACCAGACGGTAGCCATTGACTTCCATAGCATTTTTTCCATACTATGGAAGTCAATGGCTACCGCCAACCATAATATATTTAAGACTTTATATGACCTTAAATTTGATAAAACTCGCACTGTCAAGCCCTGCTGCAGATTTATGATGTAACCCAGGCATACTGTGCTGTATTTCATGCATTTGATCTTTATACAGTGTGCTCAGCGGCGCACCCTGCTGGAGGTTCTGCAGGGTTTTGTCCAGCCCACCGCGCTCAGCCGGCCTGCAGATGGAGGTACGTGACGAGAAAACACGATCAAACTCCTGCTCAAAACCGTACATGCACTTAGATCTCATGCATAAGACTACTGTTTTCTTTAAGTGTGTATTTGTTATTGGAGTCTCAGCATGCACCAGTAATATAACGTGTGCAGTGTTGATGTATCTCTCTCTGTCTCCTGCATAAACACACAGAGGAGAGTGTGTTGGTTGCGTTTGAGCAGTCGTTGTGTAGCGTGGTTTTCTCTGCGCTGACGGAGTCTAGCGGCGGTCTACAGGTTACAGCCACACGAGTGCTCGCTGCACTGGGACAGCAGCCCGGTGAGTGCAGACACAACATCTGTGAAAGGACTTAATACTGCTATTTAGCAAGGATGCATGAAAGTGATCGAAACTGACAGTAAAGACATTTATAATGTTCATGTGACACTGAAGACTGGAGTAATGATGCTGAAAATACAGCTTTGATCACAGAAATAAATTACAGTTTAACACATTCACATAGAAAACATTTATCAAATAAATGCATATTTTTAATTCATTTTATTTAATATATATTTCATTAATAGAAAATTAAATATGTATTAATTTTTTTTTTTTTTTTACGCCCACTTGTTTCTTTCTTGCACCAAATCTACTGTATTTTTTTTAATATCTGTTGATCAATGACCTTACATATGATTGAGTAGCCATTTCTCTTGCAAGTAACAGTACTTATAGATTTGTTGTCAGCAAATAGTTTGCACTGCCCCATTGTGCTTTTTGCTAATTTTGCCTTGAATTGTGAAATATTCATAAAAATCTGCACTGTTAAGGTCAGACTGAAATTATCTATTGCAATCCTCCTTTTAATTGAAAAACAGCTTTTATATGAAAAACTAAACGAATCAGAACTGTTGCCTTGGCTACAAACTAAAATGATTGTGAAACATATATTTTATTGGATTGTACTGTCTTTAATGTAAATAGGCCAAAAAAAAATCAGAGGTGTGTCTAACTGATTTATTAAAAAATGCATCACCTGAATGTATTTTAGAATTTTTGTCTAGTGTACATCTGAAATGTCTTATATAACCTTTTGTTAATTTTATACCTTGTATAATTTATTCAGAGATTGCCATGAAAATAGCCTTGATGCTGGCATGGCGTTAACAAGTGAATAAATGAAATGACATAATAGCAACTATAACATTAAACAATATTAAAATAAGTTGCATTGATTTGAGGCAAATGATGCTTTGCTCCTCACAGGTTTGCTGGCTCAGACAGATGTAGAGAAAGCTGTTGATCATTTGACCAGACTCATCCTGGAGGAAGGCGATACTCAAGTGAGGTAGATGTGTTTGCGTTTTTATGTGAATTATTCCTTTAGAGCTTTTCTCGAGCTGATATCTCTGTGTCTCAGTTCGGCTGTGGTGGAGTGTTTAGGCTCTCTGGCTCGTCTGCATCCCAAAGCCTTCATCTCCAGGATGATTCCTCGGCTGAAGGAAGAGATCCTGTCAGGTGAGACCCAGAGTACATAACACACACAGACACAAATATCATCTATGGCAGGTTTTAGTGCGTAATCAGGGACTGTTTTTCTCCACAGATCAGTGTAACGCAGCTGTACGTCAGCGTTGCGTGACGGCGTTAGCGTCCGTGTCGTCTCAGCCTAGCGTGGTGCAGGAAAGCGCTCCCGTTCTTCTACAGATGCTCGCTTCAGCCCACACAGGTACACATGCGCTTCGGTGTTAATTTCATTGATGAATAACAGACATGTTCACAAGTCTCTTAAGTCCAAGTCAAGTCTCAAGTCTTTGAGGTCGAGTCCAAGTCAAGTCTCAAGTCTTTGAGGTCTAGTCTAAATCAAGTCTCAAGTCTTTAAAGTGGAGTCCAAGTCAAGTCTTTGAGGTCGAGTCTAAGTCAAGTCTCAAGTCTTTGAGGTCGAGTCTAAGTCAAGTCTCAAGTCTTTAAAGTGGAGTCCAAGTCAAGTCTTTGAGGTCGAGTCTAAGTCAAGTCTCAAGTCTTTGAGGTCGAGTCTAAATCAAGTCTCAAGTCTTTAAAGTGGAGTCCAAGTCAAGTCTTTGAGGTCGAGTCCAAGTCAAGTCTCAAGTCTTTAAAGTGGAGTCCAAGTCAAGTCTTTGAGGTCGAGTCTAAGTCAAGTCTCAAGTCTTTAAAGTGGAGTCCAAGTCAAGTCTTTGAGGTCGAGTCTAAGGGTGAATCCCATTTCTCTGTCTTACCCCTTCCCCTTCCCCTACCCCTTTGTCTTACCCCTAGCCCTTGTCCCTCGAAACCGAGTGGTAAGCGCTAGGGGTGAAAACATACCCCTATGAAATGAGACACCACTTGGTTACGTCATCGTACATCGTCGCTAGCTGGCTGCTACGTCACCAGAGGCGACAAGTGTTGATCACAAACTTCCAAGATGCGTCTGCATGTCGATCGCGTGGGTTTTATTAGTGATGTTTTTGCGATTGTTGTGCAAATCAGCGATGTAACGTTAGCGTAGCAAACTAGCGATTTTTTAAAACGTTTCAATTAAGAACACGGTTGCAAATATATATGTACAGGACTGTGTAGAGCACAAAACAAGACTGTCGTAATTTTTAAATCAATTATTTAAGCCGAAAATGGGACTCTCTGGATGATCTGGCCGACATTGTTGCCGGTTGCGCAGTGTTTTCTGGGTACCCCTTGGTTTCAAGTAAGCTCGCGAAAATGCTTGGTTTTAAGGGGTATCTACCACTTCCCCTTAGCCCTACCCCTCGATCAAAACGAGAATTGGGACAGCCCTTACTCTCACATGAACGCGCAAAACTAAGGGGAAGGGGTAAGACAGAGAAATGGGATTCACCCTAAGTCAAGTCTCAAGTCTTTAAAGTGGAGTCCAAGTCAAGTCTCAAGTCTTTGAGGTCGAGTCCAATTCAAGTCTCAAGTCTTTAAAGTGGAGTCCAAGTCAAGTCTCAAGTCTTTGAGGTCGAGTCTAAGTTAAGTCTCAAGTCTTTGAGGTCGAGTCCAAGTCAAGTCTCAAGTCTTTGAGGTCGAGTCTAAGTCAAGTCTCAAGTCTTTGAGGTCGAGTCTAAGTCAAGTCTCAAGTCTTTAAAGTGGAGTCCAAGTCAAGTCTCAAGTCTTTGAGGTCGAGTCTAAGTTAAGTCTCAAGTCTTTGAGGTCGAGTCCAAGTCAAGTCTCAAGTCTTTGAGGTCGAGTCTAAGTCAAGTCTCAAGTCTTTGAGGTCGAGTCGAAGTTAAGTCTCAAGTCTTTGAGGTCGAGTCCAAGTCAAGTCTCAAGTCTTTGAGGTCGAGTCTAAGTCAAGTCTCAAGTCTTTGAGGTCGAGTCTAAGTCAAGTCTCAAGTCTTTGAGGTCGAGTCGAAGTTAAGTCTCAAGTCTTTGAGGTCGAGTCTAAGTCAAGTCTCAAGTCTTTGAGGTCGAGTCGAAGTTAAGTCTCAAGTCTTTGAGGTCGAGTCGAAGTCAAGTCTCAAGTCTTTGAGGTCGAGTCAGTCACGTCTCAAGTCTTTGTTCTATTTATCAACAGTTCTTTCAGCTAGTTATTGAGGCTAAATCGGTTTTGAAATACTGATTTCATGATATGTTTTTCCAAAAAAAACTAAAACATTTAAGACGAATTAGAAATGAAAAAGTGTCCATTTATTAACTGTCAGACAAAATGCTGCACATTTCTTTGTAAAATTGAAATGCCAAACAACAACTAAATTTACATTTTAAAACAAACCCCAATCAATCAAATGAATAACACAAATTAAAGAAATCTCATACAAACTAAAGCGATGTCTGTGCTCTTTTTCAATTTAAAATTAGAGGCAACCACAGTATTTTAAACGCAACACAATCCAAACAAAGTGATGCAACATGAAAAGTTTTTAATCTAAATTAGATTGTATAATCTCGAAATTTGAAGCAAAAACAAAATGGTCTGACTTTAGTTTTGTGAAACTATTCTACATAAAACATCCGCACGAAACAAAACAGACAGGCAGAGTTAGAACGCAGATTCACTCTCTGCCAGCAGGTGGCGCTTATGAACAGCAATTAAACATCGTTTCCGCTGTAAACAAAGCAGAGCTGCGGTTATGAACACTACTTTAACATGCATTTACAGAGGCAAGATGAAAAGAAAATACCATTTAAACTTTTCTCAAGACAGCCAGTTTCCCTCAGAGATACATTCATATAAACTCCTATACCAAATTACTTGCATTTTTTACGAGTCTCACGAGTCACGAGTCCAAGTCAAGTCTCGAGTCAGCTGTTCAGAGTCCAAGTCAAGTCCCAAGTCTTTATTTATGCGACTTAAGTGCGATTCAAGTCCAAGTCGCAGACTCGAGTTTCCATCGCTGACGAATAATTTTCGTCAACGACATTTTTTTCACAGACGAAAACTATTACTAAAGTCTATTGACATTTTCGTCAACGAATAAAAACGAGACGAAAATGTTAGGGAATTAGCCCTAAAGATTAATCTAAATTTATTTATAGAAATAAATATGTCTGCTTAAAAGAATGAAGAATATGGTAAACAAGTTGTTATAAAGAATGCATAATTTGATAGATATAACCATTGGTATTTCATTGAAAAGAAGACCATGTTCTTGTTCTTTATGAGAAGTTTTATTTAATTTTAACAAAGGCATGTTGTGTGTCACGTTAAATCGGTGTCTATCATGATAAATCTTAAGATATCAAACCTATATAACGAGTTTGGTAATTTTAGAGAAATGCTTAATAAGTGCATAACACTGTAACTAAACCAATTAGAGTTTAGCAGACTACATTTACTGTAATTTAGTCGACTAAAAAACTAGATTAAAACTAAAAACAATTCAGATGACTGAAACTAAATGGCATTTTAGTCAAAAGACTGACTAAAACTAAATCAGAATTTGCTGTAGAAAAATTAACACTGATTTTGCTTTCTGATGATCTTTTCTAGGGCTTTTGCTTCTATTGATGTTTGTCCACTGCAACACTAAAAATTAATAATCTTACTGTTCAAAAACCTTTGACTGGTAGTGTATTTGTGAAATGTTGCCGTTAATATTAGGAATTTCACTGGTTCAGCTTTTTATAACAAATATATATATTTACTGTATATGATATAAGACATGAGGAATCTAGATGCAGTGAAATAAATCACTTGATGTTTTTTTTTTTTTTTTGTGCTTATGTGAAAGTCCAATAATTCTGTTGAAATGTAAAAAGAAACTTGTAATGGTTGTTATAATTTTTGAGCAAAATAATAATCATGATCATCAGTTTAACTATTATGTAGCCCTAGCACTAAGTTGTATCACGATTTGGATTGTAGTTATCATTGACCTACATAAGTGTTTAAGATCTTTTATGTTATTATGGTAAGTGTAAATATTTATAGTTCGTTATGAAACTCTGGAAGGACAGATTAGACCACCAAACTGTTGGCAATAATGGTTGCTGATTGGTCTGTGAAATTCACAGGTTAGCACATTCTCTTGTACCTTATGGCTTGATGTAGTTCTGCTATAATGCTGAGATGTTGTTGTTCTCTCAGGTAGCTGTGGTTTCTCTGTGGAGGAAGTGAGCGCTGTATGTGTCGGTCTGCAGAGGATAGCAGAGCACACGCGTGACTCTGAGGAGATCGGACGATTCTTCCATGACATCGTCATTCCGCGACTTCTAGGACTCTGCTTACAGGCGGTTCTGCAGAGCAGAGACTCCGGTCAGGGTTTGTCCTGCTTTTCTTGTCTGTGTCTGTGTGTGTGCTGTTTGTGGATGTAACTGGGTTTGTTCATCAGGTCACTGCAGTCCGCTCACAGATGAGGCCGTTCTGTCCGCTGTAGTTCCTGTCATCAGCACGGCCTGCGCTGCATTACCAACTGAGTGAGTCCAGCAGAAACTACACAGTTATATGTGACCCTGGAGCACAAAAGCAGTCATAAGTAACACAGGTATATTTGTAGCAATAGCCAACAATACATTGTATGGGTCAAAATTATCAATTTTTCTTTAATGCCAAAAATCATTAGGATATTAAGTAAAGATCATGTTCCATGAAGATATTTAGTATATTCCCTACCGTAAATATATCAAAACTTCATTTTTGATTAGTAATATGCATTGCTAAGAACTTCATTTGAACAACTTTAAAGGTGATTTTCTCAATATTTAGATTTTTTTGCACCCTCAGATTCCAGATTTTTAAATAGTTGTATCTCAGACAAATATTGTCCTATCATAACAAACCATACATCAATGGAAATATATTTATTCAGCTTTCAGATGATGCATACATCTCAATCTCACAAAATTGACACTTATCAAGTTTTGTGAATTATTATTTTTTTTTTTTTTCAGATTCCAGATTTTTAAATAGTTGTATCTCAGCCAAATATTGTCCATTCCTAACAAACCATACATCAAAACCATACAAAGCTTATTTACTTAGCTTTCAGATGATGTATAAATCTCAATTTCAAAAAATGTAACCATATGACTGGTTTTGTGGTCCAGGGTCACGTATATCAGGTACACGAATCTCTCAATCTGTAAACTATATAAGGACACCCCTAGCTGCTACATTACTATAGTAATAAGGGGTTAAAATTATTAACAGTCTCATATCAAGTGCTATTTATTTTTATATGTAATATTTAACACTTTTTAAATACATTTTTTCATGATATAATTGTTTCAGATCAAATTTGTTAAAATATTAACATTTAAACGGTGGCTTCTCATGACAGATTTACTCAGACATGCATTAATGAAGAATATAAAAATAATAAAAAATAATGAAATTGTAACAAAATAGTGCATATATTCAGCAAAATCTGTTTTCTAGCTGACTAATACTGAATGGATACTAGATAAGTACTGAATGGCTTTCCATGTTATGTGACATTGTTTACAAGCTGTTTTATTGACGTCTTTTCACGGTTGAAACACTGATTGAGCGATTACATGAGACATGATACATGCCAGTAAGTTATACTGTTTCTTTCAACACCTTCTGATGTTTGTTCATGTTTATTTGTGCTATAACTTGTAGTAAAGCGGAAGAGATGATTGGTTCATGGCTACAGTGATCTGTCACGCCACATTAAAGTGCGTCAAAACCACATTTGTTGTTTGAATTTCATTATAAAATTGACAGAATTTGAAAGTTGAGACTTTTTCATATCAAAAGTAACAAAGCTTATTGCAAATATTGGATGGCAGACACCCTTGCAAATAATGTATCAGTGGACTAAAAGATCAATCTTGGGATTTTAATTATCTATGTCAGTTCATCAAAATGAAGATTGAAAAACCCAGCCCTAATAAAATTATACACATTTTCAAATGCAAGCCTTATTGTTTTCTTACAGATTAGCATCCCGCATGGCCACCCAGGCTGTTTCTCTGTTCCTGGATGGAGACGTGTCCTTTCTGCCAGAGAATGCCTTCCCTTCCAAAATCCAGTTTCTCCAGGTGTGACGAGATCAATCACATTCAGTCGTCAGGTTTACATTCGCCAATCCAGATTAACTGAGTTTGACTCAGATGTCAGAGTCTGTTCTGGTCAGATTTAAAGGCATAGTTCACCCAAAAATAAAAATTTGCTGAAAACGTGCTCACCCTCAGATCATCCGAGATCAGGATGAGTTTGTTTCTTCATCAGATTTCATTGCATCAATGCTCTGCAGTGAATGGGTGCCGTCAGAATGAGAGTCCAAACAGCTGATAAAAACATCACAAGTAATCCACACCAGTCCATCAGTTAACATCTGGAGAAGACAAAAGATGAAACAAATCCATCATTAAGATGTTTTTAACTTTAAAGAAACATTTTTATTTTGGGGCGAACTATTACTTCAGGGTATCACATCTTAAAGGGTTAGTTCAACCAAAAATGAAAATTCAGTCATTAATTACTCACCCTCATGTCGTTCCAAACCTGTAAGACCTTCATTCATCTTCGGAACATAAATTAAGATATTTTTGATTAATTCTAAGAGCTCTCTGACCCTCCATAGACAGCAAGGATCCTAACACCATCAATGCACAGAAACACAGCAAGGATATCGTTAAAATACATGCTTTTATCCAAAGCGACTTACAGTGCATTCAGGCTATACATTTTTTTTATCAGTATGTGTGTTCCCTGGGAATTGAACCCACAACCTTTTGCGCTGCTAACGCAATGCTCTACCACTGAGCCACAGGACACATAATCCATGTGACATCAGGGGTTCAACCGTAATTTAACGAAGCTACGAGAATACTTTTTGTGCACAAAAGTATGCTGTTCTGTGTCAGCAGCATCACGCGGATACGTCATTTTCGTTGGTTTTGTGGCGCAGCTGACACAGAACAGTATGCGTTGTTTACGTATGTGATACTCTCATGGCGCCAGCGTGACGCGGAGGAGACTAATTGTTGAATAAAGTCGTTATTTTTTTTCTTTTTCAATTCAAGTTTATTTGTATAGCGCTTTTTACGATACAATCGTTGCAAAGCGCTTTACAGGAAATTAAGTTTCTACAATATATTTATACATTGTAGAAACTTAATATATTAACTTATGCCAAAATTTGTTAATTCTGCATGTTGTTGGGGGGTCAGGGGTTGGCATCCTCTGAGGTCCTCTGAGGGGTCAGCATCATCTCTTCTCAGGTGTTCGGTCATCTCAGATCATTTAACAGCTGGATCCAGACTGAAGCTTGATGTTAATCAGAGGCAGAGAAACAAAGAGACATAATTAGCGTAGCTGTTGTTCCATTCAAGCAAAAATTATTTGTTCAACCCAAGCTAAAGAATAATAATGTGCATTTGATCAGATATAACTGCAGTACAAGATTATGAGATGCATTATATGAATGCATTATGTGAATGCTTGGCTAAAGAGATGTGTCTTTAATCTAGATTTAAACAGAGAGAGTGTGTCTGAACCCTGAACGTTATCAGGAAGGCTATTCCAGAGTTTGGGAGCCAAATATGAAAAAGCTCTACCTCCTTTAGTGGACTTTGCTATTCTAGGTACTACCAAGAGTCCAGAGTTTTGTGACCTTAGGGAGCGTGATGGATTGTAGCGAGATAGAAGACTAGTTAGGTACGCAGGAGCTAAACCATTTAGGTACGCAGGAGCTAAACCATTTAGGGCCTTATAGGCAAGTAATAATATTTTGTAACTGATACGGTACTTAATAGGTAGCCAGTGCAGAGACTGTAAAATTGGGGTAATATGATCATATTTTCTTGACCTGGTAAGGACTCTAGCCGCTGCATTTTGGACTACCTGTAGCTTGTTTATTGAAGATGCAGGACAACCAGTCTAGAGGTCATGAATGCATGAACTAGCTTTTTTGCTTATATTTGTGCATCTTTTGCGCACAAATATATTCTCGTAGCTTTGTAAAATTACGGTTGAACCACTGATGCAACATGGATTATTTTAACGATATCCTTGCTGTGTTTCTGTGCATTGATCGTGGTAATATCATTGCTGTCTATGGAGGGTCAGAGAGCTCTCAGATTTCATCAAAAATATCTTAATTTGTGTTCTGAAGATGAATGAAGGTCTTACGGGTTTGGATCAACATGAGGTTGAGTAATTAATGACAGAATTTTCATTTTTGGGTGAACGATCCCTTTGAACATATACGTGAGAGTGCACTATCCAAACTTAAACTCTTATAATTCATGAATGCTTTGGAATACAGATATAAATTTGGACTCTTTTTTAAGAAGACAATCAGCAGTTTACTGTAGAAGTGGAATTATTTTAAAATATGACAGTAACAAAAAGTTATAGAAGTTTAAATTTACTGTAAAGAAAATACACAGTACTAAATTTTTTATATTTTATATAAAATAAATATTTTACATAACAGGTTTTACTCTAAAATTGATATAAAATTAAAGCCTTATGTCTAAATAAGTTATGTTCCAAATTTGAAGTTGATATGAAAACAATTGAGGTTCCTGTGAGATTTTATTTAGGGCGTCATACCACAAACAGCCACCGGGTGCATCCAAACTCCATTTAATTGTTTTTTATGCATTTTTCTGTCACAAATGTCTAAATTTCTCTGTCGATATCACATAAAGACCACCAAATATGGAATCCTGAGAGTCAGACCTTTCCGGCGATATGTATTCTGTCAAGATTATAAAAAGTTATGATTCTAACAGACCGTAATGCATTGTGTAATATGACACTTGACTCCGCCCACTAAGGGGGAGGAGAACGCCAAAATATTTTAAAGTACCATTTCCATGGTAACGCAATATCCGATTTCAAAATGGTTTTCATAGGATGAATTTTGAGGTTTTAAGCTTTCAAATGATATATAATTTATGATGATTACTAAAATATTTGATAGGAAAAAAAGACAACGAAAAAAAGAGCGCCAAGCGTCCCACAGGTGGGACGGTGACAGTTAAGGGGTTAGGTGAATGCTGGTCTCGCCTGTACCAATGTCTCTCAGATCATCAATATCTTAAAGTTCTCCCATGTTTCGGCGGTCTGTAGATGAATGCAGGGTTGGTTTGTCATTTAATCATTTAATCATTTAGCAGACGCTTTTATCCAAAGCGACGTACAAATGAGGAGAACAATAGAAGCAATCAGACCATTGAGAGAGCAACAGTATACAAGTGTCATGACAAGTCTCAGTTAGTCTAGCACAGTACACGTAGCTAGGATTTTTTTTTTTTTTTTTTTTTTTTTTTTTAAATAGAATAGGTAAGTTAGTATTAGTTAGTCAGGTGCTGGCGAAAAAGATGTGTCTTTAGATGTTTTTTGAAAATGGCTAAAGACTCAGCTGTTGGAATTGAGATCGGGAGGTCATTCCACCAGCTGGGCACAGTCCAGGAAAAGGTCCGTGAGAGTGATTTGGTACCTCTTTGGGATGGCACCACAAGACGTCGTTCACTTGCAGAACGCAAGCTTCTGGAGGGCGCATAAGTTTGAACCAGCGAGTTTAGGTATATTGGTGCAGTGGCAGTTGTGGTCTTGTAGGCAAACATCAGTACCTTGAATTTGATGCGAGCGGCTATTGGTAGCCAGTGTAACCTGATGAAGAGAGGGGTAACGTGAGCTTTTTTTGGCTCATTAAAGACCACTCTGGCTGCTGCATTCTGGATCAGTTGCAGAGGCTTGATAGTACATGCGGGAAGGCCCGCCAAGAGAGCATTACAATAGTCCAGTCTGGAGAGAACAAGAGCTTGGACAAGGAGTTGTGCAGCTTGCTCTTGCAGGAAGGGCCTAATCTTCCTAATGTTGTATAAGGCAAATCTGCAGGACCGGGCCGTTGTAGCAATATGGTCTGTGAAGCTTAACTGATCATCTTTTGTTTGTGTGTTGCTTTATTAATTGTCCCTGTTTTCCTCCAGAGTCAGGCCGAGTCTCGGGGTCCGTCTCAGTTGGTGTGTCTGCTGATGGCCTGCGTCTGCTCTCTTCCACGCGGCGTGAGTTAAATCTGCATTATCTCATCAGAATATTTATACAGTATAGGGGTTTCAACAGCCGTGTATTGTAGGGCTGCACAATTTGGGGGGGGGGGGATTTTTTTCTTTCATAACTCAATTTGCGTTTTAAAATGCTATATTTTGTTTCTGTACTAGTTTGTAGGGCTGCGCAATTTGGTAAAAAAAAATGGGTAACACTTTACAATTAGGTGTGATTTGTTAACAGTAATTAATGTATTATCTAACATGAACAAACAATGAACAATGCATTTATTACACTATTTATTCATCTTTGTTAATGTTAGTTAATGAATAAAACAGTTGTTCATTGTTTATTCATGTTAGTGCATTAACTAATGTTAACAAACACAACTTGTGATTTTAATAATGCATTAGTAAATGCTGAAATTAACATTAAGATTAATAAATGCTGTAGAAGTACTGTTCATTCTTAGTTCATGTTTACTAATGTTGTTAACTAATGAACCTTATTGTAAAGTGTTACCAAAAAATTGTTGTATGATTGTAACAACAACAAAAACAATTATTATTATAATTGTTTTGTTTTACAGTAAAATATTACAATTAAAAATATAAATGACAAATTATTATTAGTTTTAGTTTTATTGTAATCTCACTGTAAAATAAAGTCTCTAGTATTTAAGAAACATAATAATAATCAATTTAATGTACAGGACAACTGTAAAACTACAATACTAATATTAATGTCTGTCTTAGTTTCTAAGTATGACTATAATAATAATAAGAATAATAATAGTTATTATTAGTAGTATATTTTTCTTTAATACTAGATTTGACTTTACAGTGAAATTACAATAAAGCATAATTTAATAATAATAATATAATAAATATTAAACAATATAATAATAATAATTATTATTTTGTAATATTTCACTGCAAAATAAAAAATTGAGTATTTAAGAAGCATATAATAATAGTAATTAACATAATTTCTCTCAAAGCAACAGTCGGATTATAAATTTGGTAAGCTATGGTTTCCTAAAGCTTGTGCTTAGCACTGCATATGCACATTGGCTGAACCAAAATACATATTTTCAACACTATTTAAGAGTAAGGAACAGCTTTAATGGGACAGTTGATGTAATTAATAATGACAGGTGGAGATCCCAGAGATGGACAGGCTTCTGGTGCAGCTGGAGGATCTGAGCTGCTCGTGTCCTCACCTGTTCTCCTACACCTTTGCAGCCAAATGCTTCGCTGGTTTGGTCAACAAGAGGCCGGCAGGTACACACGATTTATCTGCTTCCCAAATCGCATGCCCTAAATCTTGTGCTACGTGATCTAATGGAAGACTGTTTTCTATCGATGTACGTCACTGGAATAATGCATGAGTTATCTGAGCTCTGGAGTTGATTTACCTGATCATCATCACGCGTGTTGTGTGTTCAGGTGAAGCTCTAGACGCGGTGCTGGAGAGGGTGATGAAGAGGATCGGCGTGGAGCTGGAGAACGTTTGCTCTGCTCAGCGAACACAAGCCTTCACGCTGCTGCTCTGGGTAAAGATGAACCACATCATCATTTCTGAACTGCTTTTCTTACATTGATTTGATTTGCACATCAGTAACCAGTGTTCACACACACATAAAAATATCATAAATAGTACAACAATAGTCTTAATTATCATTTCAGTAAGTAAAATTTAAACGGCAGTGCTGACCAAAGTACTGAATTACAACACAATATCATATAAAATGCATGATGTGTATATATAAAACCAATCATGAGCATAATATAAAAACAAAAATATTACATCAGAAACACCAAAGAAAAAAGTCTATATTTTTTTAAGTGTTTTTAATCTGTTTGCCTTTTTTAAACACATGAATTGCTGATCATGGCTGATGCGGTAATATGTATGGATTTATTAGTATGTAAACCAGTTTTAATACATATGTATATATTGAATAAAACATGTCTTGATTATTTTAAACTTGTAGCCAGCATTATTTTATTAACATTGATATAGTTTTATAGATATTGTTTCGATTTATGTATATGTGTGTGTGTGTATGTATGTATGTTTCAGTTTAGTTTTAGTAATTGTCATTTTTATTTCTTTAATAATTTAACAAATATTTAGATTAATATTATTAGTCATATTTTTTTTTGTGTATGTTTTAGTTTTTACTGCTTTGACTTAAAAATCGGAAATGTTGCCTCAGCCTTTATTTTATTTTAACCTCATTTATTTAAAGCACTGTTTTGTTTTTATGCTTTTAGTTAACAGTACCCTGTTTTGTAGTTGAATGTGTTCCCCAGCCTAAGTAAAAAAAAAAAGTGTATGTGTATATATATATATATATTAGGGGTTGCACGGTACACAGATGTCACGGTTCGATACGATTTCGGTACAACATGAAAAAAAAAGAAATCTACTATGCTCGGTTTCTTTTCATTTATTTTGAACAGAGAGTAGTGCAATTTAAAAAAAAATACATCTAGATGTGAAAATACTACATGTTATTACATGTTATATATATATATATATATATATATATATATATATATAAAATCCGTTTTGTTTTCACAAATAAAAGCAGACGTTTATACGGTGATTATTAATAAGACAATAATTGTTTAAAGTTGATTCTGCTGGTATAAGGAAACAGTTGAAGTGATCACGTCACACACACACACACACACTCGCACGCACGCACACGCACGCACGCACACACTCACACACACACTCACACACACACACACACACACTCTCACTCACACACACACTCACTCACACACACACACACACACTCACTCACACACACACACACACACACACACACACTCACACACACACACACTCACACACTCACTCACACACTCACTCTCACACACACACGCACACACACACACTCACACACTCACTCACACACTCACTCTCACACTCACTCACACACACACTCTCACACACACACACACACACACACACTCACTCACTCTCACACACACTCACTCACACACACACACACACACACACACACTCACACACTCACTCACACACTCACTCTCACTCTCACACTCACTCACACACACACTCTCACACACACACACACACACACACACACTCACTCTCACACTCACTCGTGCACACACACACACTCACACACTCACTCACACACTCACTCTCACACTCACTCACACACACACTCTCACACACACACACACACACACACACACACTCACTCTCACACTCACTCGTGCACACACACACACTCGCACGCGCACACACACGCACACACACATCAGTTCCAGCATTGACAGACAGTTGGTACTTTATCAAAATAAAATACAGTGAGCCAAACATCAGCGCTGCCTCCTCTGTGTCACCGTTGGCATTCGCTGTTCTTCTGCTGGCGGTTATCATACAGCGTTGCATTGCTGCGGGCGCCCCCTTCTGGATTGGGGGTGAATTGCCTGTATTCATCGTAAGGCATCATGCACCGAACCGAGATGCCTGTACCGTGACGGTTCGGGACGAATACATGTACCGTGCTACCCCTAATATATATATATTTGTGTTGTTTTGTTCTGTATGTACATAGTGTTAATTTTATTTGTGTGGGCCTTTTTAAGTCTGACCACTCAAAGTAAAAATTCACCCGAAAATAAATATTCTGTTGTAATTTTATCACATTCATGTCACTCCAAACCTGTAAGACTGCTGTTTATCGCTGATGCAAACAAAACTGATGCTTCAGATGGTCTGTAAGAAACAAAGAGACACGATCTCTTTATATTCAGCACAGATAAACATTGATCAACACAAGTTTCTTTTGCACAGGTGGCCAAAGCCCTGCTCTTACGCTACCATCCGCTATCCACAGCCCTGACTGACAAGGTAGTGTTTGTTTCTTCTTCTCGTGTCTCCAGTCCTGCTTCAGAGGCTCAGTGTTAGATTGCTCTCTGTATTTCAGCTCTTCTCTCTGTTGACGGACCCGGCGTTAGGATCTCAGGCGGCCGATGGCTTCTGTGTCCTCATGAGCGACTCTCCAGATGTGCTCAATCGTGATTTCCACGCAGATGTGCGCATCATGTACCGACAGCGCTTCTTCGCTGAAAACTCCACCAAACTGGTTCAAGGCTTCAACTCGGCAGAGCAGGGTACGTCGATGAGTAGTAGTGCTTTATTTATCCCCTTGTTTCAACATGCGTTTCACATAGTGCTGTCAAACGATTAATCGCATCCAAAATAAAAGTTTTTGTTTACATAATATATGAGTGTGTACTAGGGATGCACGATATTATCGGAATCGGCCGATAATGGCTTTAAATGTAAATATCGGCATCGGCCCGACATGAACAATTATGCCGATATGTGTTGCCGATAAGAAGAATACATGAACTCACATGTGCTCAGGGTGTGTTAGTGATTAGATCAGCAGTGTGTGGCTCATTCTTGTCTGAATGATGATTATATTGAGTGTTATGATCTCTGTATTTAATCTGTGAAGCACTACAGAATGTGTTCGGTGTGTGAGAGTCAACAGTAATAGCTCCTCCGGGTCAGTGAGGAGTTTAATCTGTAGGGGGCGCTGTTGACCTACTTGTAATAAAATGAAAGTAAAATATACAAATAACATTTAGACTGTTTCTGATTAAATAAAGCAGTAATTGATGTCATAAAATCATGAGTAAATTTTAATTTTGATTTAAAGGTCTAAGCTATAGCTTACACGAATAAAAAAAATCACAAACATGACACTTATAAATTAAATAATTTTATATATAGTGATTTATTCATTAATGTGTAATGTGTTATATATTTTAAACAAATTATGAGCTCTAAAATATTTTCAGAATTTTTGCAACTCTTTTGCTTTAGACCATCTACAAATATTAAATCTTAAAATAAAATGTTAGGGTTAACAGCATCTTTCTGAAGAAAAAAAATGCAGCGATTGATATATATAGTTTATTTATAGTTATTTTCAAAGCTTCAATGTACTGTCATTATAAAAGAACTTCTTTATTGTTTATTCAGTTCTAACAAATAAGTTCTTGTTAAAAACTAAACAAAATTAAAAATAATTTGCTTATAATTTCCACACAGGAGAGAATTGGTGTTGTTTCCAAACATAAGGAAATATATCGGTATCGGCCAAAATGAGTTGAAAAATATCGGCATATCGGATATCGGCAAAAATCCAATATCGTGCATCCCTAGTGTGTACTGTGTATATTTATTATGTATATATAAATACAAACACATGCATGTATATATTTAAGAAAAATATGGTAGATTTATATAAAAAAAAAAAAATATATATATATATATATATATATATATATATATATATATATATATATATATATATATATATATAATATATATATAAATATATAAATATATATAAATATAATATATATATAAATATATAATATATAAATATATGAATGTGAATATATTCATACAGTATATATTTTGAAAATATTTTTATGTATTTGTATTAATATACATAATAAATATACACAGTACACACATATATATAATGTAAACAAAAACCTTTATTTTGGATGTGATTAATCGTTTGACATGCACTAGTTTCAAATAAACGATAAAAAGACATTGCAACATATCAACAAAGACACAAAATATAAGTAAAAAAATATGAAGTACAATTAAAAAAAACAAACACTGTCTTTCATTTAAGCCTTTCGCTGCTTGTGGTGAAAAGGACTTTTCCCCTGTTTTTAATAAACATTGGCATTCTAAAGATTACCATTTAACCTGTCTTGCACGATAACTATAACGATAACGATAAATATATGGTTCTAAAAATCGTTCTCAGTGTTAAAGAATAGCAGCGTCCACACCACAACTATAACGATAAAGGCACAGAGAAACGATATCATTGGAATCACTTCCAGAACGATTTCTTTCCAGCTGATAAACGATAAAAACACTGACAGCCAATCAGAGTCCATCCTGTTATAATGTGCTGGAGAATTTAAAGCGGCAGTGCGCTTAGAATAAACAGACGATATCGTTCGCTGGTGTGGACGCAAATATAGTTATCGTTATCTTTATCGTTATCGTGCTTGGTGTGAACGGGCTTTAACCAGCGCTGTGACTGTTTGCTTTGCATCTTGTTCCACAGAGAAGAAGTCTTGTTATTTGAAGGCGCTGTCTCACATCGTCAGTAATCTTCCCAGACAGCTCCAGCTCTCAGAGCTCCCTGCAGTGAGTGGAGTTTGTGTTAATTAATGATCTCTGATGTGTGTTTGGTAGAGCTGTAACGGGACATGACGGTATGGACCTCGGTTTTGACGTCACGGTTCGGTACAGCAGGAGGAAAAAAACTAAACATAAATTGCTTTTTTTTTCTTTTATTAAGCAATTGTTTACTGAACAAATTGCTCTTTCTATTAAATAAATTCAATTATAATTTAAATTTTCTTAGGGATAAAAATCTACCTCTGAACTATAGGGAGCCCTTTTACATTACTATAAGGTTACAATTAACAACAGAGCCAAAACTTAAATTCAATTACTGTTTATTTTCAACCCTAATAATAATAAACACTCGTAATAAAAAATTGTATGCAAACATGTAAATTGTTTTTAACTTCTAAATTATACGATTTCTGTTTGTTGTTGAAATATAATAATTTACAGAGTCATAACTTGTTTCATCAAATATTTATTTAAACATACATTAAATAATTAAGATGTCACTAACAGGTAAATTATGTATAATGAAGTATAGACTAATATTTCATGAAATGCTCTTCTCTAGACTTCATTTCTCTAGTAAATAACGAGCTGGAGACACTGATGACTTGTCTGAGGGAAATCAAACGCTACGTGACATTTTGTTTACAAGCTTTTTTATTGACGTCTTTCCATGATTGAAACATTGAGTGATTACGTGAGGGGTGAGATGTTCATTCATGTTTATTTCACGTTAAATCTAGTAATAAAGAGGAAGAGATGATCGCACTCGTTAGTATACAGCAATCCGTCACGTCAAAACGGCATTTATTGTCTGAATTTCCTGAAAAAAGTTGAATATGTTCGGTACACATGCATAACAATAACATAACGATATTATCAATATCGTGATATTGCGATAGCGAAACCGTCTTGATATTATCGTGGTCACATGACGATATGAAATGATAGGTCTTCTGGGAAAAAAAGTGTAGTTTTAAAAATATATTTAAAATTCTTATTCTAACATAAAAGGTCTTTAAAGTTGTGTTTTGGGCAGTTATGCTTTGGCACAGTACAGTATCTGTCAGACGAACTCAAACTGAAAACACAATATGACCTGTTCTCTTCATCAAGGCTGTTTTCAAAGCGAAGCGCACACTTGGTTCAGACGATCAGCTCGTGATCCGGTGTTTTCTGCGTCTCAGAACGGCTTCGTTCACTCTGAATGAATGCAGTCAACTCCTTTATTACACGTGATGTGAGTTTAGCGCGCGTTTGGGAACGCAACAGCCACCAGTTATGCTTTATTTTTGCAGCAGATGATTACAACATTTCACTAGATTTGCAGCGAGACGTGTTTTTGTGCCTGTTTTCACTGAAGCTGGAGTTTTCCTTCAAAATAAAAGCTTAAAGTGCAGTATGAATTGCTGACAGTGTCCATATTCAAAATATCTCTTTCAAGTGTAGAAATTAGGAAAGAAGTTTTGTCATTTCCCTAATGTAGTGTAAAGCAAAAATAATATACCTATGAAATATGCATTTTCATTTATTTTACAGTGTCATTGTTTTACAAAACATGGCTATTACTGTCATAGGAATAACAATAATATAAAATTGTTGTTATATTCTAATTTGTTTGGCTTCCTAAAACACCAGTGTGAATGTAATTTAGACTGAGACAGTATATCACCAAAAAAAAAGGGTCGAGTCTCCTTTAAAGTTCAGGTACAAGTCAATTCACTGACTTTTTTCTGACTTAAAGGGACAGTACACCCAAAAATTAAAATACTGTCATCATTTACTCATCCTCAAGTAGATCCAAACCTGTATGAATGTGTTTGTTCTGAACACAAAGGAAGATATTTTGAAGAAAGTTTGTAATCAGCTTGTTTTGGGGCACCATTGACTTCAATATTAGGAGAAAAATACTGCTCTGTTTCCCTCATTCTTCAAAATATCTTCCTTTGTGTTCAGAACAAACACATTCATACAGGTTTGGAACTACTTGAGGATGAGTAAATGATGACAGTATTTTCATTTTTGGGTGAACTGTCCCTTTAAGTTTTCTTAGTTACTTAGAACATGGGCTGCAGCTCTTAATTTTGAACTCTCAAAGTGCATTAGATAGCATAATTTAACTTTAAAATCTGCAAAATTGTAATTTTTTACATTTGTCTTTTAAATATCGTACCGTGGACTTCATATCGTGATATTACGGTATCGTGAGATTTTGATATGGTCACATCCCTAATTGTGTACCGAACCGGTATGAATGCGTGCAGTGTTTGTGATGCGGTGTGTTAATGTGCTGTTGTGTGCAGCTGCTGCCGCTGCTGCTGGAGGCGCTGACGTGTTCGGATCAGACGGTGCAGATCTCCACTCTCTGCTGTCTGACTCCACTGCTGCTGGATCCGCCGCCGGCCCTCAGGAACCAGCTGGAGGCGCTCTTCTCCCGTCTGCTGCTCCTCACCGCCAGCCCAGCCATGGTACTCACTTCAGCAGTGTGTTTGATTTTACTCAGTCTGACAACACTCGCCTGATTCTGACTTTATCTTCACTCCGACAGAAAGTGAGAATCACGTCGCTGCAGTGTGTTCATGCGCTCTCTCGCCTGCCTGAACATATGGTAAGAGAATCAAACTCAAGCATCAATTAGCCATATGTGACCATAGACCACAGAACCAGTCATAAGTGTCAATTTATTGAAATTGAGATGTACACATCTGAATAAATAATCTTTCCATTGATGTATGGTTTGTTATGATAGGACAATATTTGGCTGAGATACAACTATTTGTAAATCTGGAATCTGAGGGTGCAAAAAAATCAAAATATTGAGAAAATCACCTTTAAAGTTGTTCAAATGAAGTTCTTAGCAATGCATATTACTAATCAAAAATTAAGTTTTCATATATTTACGGTAGGAAATTTACAAAATATCTTCATGGAACATGATCTTAATATCCTAATGATTTTTGGCATAAAAGAAAAATTGATAATTTTGACCCATACAATGTATTGTTGGCTATTGCTACAAATATACCCGTTTATATATTATATAAACTATTTATATAGCACCTTTTAGACAACATTGCAGTTCAAAGTGCTTTACATTATCAAATTTGAATAGATGAATATCAGCAGGAACTTAAACATTAAAAAATAATACATCTGGATAGAAGACAAAATAATTTAAATAAAAAACATATATAGAAAACATTTAAACGGTAAAAATGTTTAGAATGCATTTTATTGGAATACAATTCAAAGTAAAACTAATTAAATGCCAAAGTAAAAAAAAAAAATCTATAACATCACTATTACTCAATCACTTAATAAATATTATCACTATTTTTAAATAATAGTACACAAATATTATTAAAAACAATGCATTAAGTAGAAAAACATGTAAATTGTGTTAAATGTAATCAAAAAATACATCAAAAATATAGTTTAATATAATTTTTACAATTTAAAACAGCTGTTTTCTATGTGAATATGTGTTAAACTGTAATTTATTTCTGTGATCAAAGCTGTATTTTCAGCATCATTACTCCAGTCTTCAGTGTCACATGATCTTCAGAAATCATAATAATATGCTGATTTGCTGCTCAAGAAATATTTCTGATTATTATCAATGTTGAAAACAGTAGTGCTGCACAATATTTTTGTGGAAACTAATATATTTTATTTTTCAGGATTCACAGATGATCAGAAAGTTCAAAAGAACAGCATTTATTTGAAACCATTTGTATCATTATAAATGTTTACTGTCATTTTGATCAATTTAATGCATATTTTTTTTAATGACCCCAAACTTCAAAATGCTTCTGAAAGTGTTGTAAATATATCATTGTTATATTGCATTTCTGGAGAGAATGTAAAATGTAGCCTTTTAAATGTATGCATGTCTCCTCCTGAATGACACGCACAAAACAATTCATGCATATTATGTAGAGCAGGAATATGTAATAATTAATCATGTAGACTGTGCTGTTAATATCTTTCGTGTGTGTGTCAGGTCCTGCCGTTCCGTGCCAGAGTCCTGAAGGCTCTCGCTGCTCCTCTGGATGACAGAAAGAGGCTGGTGAGGACGGAGGCTGTGGCGGCTCGAGGAGAATGGTGAGGCGGACATACACTATATTGCCAAAAGTATTGGCACCCCTTCTAATGAACAGGTTTGACTACTTTAGTAATTTCTATGAGTACAAATCTTAATGTTAAAGCATATAATGATATTCTAGGAAATTGTGTGCTTCTAATATTATAGTAACAGTTTGGACTCTTTTCTATTCTAACATGACAATGTCTCTGTGTATAAGACAAGGTTCAAAAAGAAAATGATTGATTCAGTCAGTGTGGAAGAACTTGACTGGTCTGCATAAAACCAAGTCCTAATCCCAGTTTAACACCTCTGGTGTGACTGTAAATGCAGACCTTGAGCCAAAAACTCATCACCAAACACCAATGACTGTACATACACTATATAGACAAAAGTATTGGCACCCCTTCTTTAGAACAGATGCACTTCCAAATCTGTGGCAACAACGATGGGAACATAATTCATGTATTTAAAAATTGTATTTCATCTCTGTAGCAACAGTTTTGTAAGTGTCTAAAATGACTGAACCCATATGTACAAGTCATTGGTGTTTGGTGATGAGTTTTTGTCTCAAGGTCTGCATTTACAGTCACACCAGAGGTGTTAAACTGGGATTAGGACTTGGTTTTATGCAGACCAGTCAAGTTCTTCCACACTGACTCAATCAATCATTTTCTTTTTGAACCTTGTCTTATACACAGAGACATTGTCATGTTAGAATAGAAAAGAGTCCAAACTGTTGCTATAATATTAGAAGCACACAATTTCCTAGAATATCATTATATGCTTTAACATTAAGATTTGTACTCATAGAAATTACTAAAGTAGTCAAACCTGTTCATTAGAAGGGGTGCCAATACTTTTGGCAATATAGTGTACATTCAAACATCTGAGGTTTCTGCTGACAGCATCTAACGAGGTTTCACATCCGCAGGTTTTTAATAGGAAGCCCCGGTGGAAGATGAACAGATGAACAGAGACAGATCACCGCTCACAGCCTTTGATTTTACTCTCTTACCCTGTTTTTTATGATACGACATGAGTTTGTTCTGCCTGGGCACAGAAATGCTAAACAAACTGCTGGAACATAAGTGAACGATGCACTGAGGCTCAATGCACATCACAGGAGTGAATCAGTGTTTTATCTCAGAACAGATCGCTCTGTCAGGATTTCTAAACCGTTTCATTAGCCACAGAGTTGGTGGTCGTTCATTTTCACAAGATTAACTTAAAGGTCAAACTGACAAAACTGATGCCAAGTATATAAAACAATATTTAAGTGTCATAACCTATCAATAAACCTTTTTTGTAAATGTGACAATTTTTATTTTTTTTTACAATTGCATAAACTAATCTCTCAATGCTTCACTTTTTAAAATCTCTTCACACTGAGCACAACAGAATGTCTGTGAGAGATATTTAGCATTGATTTGGTACAAAATACATTCAGTGATTCTTTAAAATGACATGAATTCTGTTCTCAATTCAGACATAAACATCAAAACAGGCCAATTTGTAATTTACATATATTTTTTTCAAAACATTCAACTTTAGGTCACTAGTTTGAATTTTATTCTTTAAAACCCATCTTTAATAAGCACTAATGACATATTGAAGTGTTTTCCATGATGATCATTTCTTAAAATGGCTTGAATATAGCTAATTTGCATCTCATTTATAGACGCGAGTCATGAATATGCTAACTAGCCCCGCCTCCACTCAATTGCAAGCGCTTAGTTAACTGATGTTAACTACAGACTAGAAAATGCAGAAAGTTCAGTTATAACAGTGAATCTACATCGTGTCTTATCTACACTTTAATTCTTTGTTTCTGATTAACATAAACGCCTCTGATTGGACAACGCGTTCCAGAAATCAACAGGTATGTCTGTGATTGGCTACAAAGCCTAACGCTGCAAAAACGTGCAGTGAATAGGAACGTTGCTATTGGTTAAATATTTGTGACGTAGGAAACGGGGGCGGGTTTTTCAGATGTGTAAACAACATTAAAAAATGAATAACACATTAATAGCACATTGAAATATATTATAATAATATACCTCTTCAAAGCAAGAAGAAAAGACAAACAAAATAATATTAAAGTCAAACATAATTTATGTTTAAAAAGTAAAGATGTGGTTGTGTCATAATGTCACAGAACTGTTTTATTATGCTTAATATTTTATATCACACTAGTTCATCTGTATGTGCTGGACTGGCCTTAATATGAAGTTACAATCATATTTCAGATAGTTAAACCACAAAATGATCTGCTTAAATCACTGAAACAGCACAAATGTTTTCATCTGGCTTACATTTACAAATTATGGAAAATATGGACACTTTATCTTCTTTAGTTAACATTTACTATTAGATTTTGTAAATCAATACTTGTATCTATTAACATTAAAATGATGTTCAATGAACAATTGTATTTTTATTAACTAACAGTAACAAAGATTAATAAATGCATTAAATATATTGCTCAATGTTGGTGTGAGCTAATACATTAACTAATATTAACAAACGAGACAAACAGTGTCACCAAATATGATTTTTTTTTTTTTTACTATTATTGAAACCTTGTAGTTTAAGGATTTAGGAGAAAAAACAAACATTTATGATATGAAAAACTAAATAAACATACTTTAACACAATATAAGAGTCTGTGATAAATCTAGGTCAACAATTAAAAATCAAAACATTTGACCATGTTATTACTTGCACAAGATACATTAAAGCAAACGGGATTTATTAAATATCAGATATCCTAAAAGGCATGATATTTTTATGCTCAATATAATGAGAAAATTTTATTGGAAAAGAATATAAAATATTTAGTATATCACTTTTTCCCCCCAGTGCTCTCAGACTACTGGAGTCCATATTAAAACAGACATATTTCATATGTAAAATCTGTTCATTAGAAAACATTTGCAAAAGAATATAAACTTAATTTTAACAAAATGCATGGACCACTTTGGAAATGTCTGGACATTCAAATCGTTTCATAAAGAACACCGATGAACCATCATGATCATCAGAAGTGAATATTTGAGTTAAAAAATATTAATATAATCCACAGATGTCACTGAAAGCCATTCACATGAAGTCTTTGGCACCGAGTACAACTCTGAACTCAGCTTGTGTTGAAAAAGGATCTCAGACTGTACCATCAACACACATCTCAGCAGAAAACACAGCACTCGTTCTCTTCTGAAGGACAGCAGTGATGCAGAGAGCCCTTCGGTCATCAGAGGTCATGATCTGATCTGAGAGGTCATATGGTCATGGTGTTGTTTCTGTTAGCGGGACAGTCCCACGTGAGGCCGTCCCCGTGAGGAAGATGACCGGAGGGCAGCAGCACTCGTGTTAGCCAGTCACTGACCGACAGCAAAAACGTGTTATTATTACAGACAGAGATTCTCAAATATATTCAATGAGAATCATAAATGTGGGGCAGATGTAAAGTGTGACCCTGGAGCACAAAACCAGTCATAAGGGTTGAAACTGACATTTATGCATCATCAAAGCAGAATAAATAATCTTTCCATTGATGTATGGTTTGTTATGATCGGACAATATTTGGCTGAGATGCAACTATTTGAAAATCTGGAATCTGAGGGTGCAAAAAAATCTAAATATTGAGAAAATCACCTTTAAAGTTGTTCAAATGAAGCTCTTAGCAATGCATATTACTAATCAAAAATTAAGTTTTGATATATTTACGGTAGGAAATTTACAAAATATCTTCATGGAACATGATCTTAATATCCTAATGATTTTTGTCATAAAAGAAAAATCAATAATTTTGACTCATACAATGTATTGTTGTCTATTGCTACAAATATACCTGTGTTACTGGTTCTGTGCTGCAGGGTCACGTATAGTAAATGTCTCACCTCTGCTTCTCAACACCAAAAAATATTCTCCAGTTATTAATTATTCCACGATGGTACGGGTTACGAAACACCTGTGAACAGACGGTTGAGTTTACAGCAGAAGACCTCTTCAAAAATCAGCTTCTATTATATAACTTAAACAAAAAATATTTTTATGTAAAAAAAAAAAATTGTATCAATTATTATTATTATTAATAATAATTTAGAAACAGATATTTTTGCAATTGCATTTGTGCTGCTACTTTTATATAACTTACTATCTGAAAAGCAAAAATAAAAACAAATAAATGTATTAAATAATAAAATCACTGTTATGATTATTACTACTAATAAAATAATAAATATTACTACTATTATTGTTGTTGTTAACAAATAATAACAAGTACTACTATGAATGAACTGCGCAAATATTGCATTTTGTGCTGCTAGTTTTATATAACTTCATCTCTGAAAACCAAAAATTAAACTAAAGAAAATGTATATATTAAATATTATTATTAGATTTAGAAATATATTTTTTGCAATTGTGTGTGTGCTGCTCGTTTTATATAACTTCTTGGAAATCTTGGAAAACCAAAAATTTTATGAAAATAAATAAAGGTATTAAATAATAAAATGACTTATTATGATGTCGATGATTATTATCAATGATAAAAGAATAAATATTGTTATTATTGTTGTTGTTGTACTGTGAATTTGGCACATATTGCATTTTGTGCTGCTAGTTTTATATATCTTCATCTCTGAAAACCAAAAATGAAACAATAGAAAATGTGTATATAAAATAACCTAATTTGTATTTTATTTATATATATATATATATATATATATAATATATTAGTGCATGTCAAACAATTAAATCGCAATCAATCGCATCAAAAATAAATGCTTTTGTTTACATAATATATGAGTGTGTACTGTGTATATTTATTATGTATATATAAATACACACACATGTATATATTTAAGAAAAAAATAGTTTATATATATATCTTTATAAAAACGTATTTTGGATGCGATTAATGTAATTAGTGCATATGTATGTATATATATATATATATGTGTGTGTATATATATATGTATGTGTGTGTGTGTGTGTGTGTGTGTGTGTGTGTGTGTGTATATATATATATATATATATACACACACATACATACACACACATATATATACACACATATATTTGTATGTATATATATTTATATGTGTGTGTGTATTTTCCTCCACTCACTCTTCCCTTGAGCCGGAGGCGTTTAGTCTCTTTGTGGTTGGTGTGTCTCTCCACGCTGGTCTGTCCTCTGGTGATCAGTGCTGCGTGCCACAGGGTCAGCGCTCCTAACGCTACAGACACAGAACTGAACACAGCAGCACATCATCATCATCATCATCATCATCATCATCATCACAACACACACAGAGTCAGAACTCACCTCGTCAGCACCCACAGATACACCAGACTCTTCTGAACCATCCTCTGCTGATGAGTGAAGACAGGAGCAGGAGTCTGATACGAGCTCTTCAACACAACACAATCATGTGTTAAACATACATCACTTCTGATTTATTTCATCAAGAATACTGTAAAACCTGTGAAATATTATTACAATCTAAAACAGCCGTTTTCTATGTGAATATGTGTTAAACTGTAATTTATTTCTGTGATCAAAGCTGTATTTTCAGCATCATTACTGCAGTCTTCAGCGTCACATGATCTTCAGAAATCATAATAATATGCTGCTCGAGAAACATTACTAATTATTATCAATGTTGAAAACAGTCGTGCTGCACAATATTTTTGTGGAAACTATTTTTTATGATTCACAGATGAATAGAAAGTTCAAAAACAGCATTTATTTGAAATAGAAATCTTTTATAACATTATAAATGTCTTTAATGTTACATTTCTGATTTAATGCATCCTTGTTGGAAAAAAATATTAACTTCTAAATGAATAAATAACTTGCAGACCCCACAATTTTGAACAGCTGTTAAATATCTTAGGAATAAAACCATTTTTCAGCTTCCACAACTAAAAAAATCATTTACAATAACTATGAATCAGTAATATTGTACAGTCAGTCAGACTCGTCTGGACAGAAACTCATCTTCATCTTAAACTCAATATCTGACATATCAGCCAGATTTCAAATCAATAATCAAAGCTATGAATTTAATGTACACCTGATAAGCATTTCAAATGCATCTGTCTGTGATTATGATGCATGCAATGTCTGCAATTTATGTCTAGCTGATGTTCTAGATTTATTTGAGCTGTAAATCCGGCAAAATCATCCTTTTATTAGAGGGACTGCTAAAATATTTCCTAGATGATTTTATGACTGTAGTGTTATTAGCATATGAAGTCTTGAGAAGCAGTCGACAATGTTTTTCCCCACAGCATTACTGCAAACATGACTTTTAGTTGAAAATAAACTGAAAACAGGTTAAACCGGAACATTTCGTACAGTAATCAAACTTGAGTTATTGCCCTGAAGAAGTTCTGCCTGCTGTGAGATCTAGAGTAGCCCCGCCCCCGGGCCCGCCTCCCCCTGTGAGTCTCCGCCCACATACCTGCCTGACTACAAACACAACACAGACACAAGCCCACCGTCAAACCATCAGCGCTTCTTTGATTGAAATCAATACTTTTATTCATCAAGAATGCATTCAACTGATCAAAAGTGTCACTAAAGACATTAATAATGTTACAAAAGATTTCTGTTTCAAATAAATGCTGTTCTTTTGAACTTTCTGTTCATCTGTGAATCCTGAAAATAAAAATGTATCACAGTTTCAACAAAAAATAGCATGCAGCACAACTGTTTTCAACATTGATAATAATCAGAAATGTTTCTTGAGCAGCAAATCAGCATAATTGTGACCCTGGAGCAAAAAAAACAGTCATAAGGGTCAATTTTTTGAAATTGAGATTTATACATCATCTGAAAGCTGAATAAAATTGTTTTCTATTGATGTCTAGAATCTGAGGGAGCTAAAAAAATAAATAAAAAAATCTAAATATTGAGAAAATCACCTTTAAAGTTGTCCAAATGAAGTTCTTAGCAATGCATATTACTAATCAATAATGAAGTTTTGATATATTTATGGTAGGAAATTTACAAAATATCTTCATGGAACATGATCTTAATATCCTAATGATTTTTGTCATAAAAGAAAAATGGATAATTGTGACCCATACAATGTATTGTTGTCTATTGCTACAAATATACCTGTTACTTATGACTGCTTTTGTGCTCCAGAGACACATATCAGAATGATTTCTGAAGGATCATGTGACTCTGAAGTAACAAATTCAGCTTTGATCACAGAAATAAATTACAGTTTAACATAGATTCTCAAAGAAAACAACTATTTTAGATTGTAATAATATTTTTGATCATATAAATGCAGCCTTGCTGATCAGAAGAGAGTACTAATATATCACAGAGCAATCCTTCGGCTGATGCAGACTCACCTCGATGGCGTTGTACGCGTCCAGAAACATGTGTTTAGCACTGATGCTGCAGTAGATGCAGCCCATGCTCATGAACAGACAGAAACTGAAGAAGTAACGGTGGTTGAAATGACCGACACAGTTATTCAGCCAGGCTGGATGAGCTCAGTTAAGACACAGTCACATCATCCTGACAAACACTACACATGTACCTCTCTTCGAGCATCTTAAGCTCGTTTAGATTGACTAGGTGCCACACAAGGATACGACAGTGGTGGTCCATTTTCAAAATACACCTGTGATGGAAAAAACACG
>CM041809.1:860137-892637 GCA_023376895.1 Aspiorhynchus laticeps
ACAGACTAGGGGTGGGCGATATGACCAAAATCTTATATCACGATATGACTAATTCTATATCACGATAACGATATATATCACGGTATATTTTTTTTTTTTCTTTAATTTGTTTTTATGCTATTAAATCTTTGATACCATAGAATTTTCATAATCCTTGACACCAATATCAATCAAACTAATAGAAATACAATACAATGTAAAAAATAAAATATAAAATATAAAATAAAAATGATGTTTGATGTGTACGAACATGCCTTTTTGTGTGGGTGTGTATTGTATTGTGTAATGTGCATTGATGTGAATTAATGTTAGACAGTAAACGCTTTTGGATGCGAAACAATATATTTGGAAGAAATCCCAACAATAAAGTGAAATTAAATTGAATTGAATACAAGCCTAAAAAGAGACAAAAAAAATAAATAAAGTTCACTGAAGACAAACAGTCAGTGATGAAATAAGGATAAGAAACTAATTGCAAGCAATAGGACAAACACCTACATAAATAAGAAACGCTACATACATTGTATAAATTAATTAGTCTTCACTGTGTTAATTAGATAGATATAATTAACATGTGTATTGTGTATAGATTCTATAGGATATATATAAATATCATTATTTTTTAATTTATTCTTATTAAAGTTACAAAAGTGATATAGTCAAGAGCAGTGAGAGTTGTTTGATTAATGGCAGACAGGACGAATATTGGACAGCTTCCCCTTTAAGACCAAAGTCCGGATCGAATATACGGTTACATGTGCGTTGTTTTCAGCTGTTTTCTCTCTTAAGACCTAAATCACTGTGTTTATGAGGATACTTGCAAAGACAGGGATTCTTATGCATACAAGTGTGTTTATGTAATCGTTCAAAGCCAATAAAGCGGCAAAAAAAAAGCGCGCTCCTCTCACACAGAAACAGAGACGGTGCACGCATATAGCTCTGCTGTTTGTGTTTCAACGGCTTAAAATCGCTTGTTTTAAAACGGCAGTGCTTAAAAACACGTGTCCATGCTACAGATGTCCCTCGTTTAGGAACGAGCTCCTCATTTTTGTCCTGGCTGATCGTGCTCCTACTCGGAGACACCTGCTTCTGTCTCCCCTTCACGCCCCGTGGTGGCGTGTAAAGATCGCAGTCATCCAAATGATGAAAAAGTATTACCGTAAACAATGTATTAGCGACACCACAAAATAAACGATAGAGCAAAATATGAAACGATAGACTTTTTATTTCGTCCATCCGATATATATCGTCATATCGCACAGCCCTAATACAGACTGTATTAGAGTCACAGAAAGACAAACGTTTTGCTGAAAAATGCACAATACATAATTTATCACCTAGGGTGAAGTCATTATATTTGTCCCAAATCATTGTTAATATACATAATGTAATTTAATAGAAAACTATGTGAATGGCGCTCTGTTCCGCGGCAGGATTTTCTGTCGGCTGTATTTAAATGCGAGTCTGAAGTTTCCCGCTCTGTGCAGCGCAGTGTCACGTGCCAAAACAAACAACACGTGCTGTCAGTGATTTCCGCCTCTAGAGGCCGCTCTCACACTGTATAATGACAGCAGACCATTCTCAACCACTCCAGCAGCAGACGCAACACGGAAAACTATCGGCATGTATTTTTGCCGATAACCGATAGTTCCGCAAATCAACTATCGGTGCCGATTAATCGGTCTACCTCTAATTACTACAGTCTTCAATAATGCATTCAATGAAATAATAAAATACAGTAATTAATAATATAATACATTTCTATAATACATGTCATAATAATTAATAAAAAATAATAAATTAATAACTAGTAAATACAATTTTGCCAACTTATGAATACTTGCCTACAAAAACGAATTTAAGCATTAAATATTCATCACTTGCTCACCGGCATACTCAAAAAACATAATTAATTGTGTGAAACAAACATTAGCTGAATTAAAGGGGCGGTTGCAAAAAGGTGCAAAGTTTACAGTAAATTTCAGAAACATTGCAGGAATTTTTGGAAAGCTTCTGTTAATGTTCCACTCTTTGCAACTCTAATTAAGACACCAATCGCTTTCATTTAATGGACAAAAATGCAGTGAATATGAATATGAATGATGACTATCCTCCCGATCAATCTGCATAAGATCTTTATAGAATTTATAGTCAATTCAATAAATAATAGTATATGAATAATACTAAAATAACACTGATTCAAATAAATGCATACATTCATATGTATATGTTTTGATGGAAAAAAACAGCTTTGCTATGAAATAACAAGAAAGAAAAGAAAAAAAGGAAGTATGGAGATTATGCAATCACCAAGATTTTTTATGTTTTTTAAAGAAGTTATTTATAGAATCTATTTGATCAAAAAAAAAATATTTTGTTAAATATTTTTGCAATTTAAAATAACAGTTTTCTATTTTAATATACTTTAAAATATAATTTATTTCTGTGATCAAAGCTGTATTTTCAGCATCATTACTCCAGTCTTCAGTGTCACATGATCTTCAGAAATCATAATAATATTTATTAAATTAATACTTTTATTCAGGAGGGATGTGTTAAATGAATAAAAAGTCATAGTATAGACCCAAAATATGTGCATCTTTGTGAAAATTAAATATTACTACAGTCTTCAATAATTCATCCATTAAAAATAATAAAATTGAATAATTAATAAAATAATTAATTACTATAATACATTTCATAATAATTAATAAAACTAATAACTAGTAAATAAAATTCTGCTAATTTATGAATATTTGCCTAGAAAAACTAATTGAAGCATTAAATATTCATCGTTTGCTCACCGGCACACTCAAAAAACTTAATTAATTCTGTGAAACACAATTAAGAGTCACCAATCGCTTTCATTTAAGATCAATGAATATGAATATTGACTGATGGCTGTCCTCACTATCAATCTGCATAAGAAAGGTTTGCAGCAACATAAAGAGAGTCAATGACTGTGTTCGGAGCTCTGCACTGTGATTGGACACAGTCCCCAGTGTTGCCAGGTTGGGAGGGTTGCCGCCCAATTGGGCTTCTTTTGATCGGTTTGGACCAGAGAATATCGCATTGGGCGGGGAGACAAAATTTGGGCTGCTTTTAAAAAATTAAAAGCCGGCCAATCAGCTGCTTTTTTTCTTCGCATTTATCTTTAGTCGTGTTATTTTAATATGTTCGAGCTCAAAGTATCACAGTAGAATAATGTGTAGTGCAGTCATAAACTCATTTGTCCTTATTGGTTCAGTTTAACCGAGACCTGTCAGTGAATTTACCATCTTTTATGTTGGTGAGATGATGACTTGAGAGCTATAAAGGGCCAGATTTAAATGTGCAGATATGCATTCATTCATTTTAAGTGATTGCGATGCAAAGTGGCCTAAATATAAGTTACACGAGAAAGAGTCTAGTGACTCAAATCTCACAACGTGGATTATACGTGAAAAGAAGATTTCTAAATATAACTGTAACTGAGTGAGAGAACAGTTGGATGATTTATTAAAAATCAAAACTGGATATGGCGATGCTGTAGTTCTGTCTGAAGATAAAGCACAAGACAAAGGTAAGCGCATTATTGTTGCTAATTGTTATTATTTTATTTTTGCTGTCAGATTATCATATCAATGAATATTTTTTGGCTGTCGGGGGTGTGTGCATGAACGAGAGTAAATGCCAGCTGATTTACATTGCTTTCTGATCACGTTATTGTGCACAAAAATGATCTTATTCTTACTGTAGACATTGAAAATGATGCATTTTTTCAGGGTTAAAGTCATCAGTTAATATCTTGATTGCCGCTTTTAACGCATTTGCCCTCCATGCTCCTGTGAAATTGATTTATCTTTATTTTATTTTGTCATCATTATTTTATTTTAAGGAGATGAAAATGATCCTTATCAACCTTGATTGACATGGCAATAAAATTCTCTCATTTTGGCAGTTAAAAATTTGGGCTGGTTTTTGTTGCAGTGGGGGGTTTTGGGCTGGAAATCATCCCGATCTGGCAACACTGACAGTCCCCTCACATACCCTGTTAGTAGTATAAGCTTCTGAGTGACCTGCGAGCCCTCACCTGACCTCAGGTGACCACAGCACTTTCTCTAGTGATCAGAAGACCAGCAGAACAAACACAGCCCAGCAACAGCATCTGAATGTAGCTTCTGCTGTCAGCGTCAGGTGACGCTCGTAACACGGAACAGATTCAAAGCATACGCACCGACTCTCGTGCACTTATTCACCCGAGTCGCTCATGAACTGCTTCAGGTCATGTTCGCGGGTGAAGGGGACACATGAAGATGACCACACGCCCAAAACAGCGCACTTATTCTCTCACAGCTCGAACCCAGTGCCAGGCAAACTTCCGGTGTTCACCGCAGTCTTCAAAATAAAAGTCGCGAACCTAAAAAATCCTTTTTATCTCTCCACGATACATTTATTTTAAGCGTAAATTAATACAATTTAAGACAAACCTAGCATTGAGGCCCATGATATTATTTATTTAATGTACTTACGTCAATATATATTAAATAAAATAATAAATATAAGTAATAATAAATAATACGGGATGACTGTTATTTCAGTTTTATCTATGTTTATTATATCTGTCCCTAACAAATTAAACATTAAATAAAATAAAACATAAATATATAAATACATAAATAATCTTAAAACAATGTTTGGACAGCGACATGAATTTTAAAAGCTTGACAAATTAATTAATAATAATTTCAGGACAGTTTTTCTCACATGATGTGTAATGTGTAAACATATAAAATATTAAAGGTCAAGGTTTAGTACATTAACATAACAATATTATGCGTTTGCATAATCAATAATTTAATCATGCGATTCGGCTTAACTACATTTATCTGATTTAAAATAGGTAAATAGTAAGTAAACAATACATTCGTAATTAATAAGTGAATAAAATTGATTAAAAACTGATAGCAAACATTGTGTAAGTGTGAGTTATGCAGTATGTCCACAGCATTAAATAAACTAATGTAGCAGGTTATCCTAGTAAAACTTATTTCAATTAATAAATAAAATATAAAATAAAATTGATTACATGTAATCTGGATTACGTAATCAGATTCCAAAAATTAAGTACTAAAATAAAATAAAATAAAATTGATTAGGCTACATGTAATCTGAATTAAGTAATCAGATTACAAAAAATAAATTATAAAATAAAATAAAATAAAATAAAATTGATTAGGCTACATGTAATCTGAATTAAGTAATCAGATTACAAAAAATAAATTATAAAATAAAATAAAATAAAATAAAATAAAATAAAATAAAATTGATTAGGCTACATGTAATCTGAATTAAGTAATCAGATTACAAAAAAATAAATTCTAAAATAAAATAAAATAAAATAAAATAAAATAAAATAAAATTGATTACGCTACATGTAATCTGAATTAAGTAATCAGATTACAAAAAATAAATTATAAAATAAAATAAAATAAAATAAAATAAAATAAAATAAAATAAAATAAAATAAAATAAAATTGATTACGCTACATGTAATCTGAATTAAGTAATCAGATTACAAAAAATAAATTATAAAATAAAATAAAATAAAATAAAATAAAATAAAATAAAATAAAATAAAATTGATTACGCTACATGTAATCTGAATTAAGTAATCAGATTACAAAAAATAAATTATAAAATAAAATAAAATAAAATAAAATAAAATAAAATAAAATAAAATAAAATAAAATTGATTACGCTACATGTAATCTGAATTAAGTAATCAGATTACAAAAAAATAAATTCTAAAATAAAATAAAATTAAATAAAAATAAAATTAAATAGAATAAAATAAAATAAATAAAAAATAAATAAAATAATAAAATAAAATAAAATAAAATAAAATAAAATAAAATTGATTAGGCTACATGTAACGTTAATCTGAATTAAGTAATCAGATTACAAAAAATAAATTCTAAAATAAAATAAAATTAAATAAAAATAAAATTAAATAAAATAAAATAAAATAAAATTGATTATAAATAATTAATCTGAATTAAGTAATCAATTAAAAAATAAATAAAATAAAATAAAATTAAATAAAAATAAAATTAAATAAAATAAAATAAAATAAAATTGATTAGGCTACATGTAACGTTAATCTGAATTAAGTAATCAGATTACAAAAAAATTAATTCTAAAATAAAATAAAATAAAATAAAATTACGTAATCAGATTCCAAAAACTTAAGTTCTAAAATAAAATAAAATAAAATGTAAAGCTATCCAAGTAGGCAACATGAATAAAGAAAATGTTAAAAGATCAGGATTTTTATAAGGGAAATTGAATGTGGTACCCAGCTTGACTCGCGCTGCGCGCTCTTTAATGTTGTCAAGGGTTACAGTTTCCGTGTGAGAACGAGGCGCATTGACGTCAGCAGCCGTTTCCGGTGGGCGTCCGTCCAAACGGTCCAAACGCTGAGGAGAATAACGAGCTGTCCGCCTCTGAATAACGGAGCAGAAACCCAGTCGCGGTTTACAGGCTCGGTAAGGAATCACGGAAGAACTGACGTGTCGTGTTCTGTCGTGTAGCTGCAGCGCTAAACATCTGCTATTATCGGTAAACGCTAGAAATGTCATTTGTTTATGATGCAGATAAAGATGGCGACAGCGGCCTAAGCGCGAGATTTATGGCATCTTCATTTCAAATTTAATTTAACAAACACTCACTAACAGTTCATATTTGACGTTTTTTTGTATTTTGACGTGTTTTAACGTTCTCGATAAGGTTTCGAGCACATTTTAGATAGCTGTGTGTCTGCTCGGTGTTTATTTGGACATTTTGAGGTGCGTTTTGATGTGTTTATTAAAATGATATTTCATATGCGTTACATTTGATGTATTATTTTGGTCTTGTATAAACTAAGGATCTATATTTATAGTCGTGTACTGTACCCTTCGTCCCTATATATATAACCTATTGGTGTTTTGATCGATGTTGTTGACGTGGAAAATGATTTTATGTCCACATAACAATAATCAGCTGCAGCATAAAGTTGTTTTTCTGTCAATAATCACACTGATTATTATGCAGTGATCAAACTGTCCAGGTGTGTTGAAGCAAAGATAATCTCCAGATTATTAATATGATGCTGTAATCCTGTCCCTGTCCTCGGAGGGAACCTAGAACATTAGATCCTCTGTTTTAAGAGGCATTAATGATATTTTAATGAATATTACTTACCTTTTGGACTGAGTGTCTGTGCATTAATTCTGCAGCATGCACAGGATTGTAGGGAATCATCATATCTATAGTGTATTCTTTCACCAAAGTACATCAAACATTATATTAATAAATCAGAATAGCTAATATTTTTATGGCTCAAGCCAGATGGGTGTTTATTTTTACTGTTTTTTTGCAATTAGATGTATTTATTTGCTAGCACTTTACAATATAGTCTTATTTGTTAACATTAGTTAATGCATTAACATGAACTAATAATAAACTATATATTTTTACATTCATTTTATACATTTTTAGGTTACACTTTATCTTAAGGTGTTCTTGTTACAGTGTAATTATACACTGTAAAAAATGACCGTGATTTTAACAGTAAAAAACTGTGAAAATGCTACAGTAAAAACCCGTTAAATGGTTAACGGCAAGTTCCCGTAAAATTTACATAAACTGACGTTCCCAGAATTCCCTGCGTTGCATTTCAAATTTAGTTTGAATTTGATGTTTTTTCTTTGACATAACGATGTTTCTTCTTAGTTTTTTCTTATCAGTTATGTTTATTAGTGTTGTATGTTACATCTAATGTTGTTAAATTAATGTTTATTGCATATTTCAGTTTAATGAGTCTCACCATGATGGTGTTTAGTGCTTATGTGAATGACACTGTGCACCTTCTATATATGTTATTATTTAAAGCTGCTTGTAATAGGCTGTGGTTCATCATGTGACTCTCATCATCACCTGCATTTGGTGGTTATCAGTGTATTACAAAGGTACAAAACAGATTTCAGTACTTTAATAGGTTGGTATATTAACATTACATCAGTTAATTAAATTACGGTATTTAACTGTAAATTTAAGTTAAAACCGTAAAACCTAAAATGTTGTTGCCGTATTTTTTACGGTAGAATTCTGGTAACCACAGCTGCCAGTTTTTTACCGTAAATGTTACGGATTTTTTTTTTACAGTGTACATTTAAGTACTGAGTAATATTAATTAACTACATGTGCTTACTATATGATTAGGTTAGGATTAGAGTTACTTGCATGTAATTATGCATAAATTATTATTATTATAATAGTAAGTACATGTAACGTGTAACATGGACACCTTAAAACAAAGTAAAAAAAATTAAGGATACATTTTTAAATACTTATTTTCATTCATTTTTTACTGCATTTGTTAATGCTGTTATTAACCCTTGTTAATGTTAGTTAATACAAATGTTCTTGTTCATCTTCACACCGCATTAACTAATGTTAACAGATACAGCTTTTGATTTTATTAATGCATTACTAAATGTTGAACTTAACATTAACTAAAATTAGTAAATGCTGTATAATAATTGTTCATGTTAAGTAATACTAATAAATAAAACTTTACTGTAAAGTGATACCGTTTCATTTTGTCCAAGTTGCACTTTATATTAAGGGATATTACATTTAATTTTTCATTTTAAAGAAATAAATGAATTTGCAAAAATAGATAACTTCGTTTTTAACAATTTTCAAACATCATGTTTTTTCATTGTGCATTCCAGTTATTCTAAATAAAGCTGCAGTTGGGTTATTTTGATTAGTTAACACTATAAAAGCATGATAACATAATAAAAAAACATGATTTTTGAAAATTAAAAAAAACTGAGTTATCTGTTTTTGCACATAAAGTCCTCAAATACATTTCAGACCTTCTATGTTTAGATCATTTCGATTATGTATCTCTTCATTATATATTTATTTACGTTAGTATGCTCTCAAACACTTACAGTTCTGAAATATTGAGGCTGGTTTCATTTGATCAGCATCTCGCCGAGTTGTCCGCGTGTCACTCATTGTAATTGTATTTGTTTGCGGCTGCAGGTCAGAGGTCAGATCCAGCGGTCAGCATGGCGTCAGACAGCGTGAGCAGCGAGGAGGAGAAGAGTATGAGGGAATGTGAGTTATATGTGCAGAAGCACAGCGTCCAGCAGCTGCTGAAGGACTGTATCGTGCAGCTCTGCTCCTCACGGCCCGACAGACCCATGGCCTTCCTCAGAGAATACTTCGAACGGCTGGAAAAGGTTTGTGCTTATTTCTACATAACTCTGACAAAATCAACAGATCAGGAGCCTCTTTGCTTAAATAAGATTTCAACAACTGCTGATGTGTTTATTAAAACAGTAAGTGGCTCATGCGGTAATGCACAGCCACACGTGTCTTTCTGTTTTAATAAACTAGCGGCAGCAGTGATAGAAAGACACCCATGTTCATTAATTAGTATTAACAATATTTATTATAATCAAAATAAATTGTTGTGCAAATTGGCCCTCATGTTATCAAATATGTACAAAGGATTTTGTCAAAAGATTGTTTTAAAATATATTTCCAAAAATTTTGTTATTTATATACTATTATAGTTTTTAATTTATTTTTAATTAGCTTTTATTTTTATATATTGTTTATATTTAATTGTTGTTAAATGCTTAGTATTTGAATGTGCTTTTGTCTTTTTAAAGTTTATTTATCTTTTCATATTGCAATTTAGGTTTAATTAAAAAAAACATTTTTTTTTTATTTATTTATTTCCAGGTAGTAATTTTAGTGCTTCGACCTAAACTAACAAAAAAGCCAGAAAAAAGTTATGTTAAATAAGTTTTTTTATTTTTTTTTATTATTTTTTTTCAGCTTTATTTCAATTCTTTATTTCAAAAAAACTTTTTTTTATTTTATTTTTTTATTTTAGTTATGATAATAACCCTGACATGGACTTTGCCCTTTTTTCAGATAAAATGGCATATATATATATATATATATATATTTTTTTTTTTTTTTTTTATGCAATTTTTTTTATGCTATTTTTAAATTCAGCAGGATATTCCAGAAAGTCCATTTTTAAAGTGAATATGAAAAATGAAAATTCACTAATTCACAAAATTCACTATTCCTATTTAATTTCTAAAGGCATGCTCTTATTTTAAGTGATTCATCCGTTAATGTGTCTTTTTTTTGTTTTTTGTTTTTTTGACCTCGTAATTTTTCATTAAAACTTAAGTGAAACGCCAGACTTCTCTCTGCTTACGTATGCAGGACTTCTCCAATCATTTAGTTCAGATCTGTTGCTACTTCGACTTCAAATCCAACTAGAATCTGTCCACCTTATAAAATCATACTTCTCATAAACATGCATGCATCAGGAGGAAGCTAAGCAGCTGCTGAGCCAGCAGAAAGCCAGCTCTCGCTCAGACTCTCGTGAAGATGAGGTGTCTCCTCCCATGAACCCCGTGGTGAAGGGCCGCAGGCGGAGAGGAGCCATCAGCGCTGAGGTCTACAACGAGGAGGACGCCGCCTCATACGTCAGGAAGGTGTGTGTTTGTCAGACTGATGTAATGAGGGATGTGTCAGGCTCTGTAGCTCAATCAGTCGTGTGTTCTGTCTCCTGTGAAGGTCATTCCTAAAGACTACAAGACCATGGCTGCTCTCGCCAAAGCCATCGAAAAAAATGTGCTCTTCTCACATCTGGACGACAATGAAAGAAGGTGACTTTGTGTTGTAGTTCATTCATTACTTTTTTAGCAAAACATACACAGTTTTGAGATTTTTTTTTCAGTCTAATGAAAAGTAAACATGCAAAACTGACTTTTAAGTGTTTATCTTATTGCACTTTATATGTGTTCAGATTTCAATTACAATACATATCTTTATCTCTTTTTTTTCACTTCAGCAGCACTTTCATATATTAAACCTTACGATTTTATTCCTGTATATGAAGGATTTTATAGAGGGGTTTGTTCATATATCATTTGCATGATTTTGTTATTACACTTTATATGTGACCATGGCGCACAAAAGCAGTCATAAGGGTCCATTTTTCGAAATTGAGATTTATGCATAATCTGAAAGCTGATTAATATGCTTTCCATTGATGTATGGTTTGTTATGATAGGACAATATTTGGCTGAGATACAACTATTTGAAAATCTGGAATCTGAGAGTGCCAAAAAAATCTAAATATTGAGAAAATCATCTTTAAAGTTGTTCAAATGAAGTTCTTAGCAATGCATATTACTAATCAAAAATTAAGTTTTGATATATTTACAGTAGGAAATGTACAAAATATCTTCATGGAACATGATCTTAATATCCTAATGATTTTTGGCATAAAAGAAAAATGTATAATTTTGACTCATACAATGTATTGTTGGCTATTGCTACAAATATACCTGTGCTACTTATGACTGCTTTTGTGCTCCAGGGTCACATATATTTATGTGTGTACATTTTTATTACAATGCATATATTTAAAGGGCATTTTATTCCTACCTATAGTCTCATATAGGTTTTTACAGAGAGGTTTGTTCATATATCATTTGCTGATTTTATTCCTAAAAACATTTTCTGATTTATCAAATTATAAAAAGTGAAATCCAAAATCCCTTTAACTCTAAAATCAAACAAGAAATTTGAATCTGGTTTTATCCAAGGTTCAGATTTATGTTCTGGATATTTATAAAAATTAGTGCATATTTAATAAGATAATGCCTCATTGGCAAATTTAACATAACATTTCACAAACTTGTTCTGAATGTAATCAGTCAGCTGGGAAAGTGTGGTGCTGTCAAAGAAATATATAAAATCATTTACTGACCAAATCTGTCTGTTGTTTTGCCCTGCAGTGATATATTTGATGCAATGTTTCCGGTCACCTACATCGCAGGAGAGACTGTCATCCAGCAAGGTACAGCGTTAAGAATACTTATGAGGAATCACATTGATCTTATTTATACATTTACTTACCTTTACTGTTTCACGCTTGGTTCTAGGTGACGAGGGCGATAACTTCTATGTCATTGATCAAGGAGAAATGGATGTAAGTTACACCTTAGTGTTGGGCGATATGCTCAAATATTATATCATCCTATCGTTAGCCTGTGAGGTCACCAAGACACGATATTATCGTGCTAATTTATTTAATTACTTATTTACTTAGTTTCATTGCCGGAAAGTAAATCAACTCCAGCGCAAGGCTAAAAGCAGCCTAATTTGTATTTAACATAACAATTTAATAGAAACATTGTAAGTTGCTAATTATAATGCTTACATTTCCTCAGTTTTTCAAAAAGCAGCTACATAAAACAAGCAAAGAACATTTACATTACTAACGAACATTGACTTTGAGTGTATGCACTTTAAAAAACACTCCTGTTACAATCAGTGGAGCTATCTGCACTGTGTGATGAATACATCTCTTATGCTCGCATCGCATGTACATCTGCACTTTATTGTTTATGATGAGAGAATTCACGAGTCAGAATTCAAACAAAACACATCTGAGCACCTCTGATTGGTCATTGCATTCATAAGCTCAATATAATCGTGTGTGATTGGTGTTAGGTCTAACTAGTTACTAAGTAATTAGTTACTGGGATTTAATTACTTTTCCCTTTAAATAGTAAAGTAAGGGATTACTCTTATTTTCTGTAATTTAATTACAGTTACTTCTTATGTAATTGAGCTTAATGCTGTGTATAGACTGTAGAACATTTAAATACAATACTGGATTTAACATCAAAATTTAACCTTAAAATGCATGTTTTTTATGCACCTTCTCACTTTAAATGCTTTGGTGAGTTAATAAGAATATTGGTAACACTCACTATTAACTAGTTGGTTATTAGCATGAATATTACTGGGATATTGGCTGTTTATTATTACTTAAAAAGCACATATTAATGTGTTATTCTGCAAGACCTTAATCTAAATCTTTAATCCTACCCAATTCTTAAACTTAACAACTACTCTACTAAGTATTAATAAGCAGAAATTAAGAGTATTTTGAGGCAAAAGTCATAGTTAATAGTGAGAATTGGACTCTAATCTAAAGTGTGACCAGAATAATTAATGTAGTTACGTGACATAATTAAAAGAAGCGTTTCATGTCTATCCTCGTATCATAAATTAATTAGTAATAAGTAATTAAAAACTTTTGGAGAGAGTAATTTGTACAGTAATCTAATTACACTGTTGAAGATGTAATTAGTAACTAGTAATTAATTACTTTTTTAGTGTAACTTACCCAACACTGGTTATAACACGCAACACTGTAAAAATGCTGAAAAGAAAATTGGTATAAATAAGTCCTAATATTAATTAGAAAGTGTTACTAGCCTGAAAATAATAATAATAATCATCTTGCTATCATCAAAGGCATCAGTCACCGGTGATATCTCTGACTATCACTGAATTCAACAATGAAATGCCTTTAACTGAATATTGAGTGTTTAATCTTGTCATTTTACATTATTGACACTATTTTCCCATTTTGATATTGTGCAGTTGCTTTGACACAATTTGTATTGTTAAAAGCGCTATATAAATAAAGGTGACTTGACTATTGTCGATACACAATACTATTATCTATCAGCACAACCCTGTTATACCTAAACAACACTGCAGTTTAAGATCTTAACATTTTTTCAAACTAAAAGTCCCTCTCTGGATTGCTCTGTCAGCATCTTGATTGACTCAGACACCAGTGTGTTTCCTCGCAGGTGTATGTGAACAGTGAGTGGGCCACCAGCATCGGCGAGGGCGGCAGCTTCGGAGAGCTGGCTCTGATCTACGGCACCCCGAGAGCCGCCACGGTCCGAGCCAAGACCAACGCCAAGCTCTGGGGCATCGACAGAGACAGCTACAGGAGAATACTGATGGTACAGCTGCCCTACACACACACACACACACACACACACACACACACACACACACACACTTCACTCTCTCTCACACACACAGACACTTCACTCACACACACACACACACACACACACACACACTTCACTCACACAGACACACACACACACACACACCTCACACACAATTCACTCACACACACACACACACCTCACACACACACCTCTCTCACACACACACACACACACACACCTCTCTCTCACACACACACACACACCTCACACACACACACACACCCCTCACACACCTCACACAGACACACACACACACACACACACACCTCTCTCACACACACACCTCACACACACACACCTCACACACACACCCCCCTCACACACACACCCATCACACACACACACACACACACCTCTCAAACACACACACACACACACCTCACACACACACCTCTCACACACACACACACACACACACCTCACTCACACACACACACACACACACACACACACACACACACCTCTCTCACACACACACACACACACACCTCACTCACACCTCACACAGACACACTCACTCACACACACACACACACACACACACACACATACACACCTCTCTCTCACACACACACACCTCACTCACACCTCACACAGACACTCACTCACTCACTCACTCACTCACTCACACACACACACTCACACTCACAAATACACACACACACCTACCTCACACACACTCACACACACACTCACACGGAGCATAACATCTCTCCTGTGTTTGATCACAGGGAAGCACTTTGAGGAAGAGGAAGATGTATGAGAAGTTCTTGAGCAAAGTGTCTATTTTAGGTAAGTCTGATTATCTAGCTCTGATGTGTGACTAGTGTTGGGTATCTTATCGATTCCTAGTTCGATTCCAATAAGATTTTTTTTAAGTGAAACATATAGATGTCAAACATACTTATTCTGTCTTTTTACAAAGTGTTCTGTTGCAGCTGAATAACATGAGCAAGCAAATTACAGAACACTTAGGAACATTTGCCTATGGTTTTAACAAAAAATACCACAGCAAAAACAAACCATACATCAATGGAAAGCTTATTTATTCAAGTTTCAGATGATGCTTCAATCTCAGTTTCACAAAATGACCCTTTGACTGGTTTTACATTTACATTTACATTTATGCATTTAGCAGACGCTTTTATCCAAAGCGACTTACAGTGCATTCAGGCTATACATGTTTTATCACTATGTGTGTTCCCTGGGAATCGAACCCACAACCTTTTGCGCTGCTAACGCAATGCTCTACCACTGAGCCACAGGAACACACACACACATGTGTGTGTTTTGTGGTCCAGGGTCACATTTATCAAATTATATAACTACAAATGACTGTATATATAGAGCGAGTGTGTAGTTCTTGTATCATGAGTGTATGTGCTGACCGCAGAGTCTCTGGATAAGTGGGAGCGTCTGACCGTGGCTGATGCTCTGGAGACGGTGCAGTTTGAGGACGGACAGAAGATCGTGGTTCAGGGAGAACCAGGGGACGAGTTCTTCATCATCCTGGAGGTGCAGTATCTGAAGCTCTGCTGAAAGCCTGGCAGTGTTTGTGTAAGAGATGTGTTTTCTGAAGTCCGGTCGTCTGTCTCCTCAGGGATGTGCAGCCGTTCTGCAGCGCAGGTCAGAGAATGAGGAGTTCGTCGAGGTCGGCCGGTTAGGACCCTCAGACTACTTCGGTAAGTGACTCTGAACGTGGAGGATTCGGTGCACATTCTTAAAGGGATAGTCACCCAAAAATGAAAACAAGAGATGTCTGAGCTTCTGTTTTATAAAGTAGAAGTGGATGGTGAGTTATGCAGTATAAATCATCATCCACATTCCTTGATATAAAAATGCAACCTCAGACATTTCATGAAACAGAGAAAATGATTTAGGCTCAGAATGAACTGTCCCTTTTATGTAAATATATTAATGCAATATGTCTCTGTATATGATCTGTTAGTCAATACAATTTATTCAATACTTAGTTTTATAAAGCTATTCCCGGTTTCACAGATGAGGTTTAAGCCTAGTCCTGGACTAAAATGTAAATCTGAGCTGTTTTAACTGAAAGAAACTTGCACTGATTGATCTTAAAATATATCAGTGCCTTTGTTTTGTCTCAAGATGCACACCAGTAATGTTTTTTTCTAAGCATGTTTATAAAAACTACTTAAATGTCCTAATTGAACTATGGCCTAATGCTGGCTTAGTCTAAGCCCTGTCTGTGAAACCAGGCCAATATAGTGCAATTTATTAAATATAAAAATGTAATATTAAAAAAATATTTAATATAAATTATATAAGCCTATGAATTCAATATTTATGGATTGTATGTTTCTCACACTTCACTCTCACTAGTCAAGATCACTGTTGATATTAATAACAAAATATTATAGTAGGTCTCTGAATATGATCTGTCAGTCAATACAATTAAAAATGTATCTTATTTGATATGATGTTGTTTATTTATTATAATGGGATGCTTATTAGTTATTCATGAAGCTATATTATGGAAGCCTGTTTGTACTACAGAATAATAATAATAATAAAAAAAAGTTAATTGCAACTTTTTTTTAATCTAACAATACTGACTTTTTTTCTCATAATTCTAAGGGGAAGAGTCAGAATTACAAGATATAAACTCAAATTCATTTTTTCTCACAATTTAATGTTTTTTCTCTGAATTCTGAGTTTACATCTTGCACTTTAGTTTTTTGTTTCTACCACAGAATAAAAAAAGGTTACTATGACTTTTTCTCACAATTCTGACATTTTTTCTTGAAATTATGTCTATATTTCAGAATTCTGACATTTCTTCTCAGAATTGAGTTATGTTTATATCTCACAATTCTGAGTTTATATCTTGCCGTTTCAGAGTTTCTTGCAGAATTGTGAGGAAAAAAACTAAATTAAAATAAAAGTTGCAATTAACTTTTTATCTCACAATACTGACTTTTCCCCCTCGCAATTCTGAGGAAAAAAGTCCGAAAAATGAGATTCAGATTTCTTTTTCTCAGAATTCTGAGTTTTGTGATTTTGGTTCTTTTTGTTTCCACCACAGAATTAAAAAAGGCAACTATGACGTTTTATCTCACAATTCTGACATTTCTTTGTAATGTTTATATCTCACAAATCTGAGTTTATATCTTGCTGAATTGTGAGGAATAAAAAAAAAAACCCTAACTTGTTACATTAAGGGTTGCAATTACATTACCTTTATTTTTTAGTAAGGATCAGAAATGGGCTTCTGTAATATAAAGTGCAGTTAATTAATCATATGTGACCCTGGAGCACAAAACCAGTCATAAGGGTCAGCTTTTTGAAATTGAGATTTATACATCATCTGAAAGCTGAATACGTAAGTGATGTATGGTTTGTTATGATAGGACAATATTTGTAAATCTGGAATCTGAGGGTGCAAAAAAATCTAAATATTGAGAAAATCACCTTTAAAGTTGTTCAAATGAAGTTCTTAGCAATGCATATTACTAATCAAAAATTAAGTTTTGATATATTTACTGTAGGAAATGTACAAAATATCTTCATGGAACATCTTTACTTAAAATCCTAATGATTTTGGGCATAAATTTTGACCCATACAATGTATTGTTGGCTATTGCTACAAATATACCTGTTACTTATGACTGCTTTTGTGCTCCAGGGACACATATGAAATAATACAAATAACACAAGAATATGAGTAACATTAATCTCTGTGTGTTGTGTGTTCGCTCTCACCAGGCGAGATCGCTCTGCTGATGAACCGACCCCGTGCCGCCACCGTCGTGGCCCGCGGGCCGCTCAAATGCGTCAAGCTGGACCGGCCGCGCTTCGAGCGTGTCTTGGGCCCGTGTTCAGACATCCTCAAACGCAACATCCAGCAGTACAACAGCTTCGTGTCTCTCTCCGTCTGAGACGCCCCACCCCTGAAAACCTTTCATTTCCACCTCGTGTTCTGAGGCTCATTACCGCTTCATTAAGTCCAGAGCTTTAACGGCTGCTTTCATCGTCGGACACTTAGAGCCAAACAACAGGACAGACAATCAAAGTACGTTCCTCCAATCCAGTCACAGCCTTTACTCTGCAGTGTTTTTACCTTTAATTCTGAGCAGTAAATGAAAACATGAATATATTTCTAGTAGAGTTATTCTAAACCATTTTACCCTCACGGACCAGGTTAGTTTTTTAAGACTAGTTTTATAAGATGAACTGCCTACATAAATAACAGAGTGATGTTTGGCTGTGCTGGTTCTGTTCTTTAAGCCTTACTGCCTCCTCTATCAACATAGACTTAGTTCACACTGCAGGCTAAAGTGGCCCAAATCTGATTTTCTTATGACAGCAGCACAAATCAGGCCCAGGCCACGTTCATAGTGGTCCTAAATCAGATACATATCTGATGTTTTGCAATGCGACTTCAGTCTGAACCTCCATGTCGCATTTCATGCAATTTTTACATCATTGAAATGCACCAGACGTCACAATTCTGCGCTGGAGGAGGCGGGAAGATTAAAATCACAATGGCAGACGATATATAGACAATACTATCACTTCGATATTTAGCACATTAACTTAAAAATTGCTAAACACACGCAGCATCCATTTTTATTTCCGCTGCGTCTGACGTCTTCTTCTGCACATGCGGGTCAGGGCCGTATACGGTTCACACGAGACTGATGACAGTCACATTTAAATAACAATGTGAACAACAGCGCAAAAACATCCAATCTGAGCATTAAGACCTGCAGCGTGAACTAAGCCATAAACACATATGCTGTTTTATTTCTTCTTATCATTCCAGTGATTTGTGTTCAGTTGCTTATCGTAGAAACTCGTGTGCAGTATCTATACGTGTAGGGTTTATTGTTTGAGAAACTGGCTTCAAACTCATTTGTGAACCGATAGCTATGAGTAAACTCCGAACGATGGTAGTTTGTGTTCTGTTACGATGCCAGTGCCAAACAATGCACAGAGCCTCACTTCTCGACTCGAATTTAGCTTCTAGAGGCGAGCGTGACAGATTTCATTTCACATGTCACCGAATGAGCTTTCAGTCAATGCTTCAGTATTTACCTTTCTGTCAGTATATGCTATATAATACCAGTTTTATTTTTTAATACGTTTATTTTTCCACAAAGGTGCACAGTTAGTCACACGTCATCATTTCAAGTGTTTCTGTGGCTATTCTTAAAGGAAGGGTTCACCCAAGAATGAAAACTGTTGAAAATGTGCTCACGCTCAGTTCATCTGAGATCAGGATGAGTTTATTTCTTCATCAGGTTTGTAGAAATGCATCACTGCATCAGTGTCTCAGCAATGGATGCTCTGCAGTGAATGGGTGCCGTCAGAATGAGAGTCTGATAAACGCATCACAATAATCCACAGCACTCCAGTCCATCAGTTAACATCAAAAGCTGAAACAAATCCAGCTTTAAGACATTTTTAACTAAAATATGAGTTCATAATCCATAATAACGCTTCCTCCAGTGAAAAAGTGCATCTCCTGCTGTCTCTCATTTGAGTTAAAATCATCTTAAAGCTGGATTTGTTTCATCTTTTGATGTTAACTGATGGACTGGAGTACTGTGATGTTTTTATCAGACTCTCATTCTGACGGCACCCATTCACTGCAGAGCATCCATTGCTGAGACACTGATGCAGAGACACATTTCTACAAACCTGATGAAGACACAATCTTGGAAGGCCTGAGGGTGAGCACGTTTTCATTTCTGGGTGAACTGTTCCTTTAAACAGGCTTGTAGCTGTTTTAATGTTGAAATAAAAGACAGAAACGATTATAAAATGAGGTTTTGATGTCGATGCCGAGGCCTCTGGTTTAAAAGCAGAGGCTCACAAAAATAAATTAATTCTGCTCACGACGTCATGAAGGATGTCAATACCTTTGATATGTTTTTATGAAAGATTGGCGATTTGTTGTTTACATGTCATATTCTGTTTTGCTGTTAAACAATCCAGAGCAATCATTGTTTGATTGTCTTCATTCACAAAATGCTCCTTGTTTTAGTTTTTGAGAAATGCATATTAAAATGGTGTAACAAAGGATTTTCAAACGCTTTCAGCTTCATCTTTGCATCTTTGTAATGTTTATCAGGTTGATTTCCATCTTCATGTTGTGTTTTCTATCAGTGAATGGAGAGAGACGGATGAATAGAGCTGTTATCAGATGTTGATCTGCTGATATATCTCAGACCACTGATGATGTTTGATTTGTCAATGTTGCCCAGATTCCAGCGAGTTCTGTACGGAAAATAATCTTTTTGGTATAGATCGTCCAAATGGCAGTTTAAGCAATAAAAAGGTTGTTATTGAACCATCAAATGCAGTGGAAGACTTTCTTTCCAGACAAATGATCTTGTTTTTATTTCATGTTGTCATATAGCTGTGCTGGACACAAGAGGGCAGCGTTCAACCGAGAGAAAATCTGACTGTTCAGAATGGAAATATGTGACCCTGGAGCACAAAACCAGTCTTAAGTGTCAAGTTTTCAAAATTGAGAGTTATACATCCTCTGAAAACTGAATAAATAATCTTTCCATTGATGTATGGTTTGTTATGATAGAGCAATATTTGGCTGAGATACAACTATTTGAAAATCTGGAATCTGAGGGTGCAAAAAAATCTAAATATTGAGAAAATCACCTTTAAAGTTGTTCAAATGAAGTTCTTATCAATGCATATTACTAATCAAAAATTAAGTTTTGATATATCTACGGTAAGATATTCACAAAATATCTTCATGGAACATGATCTTTACTTAATATCCTAATGATTTTTGGCATAAAAGAAAAATGTTGTGCCATACAATGTATTGTTGTCTATTGCTACAAATATACCTGTGTTACTTATGACTGCTTTTGTGCTCCAGAGACACATATTATTACTGTAACATGATCATGTGGCATATGAGTGCTGTTCAGGTGTCATATTGAAAATAATTTATTAAAGTTAGTTGCTAAACGTATTTTGCATTTGCATTGGATTAAAATCAGCTTTATTTACTTCCGATTCAATTGTCACAGAAAAAGTTAGGGCCGCTTGAGTACATTGCATTGTGGGATATATTACATGCAGTGTGCTTTGTTGTACACTACCTAAAAGTCTGTGGTCAGGAAGATTTTTATTTTTATTAGTTATTCATCAAGGCTGCATTAAATTGATTAAAAGTAACAGTAAAGACATTTATGTTACAAAAGATTATTTTGAATAAATGCTGATTTTTTAACTTTCTATTCATCTGTGAATCCTGAAAAATAAAATGCATCAGTTTCCACAAAAATATTGTGCAGCACAACTGTTTTCAACATTGATAATAATCAGAAATGTTTCTTGAGCAGCAAATCAGCATATTATTATGATTTCTGAAGATCATGTGACACTGAAGACTGCAGTAATGATGCTGAAAATAGAAATCAGTTAACAGATATTCACAGAAAACAGCTGTTTTTAATTATAATATTGTAATATTTCACAGTGTTTACTGTATTTTGATCAAATAAATGCAGCCTTGCTGAGCAAACACATAAAAAATATCTTTTGATTTGTAGTGTATATTCCGCATTTTGGTAAACAAAGTATATTTGGATGCTGTCATGATATACATACTGCAGATATAGTTCTGGAATATAATTTGTGTTTGTATGCTGTTTGTATTTGCTGAAATACTCATTATTATGGCCTCAAATGAGAAAAAAAGTAGGAGCTGCTTCAAGTTATCAAGTCCTAACAGATGGGACTGAATTGATGAATTTTAATTTTGCATTTCATGTACTCGGACAAGTCATGACTGCTTGAGTGGTGAAATCAGATCATGTTTTTATGCTTAAATAAATGTTAATTTTATGATCATACTCCAGTAGTTTTTACATGCATCACATGAGGCTTTCAGGAGCTGGACTGAATCAGAAAGAAATCAGACATTTTAATGAGGCAATGTGACAAACAGTCGTGAATAATTATGACCAGGTTTTGATTTACAGTTTTTCAGATGACCACCACCAATTCAGAAGGTAACAGATTTGAATTTGATTTATTTGATAAACCCATATTTAAGGTAAGACAATAGTGCAATAGCGTGGCGAGCCACAAGTTGCAACAAAGCTTAAACACTTGAAATTATTTGTTTTGAGTAATATCCCCTCGACAGCCTGTGAAGTACGAGCAGATGAGACGGCTCACGATCATCTGGAAAATCAGCCTTTAGCTCCTGTCTCACAACCTACCGCAGTGTTTCTCTGCTGATGTGGCCTGTTTGTGTGCTGCATCATCAGCTCAGACGCCACTAATGATTGTTTGTAGAAGAATGGACAGAAAGGGAACGGATAATCAGAGGAGATGCTTCCCGCTGTGCAGTTAAAGCACCACATGAAGGGTGTGTTTGCTGATGTAAGGAGATCTGATCGTATCTGTGCTGTGAATGCTGCATCATCTGTCTGGCTCGGGGACTAAACCAGATCAGGACAAACACTTACATGTGTTGTTAGGGAGCTTTCTGAAGGAACATTACACCGCCCTTTTTAGACAGTCATGATTATGAGATAAAAGTTGAAATTATGAGGTAAAAATGATACTTATGAGAAAGTTGAAATTATGAGATAGTCATCATAACAGTCGAAAGTCCTGATTATGACACATTCTGTTTTTGTTTTTTTTATAATTTACTTTTTATTTCAGTTTCATGATCATTTGGACTGTTTATCTCAGTTATGATTTTTTTTTTTTTAAATGATGGTTTCAACTCTTTATCTCAATTATGACTTGTCTCATAATTTTGACTTTATTTCACAATTATAACTCATAATTTTTACTTTTGGATAAGTTTGACTTTTTACCTAATTTTTTTTGTTTTTGTAATATCACAGCCCTTTTTAGCCAATCATAATTATGAGATAAAAGTTGAAATTATGAGGTAAAAAGTGATACTTATGAGATAGAAAGTTGAAATTATGAGATAGTCATCATGTCAGTCGAAATTCAGAAGTCCTGATTATGACACATTCTGTTTTTGTTTTTTTTTATAATTTACTTTTTATTTCAGTTTCATGATCATTTGGACTGTTTATCTCAGTTATGATTTTTTTTTTATGACGGTTTCAACTCTCAATTATGATTTGTCTCATAATTTTGACCTTATCTCATAATTATAACTCATAATTTTAACTTTTTGATCATTTTGACTTTGTACCTAATTCTTTTTTTTCTTTTTTTTATATCACAGCCCTTTTTAGCCAATCATAATTATGAGATAAAAGTTTAAATTATGAGATAAAAATTATACTTATGAGAAAGTTGAAATTATGAGATAGTCATCATAACAGTCGAAAGTCCTGATTATGACACATTCTGTTTTTTTATATAATTTACTTTTTATTTCAGTTTCATGATCATTTGGACTGTTTATCTCATAGTTTTGATTTTTTTTTAAATGTCAGATTCGATTCAATTATGACTTATAATTTTGAATTTATCTCATAATTATAACTGTCATAATTGTAACTTTTTTGACTTTGTACCTCAATTTTTTATTTATTTTTACTTTTTTGTAATATCACAGCCCTTTTTAGCCAATCATAATTATTAGATAAAAGTTGACATTATGAGGTAAAAAGTGATACTTATGAGATAGAAAGTTGAAATTATGAGATTCGAAATTCAGAAGTCCTGATTATGACACATTCTGTTTTTTTTTTTTTATAATTTACTTTTTATTTCACTTTAATGATCATTTGGACTGTATATCTCAGTTATGATTTTTTTTTTAATGACCGTTTCAACTCTTTATCTCAATTATGATTTGTCTCATAATTTTGACCTTATCTCATAATTATAACTCATAATTTTAACTTTTTGATCATTTTGACTTTGTACCTCAATTTTTTTTTTTTTGTAATATCACAGCCCTTTTTAGCCAATCATAGTTATGAGATAAAAGTTTAAATTATGAGGTAAAAAGTTATACTTATGCGATAGAAAGATGAAATTATGAGTCATCATGACAGTTGAAATTAGCTATGTTTCTATTCAAATATGCAAATTTAACTTATGTGCAAAACTGGAATATCACATAAAACATTTGCAAATAAAGCACTTAAAATAGGTGGATGCAAACATAGATATTGACAAGTCCTGATTATGACACATTCTGTTTTTTTATAATTTACTTTTTATTTCAGTTTCATGTTTAATTTGGACTATTTATCTCATAGTTTAGATTTTTTTTAATGTCAGTTTCAACTCTTTATCTCAATTATGACTTATCTCATAATTTTGACTATCTCATAATTATAACTGTCATAATTGTAAATTTTTATCGCTCTGACTTCTCATAATTTTAACTTTTGTCATCATTTTGACTTTGTTATAATTATGACTTTGTACCTCAATTTTTTTTTTACTTTTTAGTAATATCACACCGTTTTAGCCAATCATAATTATGAGATAAAAGTTGAAATTATGAGGTAAAAAGTGATACTTATGAGATAGAAAGTTGAAATTATGAGATAGTCATCATGACAGTCGAAATTCAGAAGTCCTGATTATGACACATTCTGTTTTTTTTTTATAATTTACTTTTTATTTCACTTTAATGATCATTTGGACTGTATATCTCAGTTATGATTTTTTTTTTTAATGACCGTTTCAACTCTTTATCTCAATTATGATTTGTCTCATAATTTTGACTTTATCTCATAATTATAACTCATAATTTTAACTTTTTGATCATTTTGACTTTGTACCTCAATTTTTTTTTTTTGTAATATCACAGCCCTTTTTAGCCAATCATAATTATGAGATAAAAGTTTAAATTATGAGGTAAAAAGTTATACTTATGCGATAGAAAGTTGAAATTATGAGTCATCATGACAGTTGAAATTAGCTATGTTTCTATTCAAATATGCAAATTTAACTTATGTGCAAAACTGGAATATCACATAAAACATTTGCAAATAAAGCACTTAAAATAGGTGGATGCAAACATAGATATTGACGAGTCCTGATTATGACACATTCTGTTTTTTTATAATTTACTTTTTATTTCAGTTTCATGATAATTTGGACTATTTATCTCATAGTTTAGTTTTTTAATGTCAGTTTCAACTCTATCTCAATTATGACTTATCTCATAATTTTGACTCATAATCATAACTGTCATAATTGTAACTTTTTATCTCTCTGACTTCTCATAATTTTAACTTTTGTCATCATTTTGACTGTTATAATTATGGCTTTGTACCTCAATTTTTTTTTTACTTTTTAGTAATATCACACAGTTTTAGCCAATCATAATTATAATACAAAGTTATAAACATGAGATAAAATGTCAAAATTATGAGATAAATAGTGATACTTATGAGATAGAAAGTTGAAATTATGAGATACTCATTCATAACGAGTCATGCTTTTTAGAATTGACTTTTTATTTCACTGTTTTCATTTTGACTTTTTATCTCATAGTTTTGATTTTTAATGCCAATTTCAACTCTTTGTCTCAGTTATGACTCATAATTTTCTCCAGTGATGTAGAATCGGTGGGCGGGGCTAAATGATCTTCCTCCGTGGGGGCGGGGTTTATCCACACTATTACATCACAGAGTAGAACATTCCTAAAGCTGTCGTTTAAAACAGCAGACTGCCTTCCATATAAACTGCTTTTGGACTAAAGAGAAAGTTCTGAGTTATGAACCTTACAGGATGTTTTTACAGCACAATGACCTCTTATATGTCAAAAGATCAAGGAAACTTTGGTGTCTCGGTTCATGACCCCTTTAAGGCTTTTTAGTAATATCACACAGTCCTTTTTAGCCAATCAATTATGATACAAAGTCATAAATATGAGAATAAAATGTCAAAATGATGACATAAAAAGTCATACGTATGTATTTATATTATATATACTTGTATATTGAAATGATGAGATACTAAGTTATCATGACAGGTAAACTTGCATAGACATAATGACAAAAAAATATCATATTGAGATGTTTCATGATAATTTATCTCATAATTTAGTTTTTTGTCAACTTTAACTCTCAATAATTATCTCATAATTTTAACTTTTCGTCTCATAATTTGACCTTTTGTCATAATTCTGACTGTCTCATAATTATAACAGCCATAATTTGAGTTTTTATCCCTGACATTTATCTCATAATTTTGACTTGTGTGATAATTTTGACTTAAGACTTTGCATCTCATAATTGTAACTTTTGGTAAATTTTGACAATTAAGACTAATAATATCACACAGCCCCAGAGCATTTATCAGAAATACAAATACTTTGTCCTCCCGATGTCTTCAGATGCCATGATTTTGGACAATAGGGTCTGATTTAGTCATAAAGTACAGAGTCAGTAACACAGTGGATCGCTGATATCTCCTCAAACCCTGGCTCTTCTCGTTCTGTCACCTGTCGCTTCCTCCTGGGTGGCTTGTAGTTACTCTGGATGACTCTACAAAGTCTGTGATCAGCACTTGTGTTTCTCCCAGCTTCTTCACACACGTGCCCACAGTCCTGAGCACCTGGCTCAGCCGGCGGTCCAAGGCCTGCAGGTGGTCCTCGGTCAGGACCGGCGTGAGAGGGTCTCCGGAGAGGGATTCCCTCATGACGTCGCTCAGACGGTACTCGGACCGAGCCAGGAGCTTCAGTCTGAACAGCGTGGAGCGCTTGATCCTGGGAGATTAAGTGTATGTCTAATACTGTTCTTCAGAATAATATCATTTGATAATTGAGAAAACATTTGAGAAAGATCCTTACATGCAACACTGGGTCAACGGAGCAAGAATGGACGTCTCATCATGAGAATGACGGCCAAATCTGCAGCAAACAAGAGGATGAAGAAGCTCGTTTGGACACATAACAAACAAACAAATAAAAATAAAATCTTGCTTTGGTAAATCATAATTAGGAAAAGTCCAAATGATGACAAAAACAGAAATTATGAGATACTAAGTCATAATCATATCAGTGATCATAATCATATATTTCTTTTTTTTTTTGTCACAATGTTGACTTTTTGTTTCATAATTATGACGTCAACATTTTGACTTTTTGTCATTTCATCTTATTTCAATTTTGACTTGTGTGAACATTTAGATTTTTGTCAATTATGACTGTATCAATTTCAACTTCTCAATTATGATTTTGTCACTCTTATCTCATAATTTTGACTTTTTTGTCAGTTTCGGGTATTTATCTCAATTAAGACTCATCTCAATTATGACTTTTTGTCATGATTTTGACTTTTTGTCTCATAATTTAGACTTTTTTCTCAGTTTCAACTTTAACTCAATTATGATTTGTATCTCACAATTTCGACTTGTCATAATGTTGACTTTATCTTATAATCATGAGTTTTTGTCATAATTTTGATCTTTTCGACTCTCAATTATGACTTTCATCTCATCATTTCAACGTTTTGTCAGTTTCAACTTCTCATCTCATAACTGACTCATAGTTTTGACATTTTACATCATGATTTACCAAACCATTACATTTTATTTCTTATATGGAAAATGGGCTTTCATAAGAAACCACTTTGATAATTAAACTGTGAGAGGGGCCATTCACACAGAATCTTTATTTTTAGCATTTAAAAATGCAAGATGTAAGAGTGAAATCAAAAAAGCAGTTTTAAAAACTGAACCTCTTTTGACTTGAGTACTGTTTATAAAATGCCATGTATTTCACACGAGGTGACCGCAGCAGTCAAAAGCAATGAAAGAGCAGTGCAATGCAGAACTGAGTTCAGTGTTACAGTTTTTCTCAGTCGATTTGGTGCATTTCTCAAATCATCCTTAATATTTGCAAAGAAGTATGTGCATTTCTCAAAACAATTCATACAAACAGCACCACACAATAGATTACCTGCAAAAGCCTGTAACTTACTCAAAATCTTTAGTTCATCTCTCACAAGTAAGTATTTATGTCAATCAGTGGCATCAGAATGAAAAGTCCTTGTGTCATTGTTCACAAACACGATTATACTAACACTCTGTTAGTATTACCTGCTGTAAACTATGACAACAGTTACTGTACTGAAATGCAGACGGCTGCGCTTCTTATGTATGCCATATATCCTTTCAAAAGTACAAATTTACAAATTTAATGTTTGAATTATTGAGGATATGGTCGATCTCCCAATATTTAGCTGCACCCTTCAGCCATTGTAAGGCCCTGATTGACAACATGACACAATAGTAGCCCTTATTTCATCTGATATGCACCTCTGTCCTTGACCTCGTCCTCTGTTTTGCCTCTGTACCCTTCCACCATGCATCCTTACCCCTCTTCTTCCACTCGGCTGTTGACCCTGATGGTTTTCTGGATGTTCATCCATCGTCAGAATATGTAACCCTTGTGTCGTCCTCTTTCTATATATGCTTTCCAAGTGAAGATTCATGAGATGCACCTTTGAGCTATTTCAGAGAACTGGTTTGTCATTCTCTTCATTAGTGAAAGTCAAGATTCACCTGCACAATTCATGGCAAATTTACAAAAAGTCTAATACAAATGTGTAGAAAATATGTTTATGACAACTAGATCAACCATTTTGCATCTAATGACTTAAAAATGAACTAATGAGTAGATGTTTTGAGGGGTAAGACTATAGCACAGAGAACTATATAATACATTTTGAGCAACATGACAATATTAACTGATGATGTAGGAAACCGCAGATAAATGTACATAATCAGTTGCATGAATCTACCAAAGTACAACTTGTTCAAAAGAATGAGAAACTGCTTTTATCATGTGCACAAGTGACTAGATGATGTGGAGATTGAACAAGTAGTTTTGAGAATTTCATTTCTGATTTGAGAAATGCACCAAAGCCTCTGAGAAACACTAATGTCCAGATGAGCACATACCCTCTGGCGTTGTCCAAGTGGAGCAGAAAACCATCATCTCCAAACTTGGTGAAAATTTCATAGTGGTGTCTGTCCATGTTTCCTAAAATATGAAGGAACATGATTTTAAGGTCAGTACACTGGCTTTAAAGTTTCCTTATTGTTAAAGTGAGGCTTATTTTGGTGCAAAACCAACCATCAACACACCACTTTGATTGTCAGGTATGAACTCGCTTTACGTAACATTTTGACATAATCCCACCAGTCACAATAGTGACCGTCAAAAAGTTTTTCATTTGTAAAGCTCTAAAAACCTCTCTGTTTTAGTGCACTTCCTGCAAATATGGAAAAAATAAAGGTATCATTTAAATATGTGCAGTTTCACATAATTAGTGCAAATGGTCACATGACCAGAGCAGTTTAATTACTGTTGGCACCTTGAGATGAAGAAGACTGCATCAAAGCTCTGAAACAAAAGCCTAGTAAAGTGTGTTAACAAAGATTTTTGGTACACATTATCTTTAAGGTGTCTAGTATTAATATATGAATTCACATACAGTATATTCAATTTTGTTGAGTGTGGTCATCGAGTGAGTAAACATGTTGATGGTCACAATAGTGAGTGAACTTAGGTATACAATATAAATACAGTTGCAGTTGTTAGTGAAAATGACAATAAAATGACAAAATACTGCACTAAATTAAAAATTCAACTGTTCACAATATTGATGTTGTAATAGTGGTAGCATTAATATAAAAATGTGATGTTATATATGACAAAAAAGTAACAATTTTGAAATGCGTTGATGGTTGAATTGTGTTCCTATCTATGTTGTATAAGGTTTAATAGTAACCCTAGAATGTGATCAAACAGTTTAAAATATCTGGGCTAAGATATATAACAATTTTTATGACTTCAGAAATATGATAATTCAGTACACATTATCCCACCGACCATAAAACACAATTTTTAACACACTTTTCCAATTGAATTGATTATTTCAAAGGGTTACTAATGACACATCATTTGGATATGTTCATGTCTGGGAAAAATGAGTGATTAAACGGGTTAACATGCCTGTGAGAAAGTCAAATATGGCCATGTCGATGATGTTGAGCAGTCTGTTCCCAGAGTTGTAGGGATATAGTTTTTTGACGTTATCGCAGTATAACGAGTTGACCTCCCACCTGAGAAACAAAGAGAAGACGGTAATTGCTTCAAGCTGTTGGACTCATCTGAACATTACTAAACTTTAGACCTTTTTGTGAGCATGACAAACATTTTTGCTTCTTAGCCACGGTTTGGATCAAGAGCTGGATTCTCAAACAAGGACATTCTTATTTGGATTGAGTTTTATTTTCTGTATAAATCAAGTTAACCTGAATCTAAATGAATGCTTTTACTTTCTTAACACACATTCCTGTTCTTATTAAAGGAACACTCCACTTTTTTTGGAAATAGGCTCATTTTACAAGTCCCCTAGAGTTAAACAGTTGAGTTTTACCGTGTTTGAATCCATTCAGACGATGTCTGGCGGTAGCACTTTTAGCGTAGTTAATTGAATCTGATTAGACCATTAGCATCTCGCTCAAAAATGACCAAAGAGTTTTGATATTTAAAGCTTGACTCTTCTGTAGTTACATCGTGTACTAAGACTGACGGAAAATGAAAAGTTGTGATTTTCTAGGCTGATATGTCTAGGAACTATACTCTCATTCCGGCGTAATAATCAAGGAGCTTTGCTGCCGTATCATGAGTGCAGAAGATGATATTACGCAGCGCCTGAAAGTAGTCCCCAGCTCAGTAGCCTTAATATGATATATATAGCTGGGGACTACTTTCAGGGGCTGCGTAATATCATTGCACTCATGGTACGGCAGCAAAGTTCTTTGATTAGCCATATCAGCCTAGAAAATCACAACTTTTCATTTTCCGTCGGTCTTGGTACACGATGTAACTACAGAAGAGTCAAGCTTTAAATATCAAAACTCTTTGGTCATTTTTGAGCGAGATGCTAACGGTCTAATCAGATTCAATGATCTATACTAAGCTACGCTAAAAGTGCTGAATCGGCTGAATGGATTCAAACACGGTAAAACTCAACTGTTTAACTCTAGGGGAGGTGTAAAATGAGCCTATTTCCTAAAAAAAGTGTAGTGTTCCTTTAAGTCACAAAGAGAAGACGAACGATCTTTGTGCTCCAGACTGAGAGTGTTTAGTGTGTGAATGTCCCAGCGTACTCCTCTCTCCCGGTGAAGCTGTAGGCACGGATCCAGGGGTTTGGGATGGAGATTCGTGGAGCGATGCTCAAACCCGGCAGATAAGCAGACATGGAGCCCTCCAGCAGGTCCGGATGACCACACACCGCATACTCCGACTTACACACGTATAAACACTTGGCGAAGAAACACGTGTTGTTGGCTGGTCGAGAAAAAAGAAAAGCATTCAAAACAACTCACGCTCTGATTTAAAACAGGCACAAAAATAATGTAGAGATACTGTATATAAAAGTGTGGGGTCTTTTTAATGTCTCTTTCTGCTCAGCAAGGCTGCATTTATTTAAACACAAATTTAAAAAAATTTAAAAATGTGAAATATTATTGTGATTTAAAATAGCTGTTTTCTATGTGGATATCTGTTAAACTGTATTTGTTTTATTGCAGAAAAGGGTAACATTCAAATAATAACAATACAAAATATAAACAAATAAGACAAAAGAAATAAAATACAAAATAAATAAAAAGCATAGCTCACATTCAATTTTAACGAATAAGGATATTACAAAGTACCAGGGGATTGAAGAGTGTATTACAGTATTTTAAACATTTCATAGACTTTTTGTTTTTTAACAGTGTTTGTTGAGTCAGAACAAAACAAATTTAACATAGGAGATGAATTAAGAAATGTTTGTTTATGTATGTGAAATTTTGCTAATAAAATAAAAAGGTTAGCAATAAATTATAGATCCTTATTGCTTTTGTTTTCATAATACAAGATAACTTCCTTGAAAGCAAAGCAATAATTAATATTTATTAAATAAGCTGTAATTTATTTCTGTGATCAAAGCTGTATTTTCAGCATCATTACTGCAGTCTTCAGTGTCACATGATCTTCAGAAATCATAATAATATGCTGATTTGCTGCTCAAGAAACATTTCTGATTATTATCAATGTTGAAAACAGTTGACAGACAATGATGCTTAACTGTAAATTACCTCAACTTATAGAATAAAAATGACATTTTAAAAGATGATGCATGCAATTTTATTGCAAAACACTGTTTTTGAAAAGCTAAATTGAAATTAATTTTACAATATTATGGTGAAAGGTTATATTTACTTATTTAATTCATTAAAACTATGCATACATATTTTATATACACAGGGTTGGTAGGATTTTTTATAAATGTTTTTCAAAGAAGTCTTCTGCTCACCAAGACTGCAATTATTTTGATTAAAAATACAGTAAAATCAGTCAAATTGTGAAATATTATTACAATTTAAAATAGCTGTTTTCTATGTGAATAGCTATTAAAATATAATTTATTTCTGTGATCAAAGCTGTATTTTCAGCATCATTACTGCAGTCTTCAGTGTCACATGATCTTCAGAAATCATAATAATATGCTGATTTGCTGCTCAAGAAACATTTCTGATTATTATCAATGTTGAAAACAGTTGTGCTGCAT
>CM041809.1:897637-1112637 GCA_023376895.1 Aspiorhynchus laticeps
TATATGCAAATGCATATATTAATACTAGACACCCTAAAGATCATGTGTACCAAAAATCTTTGTCATATCTTTATATTAACATACATTACTAGGCTTTTGTTTCAGAGCTTTGATGCAGTGATCATCTTCTCAAGGTGCAAACAGTAATTAAACTGCTCTGGTCATGTGACCATTTGCATTTTGCAATTTGCATAGTACATTGACAATTTGCACTAATCATGTGAAACTGCACATATTTAATTGAGACCCTTTATTTTTTCCATATTTGCAGAAAGTCACTAAAACATCAGTCAGTAAGGTTTTTAGAGCTTTATAAATTAAAAATTTTACGGTTACTATTGTGACCGGTGGGATTAAATGGGTTAATATGAATATAGCAGGTATATATCAAAATATTAAGCTCTAATTTCATTAATAAACTACCAATAATTGAGACATACAAAAAGAAAACATACTATGCATTTAATAGAGAATTTGTTTCTGTAATAAAACATTCAGTTATATTTAAGTAAAGTAAAATAATAAAACAATGTTTCTGAATGTTGTATATATAAGTAATTACACTCTTAAACGATGCTTCGGGATGCTTTAGAAGAACCTTTGTGTCTAAATGGTTCCTTAAAGAACCTTTAACATCAGCTTGTTTGTGGTGAAAGAAGGTTCTTCAGATCATAAAAAGGTCAGAAAGAGATGTTCTTTGACTGAATGATTCTCCGTGGAACCAAAAATGCTTCTTCTATGGCATCTGTGTTAAGAACCTTTATTTTTAAGAGTGTACACCGGATATCATTCTGAATATTATTAATAATGATTATATATTAACATTATCATTAATATGATGACTAGTCATGAATATAATATCTATATAATGATCAGGTGAATCATAATAATGGCAATAATAATGCTAAATGATATCCAGTACATTGACTTCCAAGGAACATTGAAAAAAAAATAATTCTCTAAAATATATTCAGTTATACTAATCTAAGTAAAATACTGAAAAAGTTTGTAAGCTTCATTTATACACTGCCGCTTAAACGTTTGGGATCAGTAAGATTTTTTATGTTTTTTAAAGAAGTTATTTATAAAAAAAATGTATTCAAAAAAAAAATTATTTTGTTAAATATTTTTGCAATTTAAAATAACAGTTTTCTATTTTAATATACTTTAAAATATAATTTATTTCTGTGATCAAAGCTGTATTTTCAGCATCATTACTCCAGTCTTCAGTGTCACATGATCTTCAGAAATCATAATAATATTTATTAAATTAATACTTTTATTCAGGAGGGATGTGTTAAATGAATAAAAAGTCATAGTATAGACTTATATTGTTAGAAAAGATTGCTATTTTGAACAAATACTGCTCGTTTTAACTTTGTATTCATTAAAGAATCAAAGAAAAAATATCACATGTTCCAAAAAACAATATGAAGAGATTCAACACTCATAATAAATCAGCATATTATTATAATTTCTGAAGATCATGTGACACTGAAGACTGGAGTATTGATGCTGAAAATACAGCGCTGCGTCACAGTAATAAATTAAATTTTAAAGTATATTAAAATAGGTAAGATTTCACAATATTACAGTTTTTTCTGTATTTTTGATCGAATAAATACAGCCTTGATGAGCAGAAGAGACTCCCTTAAAAACATTAAAAATCTTACTGATCCCAAACTTTTGAGCGCCAGTGTGTGTGTGTGTGTATATATATATATATATATGCAAACTGATATCCAGTATAATGATTTCCAAGAAACACATTCCTTCTTTTAAAGTTGTATTGTGTTGTGGTGGAAAACAGGATTAAAACGGTCAGGAAATTGCTGTAACACCTGACTCTGTTTGGACTGCCAGATCTTATTTTTTACTCCCCAGAGTCGACCTTTCAGCTGTAATAGTTTAATTATAGAGGGATCTTTACATAACAGGTCCTGCGGTGTACAGTGTGCTCCAGTGGTTGTGGGAAGCCGTGGCAGTCTGCCGAACCCTAAACCACATCGTCCAGACTCCTTTTAGCTGCTTTCCAGCTCAATCATATCAATCGTTCACAAACTCAGCCGTGCTCCAAAATAACACACGAGTAATGAGCCAAACAGAAACACAACACAAAAGGTCGAGCCAAACAATAAAAAGCTTGTAGTTGTACAGTATCAGGCCAAACAGAGCTGAAAGGGGGAAAGGTCACGTGATTATAGCATGGGGTTGATGTGTGAGCGCTCAAATGTGAGGTTTTAAAGGGGACCTATTATGCAAAAATAACTTTTCTAAGGTGTTTGAACACAGTTGTGTGGCTGCAGTGTGTGAAAACAACCAGCCTATAATGTTAAAAATCCACCAACTCATTTTTTTATAAAACCAATAAATCATAAAGTCTCTCCAAACGAGCTGTTTCAGATTCTCCCTCTGTTCACGTCACCGAGGGGAACAAGTCCCGCCCATTGGTGACGCTCTCTGCCTCATTAGCATAAACACAGCCCTGAGTGAGAAGCTGTGGTCCGCCTCCGCCGTTACTGATCACTTGCTGTAGCTGCTGGAGATACAGTGTCAGCACCAAAGAGGCTTTACGAGTGTTGTGTTTTAGGATGCACTAATGAACATAGGAGTCTCCATAGACTGAGGGACACCCCGCCGAGGACACTGTGCTTAAATTTCATTTTCGAAGGAAATATCCCGGAAAAAATTGGTAACGTCCCCTAAATGTTTAGCAATTAATACCAACGCTACCCTCAGGCCATCAGGCTCCTAAACTCAGTCTCATAACATCTACAGGACTCAATTTAATAAACTGTAAAAACATTCATTATTCTCCATCATCCGCATTGCTGCTATGTGTACATACCCGGTACAACCTGTTTGCACATTCATCTTGCACATCCCTGTTTATATTAATATTTATTAAATCCACAGTAGACTGTATTGACATTTTAGTTCATTGCACATTTTACTCCTTATTTTATTTTTTACTTATTTTTTATCTTATTCTTACCTATATTTATATATATTCTCTTGTGTTATGTCTCATCTTTTATTTTATTTTTTTGCACTGTCCATTGAGCGGACCGGTCCTGACCTACATTTCACTACTGATTATACCCTGTATGATTGTGTATGTGACAAATAAACAAGAACCTTGAACCTTGAACGCTTCGTGCACGAACGTCAGCTCCAGACAAAGTAAGTATCACGCTTTTGTTTTCCAGATTGTCTTTCTGAAAGAGCTTCTTGGCACTCTGTAAGGCTTATTGCTGAAGCTATCATTGTCTCTGTGTGTCACTGATGCTGTCTGCAAGTGCTGCCAGAGTGATCGTGAATAGGAATGTGGTAACGTTAGTTAAAAGCTGCATATGAAAGCAACGTGACTCGATCACTTGAAGTTGCCAAGCTCATAATCAGAAGTGGGACTTAAGTTTGTGATGAGACCAGCTATGTTGTTATTTTTATCCCGCCGTGCTCCCTGTCCGAATTTATTATGCACAGTACAATCAGATGACTGACTTTGAAACAGTAGTTTTCTGTAAAGATAACACGCTTGTATTAATAGTGTAATGTCTATTTGCAAAGGCTAGCACTGCTAATGCTTGAGCTCTTGAAGCTCCGCCCTCTTCTCCGGGAGCAACAGCTCATTTGCATTTAAAGCAACACACTCAAAACAGCTCGTTTTACCCTAAAAGTGCCAATTTTAACAAGCTATAAAAATTTATCTGTGGGATATATTGAGCTAAAACTTCACATATACGCTCTGGGGACATCAGAGACTTATTTTACATCTTGTAAAAAGGGGCATAATAGGTCCCCTTTAACATCACTGTCTGTTACAGGACTGCCGTTTACTCTCGACTGATTTCTTCAGTGACAGATATTTGTTTCTGAACGCTTATAAAATGGCCTCATCTACCTTAAACCAGTGGCCATTCATTATGAGTGTTTGTGAACTTACAATAACATATGAAGAGTTTATTTGCAAAAACAGATAACTTTTTTTTTTTAATTTTTCAAAAATCAAAAAAGTTTTTTTTAATTATGTTATCATGTTTTTATTGTGTTTTATTGAGTTAGTTAGCTGTTTATTTTAGTTTGTTTTTTTAACCTAGTCAAAAAAAAAAACAACAACTGCATTTTCATTAAGATTAATTGGAACGCACAATGAAAAAACATGATTTTTGAATCTGTTTTTGCAAATGAGCTCTTCATATATAGTTCTTGCATCAAAGTTACAGCATCCTACTAGATGAGCAGTGACAATGATGCTTAACTGTAAATTACCTCAACTTATAGAATAAAAATGACATTTTAAAAGATGATGCATGCAATTTTATTGCAAAGCACTGTTTTTGAAAAGCTAAATTGAATTGAATTTTACAATATTATGGTGAAAGGTTATATTTTCTTATTTAATTCATTAAAACTATGCATACATGTTTTATATACAAAGGGTTGGTAGGATTTTTTTTTAAATGTGTTTCAAAGAAGTCTCTTCTGCTCACCAAGACTGTATTTATTTTGATCAAAAATACAGTAAAATTGTGAAATATTATTACAATCTAAAACAGCTGTTTTCTATGTGAATATGTGTTAAACTGTAATTTATTTCTGTGATCAAAGCTGTATTTTCAGCATCATTACTGCAGTCTTCAGTGTCACATGATCTTCAGAAATCATAATAATATGCTGATTTGCTGCTCAAGAAACATTTCTGATTATTATCAATGTTGAAAACAGTTGTGCTGCACAATATTTTTGTGGAAACTGTGATATTTTATTTTTCAGGATTCACAGATGAATAGAAAGTTCAAAAGAACAGCATTTATGTGAGAACAGAAATCTTTTGTAACATTATAAAATATAACATTTTTGATCACTTTAATGCATCCTTGCTGAATAAAAGTATTAATTTGTAAAAAAAAAAAAAAAAAACTTACTGACCTAAGTAATAGGTATCGCCTCATAATTAACATTCCCAGAAACTCTTACTCAGTGGCCATCATATTAATTTTTATTTTGTATGCATTTATGCACATTGCAATGTTTTATGTTACTTTTTTCAGCTACAAATGTTCAAACCTGGTAGAAAAATAGTGCAAAAATCAATATTTACCTTGTGAGCAGTCACATGCACCCTTCAGTGCTTTCTCATCCTGAGTGAAATCTGTCAGACACAATCAAATACTGCAGGATGAGATCGTGCACAGCATTAGATCAGATAGATTCAGGGTTGATTTCTCTCTGACCTGCGCTGATGACGCGGGCCGTCTGCATGTCCCGCAGGAGTCTGTCGATGATGCCGTCGTCTCTTGAATACAGAGCATAGCGGTTGATCCCCAGATGGAACTGCAGCCAGCTGGCCTCGGGGTCAAAGGTCACGGGATGATTGGGTATAGTGATGTTTGAAGCTGCTGCCGCCTCGATGTAGAACTTCTTCACTCTGTACGGGACAATGAGATCATTATATCATCTCTTTATACTCTCTCTCTTTAAACATGAGTTACTTTCCCACACAAAACTTGGAATGAAATGAGTAGAAATTACACATTTGGTAAGCTCTCTTTTCAGTCATCAACCTAGATAGGTATTACAGTTTTTGCCCATTGCTTACACACTAAAACCGAATGCTTAGACCAAAGCCTCGATACCTAGACTTCTTGTAGCATACCTTAAACACAGTGTAACCATAGCTTAAACACATTGTCAACTTTGCACTTTGTTTGCAATTCTATAACACACTTATTGCGAAACACTACACACGTTTTCTTACATTAGACACTTTGTTCATAAACAAAATCACCTGTTATCATTGGGAAAACACTCTGTTCGAAATGCAAAACTCATCTGGCAATTGTAGGCACTTACATACACACCTGAAAACACTTGCACAGAAAACAGAACACCAATCGGTCTGAGTCTTAGCACTACAAATAGGCCTCAGGTAAGCCATTCTGAGAGCTTTGCAAACATGGAGGCAATGAGAGTCAGAATAAGGGAGAGAGGAGTCGGACGTGGAAGAGGACGAGGACGAGGACAAAGACGAGGACCAGTGCGGAGACGTGTCTCAGATGACATCAGGGCTACTCTGGTGGACCATGTGATAAATCATGGCCTGTCCATGAGGGAGGCTGGGCAAAGAGTCCACCCTAACCTCAGTTGCTACACAGTAGCATCGATAATAAGGACATTCCGACTGGAGAACAGGTATATCTTCAAGTTTCTACTCCAGACTGCACCTACTGTATGTGTCACATGATTCTGTATCATATTACTGTACTAACTGTACTATACAAAAAAGGGTAGTGCTGTGAAGTATATGTAAAGGAATACCATTGTGATGTTACAGTACTGTGTACAGTTTGAAAGTACAGTATGTGAAAAACCTAGCCAATGATATCTTGTGGTGGCATTTTCTACAGAATGGTTGGACGACCTCCTCAAGGTGGAAGGGAGCGGCTCTTCACGCAACAACAAGAGCTTGCCATCATTGAAATAATGAAAATAATGCAATCCGACTTCGTGAGTTGCAACAACGCATAATTGCAAATAGAAATGTATTCAGCAATATCAACAGGGTCAGCATTTCTACACTAAGTCGCATCCTACAGAAACATAACTTCAGAATGAAGCAGCTGTACAGGGTGCCGTTTGAGAGGAACAGTGTCAGGGTCAAGGATCTGCGCCATGATTATGTGCAGGTATGTGTCACTTTACTTTACATACTATATATTGTGATGTGGGAATGAGGGTTTATGCTGCCACCTGCCTTGCCTGTAGCTTGTAGTTTTTGTCTATACTTACCCAACCCAGCCCCCTACTTGAGTGAAAATATAGACATTGTAGTTACTGTATGTGTTTTCAGTAACACTATTCAATATTTTCTGTTACAGACAGTTCTGGATTTTGATGCCGGCGAACTGCCACATGAGTTCATCTATGTGGATGAGGCAGGCTTCAATCTGGCCAAAACCAGGCGTCGGGGCTGTAACGTAATTGGACAAAGGGCTGTTGTAAATGTCCCTGGGCAGCGTGGGGGAAATATCACCTTGTGTGCTGCAATTAGTGTCCAAGGAGTCCTGCATCACCATGCCACTCTAGGTCCCTACAATACAGGACAGATCATTGCATTTCTAGATGCACTGCATGCAGTTGTGCAGGACAGACCACAGCAGCCCAGGTTTGTTGTCATCTGGGATAATGTTAGTTTCCACCGGGCTGCTCTGGTCCGAGATTGGTTTCAACAACCATAACCATTTCACACTTTTATACCTGCCCCCTTACAGCCCCTTTCTAAATGCAATCGAGGAATTCTTTTCAGCGTGGCGGTGGAAAGTATATGATCGGCAACCACACGCCCGCATGACTCTTCTGCAAGCAATGGAAGAGGCATGCGGAGACATTGAGGTGGGATCAATCCAAGGGTGGATTCGGCACACAAGGCGATATTTTCCCCGATGCCTAGCCCGCGAGGACATCGCCTGTGATGTTGACGAGGTCTTGTGGCCAGATCCGAACAGAAGGAGGGATCCATAAGCCCCCCAGCTCCCCAGCCCCCCACCACACACACACACACACACACATGCGCACACACACACACACACACACACACACACACACACACACAAAACAAGTATATGATTTTTTTCCCCCAATACCAAGTTATCCAGTAATTGTTTTGTTTTTTTACTTTTGTTTTGTTGCTAAATTTGATGATTTTTTATTCTATTTTTCTTTATTTCTGTAAGAATGTTTGTTTATTGTAATAACTTTTGTTTGATTACTGCAGAAATTCTACTTTTGAGTTTTACAGAAGAATGAGTCTGAGAAAATGACAATAAAAATAGAAACACAAAGACTGCAGTGTTTTATATAAAGCCCATCAGTGTGTTGCTGGTGATATGAAAGAGTAATTCAAATGGTGCTTGTGTGTATGGTTTTGTTGCAAGAATTTCATTTTTAGAAAGGAGTGTTAAGTTTTGATTGCAGTGTTTCATTTTGGCATAGATGTGAGTTGTTAATCTCCAAGTGCTATGTCTGATTGGCTTGTGTGTAGAGTTTTGACATAATGAGCCAAATTCTGCAAAAAGTGTGTAAGCAATAGGCAAAAACTGTATTAGCTCTTAAAATAATGAGTTCCTCTGACGAGCACAGGTCTGAACATGTAGGAAACTTTCAGATGTAAAACAGCACAATCTGATTCAAAAGCCTTCTTTGTCTCCCATAGAAAGAGACTTTATGTTTTATTACTGTAGAAACAAGCCACACACACTCGTCAACATACATACATACATATATGTATTTACACACACACACGCTCACACACACTCGCTCGCTCGCTCGCTCACTCACTCACTCACACACACACACACACACACACACACACACACACACACACACACTCTCTCTCTCTCTCTCACACACACACACAGACACAGACACAGACACAGACACACACACACACACTCTATCTCTCTCACACACACACACAAACTCACACTCACTCACACACACACACACACACACACACACACACACAGACACAGACACAGACACAGACACACACACACACACTCTATCTCTCTCACACACACACACACACTCACACTCACTCACACACACACACACACACACACTCACACACACACACACACACACACACACACACAGACACAGACACAGACACAGACACAGACACAGACACAGACACAGACACAGACACACACACACTCTCACACACACACACACACACACACACACACACACACACACACACACACACACACACACACACACACACACACACATATATATATACATATTTGACAGCATTTAAAAGCCAGCATGAATATAATACTATTTATTAATATAACAAGAATAAACATTTCAATATATAAATACATGTAGATAAATATACACTGCCATTCAAAAGTTTGGGATCAGTAAGATTTTTATTGTTTTATAAAGATGTTTATTTTGCTCATCAAAGGTGCATTTATTTGATCAAAAATACAGAAAAAAACAGTAATATTGTGAAATATTATTACAATTTTAAATAATGGTTTTCTACTTTAATATACTGTAAAATATAATTTATTAATGTAATATAATTTTGTTATTTTTAGTTATAGGCATAACATAATACTTTAATTTAATTTAAATGAAATAGCATAAAATGCCATTCACACATTAAAAAATACAAATAAACAATTAAAAAGGATGAAACAATACAATAGAGAAATATGAAAAATGAAAAATATATTACTAATATATTAATATAATAACTATTATATTAATATAATAACAATCAATAATTATTTAAATAAATAAATATAATTTTGCTTTATTTTTTAAACACAAAGTTATAATACTATATTAATATAATAATACATACGCATTTAAATAAATAAATAAATGTATAATTTTGCTTTATTTATTTATTTTTACATGAAGGCATAATACTATTATAATAATTAAATGGCATTAAAAGAAACGGCATTCACACATTCATAATTTAATGCCATAATGTGATATATTCTTCAGGTATAACGAGATATTACATGAGGAAAAAATGTATGATAATAATAATATATATAATCACTATTATTGGTGTAACCTGTAATATTTAATTATGTATGCATCTGTACAGCTTTTTAATACATTTTGTATTCAATGTATAAAGTATATTTGATCAAAATGATGCATCATGAATCTCGGGCATCACCACGTCACAGATTATTGATCTTTTCAGAGCAAATATTTGCCGTTGATCCTCAGAAACTGTTACCATGCATCAGCTTGAGAAGCATCATGATTAGAGGAATTAGTTGAGAGACAAATACATATAAACTCCATAAATGTTTCTCAGGATCCCACGCATGAGAATATAAGTGACTTCTCTCCTCTCTGTACTTCAGTTCATACCGAGTGCTCACATGCTCATAAATATAGCACTGAGGTGTTTACACCCCCGATCAGAGATGCTGACCACTGACCGACCCACAGCTTCTGAAACAACTAACTCTGGACTAGTGCGTCCTGATTAAAGCGGGTGGTTTATAGCGACGCTCTGATTATGTGGGAGACACTTGTGTTGCTCATTGGCTCCGGCTGCACTTTAACTGAACGCCATCACAGCCGGTGCAATTAAAAACAGAGTGATTTGTCTACACCACTGCCTGTAAAACACAACGTATAACCTACAAAACAACTGAAAATACCATTTCTGAGGGGCAGCGAGAGGGAGTTTTGCTATAAAAAGCCATCCTTTGAGTCGAACATTCTGCAGCATTGCCTTACTCTCTTAAAAATAAAGGTTCTTCACAGCGATGCCATAGAAGAAGCATTTTTGGTTCCACAAAGAATCATTCAGTCAAAGAACATCTCTTTCTGACCTTTTTATAATCTGAAGAACCTTCTTTCACCACAAACAAGCTTTTGTGAAACAGAAAGGTTCGTCAGATGTTGAAGGTTCTTCTATGGCATCGTGTGTCAGACCTCTGTCGTGCATGTCTTGTGTTCCCGCCTCTTGTTTCCATATATGGTTTGTTTCCTGTCCTCGTTTCATGTCATTATGAGTTTATTCGGTTCCAGGTGTGTGTGTGTGTGTGTGTGTGATTGTTAATTATCCGGTGTATTTAAGTCCTGTCTTTTGAGTTCCATTTCATCTGGTCTACTCGTTATTCCCGGTGTTTCTGGGTGTCTACCTTACCTTGATGACGTCATTAAAGACTATTATTTTGAGTTATATCCGCGTCTGCGTGTTCCTCGTTCCTCCCTGCTGTGTGCACCGTGACATCGTGATATAAGCACCTTTATTTTTAAGAGTGTACTGAGAGAATATAGTTACAATAAAAATATTGAATTAAATTTATAATAACTTTTACATTTATTTTATATGTATTATATTATAATTTAACTTTATTTTTTTAAAACAAAATGTATAAAAAAGTAAAAAAAATATAATACTATTAGATTAATACAATAATAATATGAATAATAATAATTTATTTAAAATAAAATAAAATTTTTGCTTTATTTTTGTTTTTAAACACAAAGGTATAATAATACGATTGCATTTATTCACATAACAATAATAATACCCTATTAAATTAATTCATATAATAATGAATATTTATTTAAATAAATAAATATATAGTATAATTCTTCTTTATTTTTACTTCTTTAAACACCAAGGGATCATTTAATAATATATATATATATATTAGTGCTGTCAAACAATTAATTAATCGTGATTAATCGCATCCAAAATTAAAGTTTTTGTTTACATAATATATGTGTACTGTGTATATTTATTATATATATATAAATACACACAGATGCATCTATATATTTAAGAAAAATATGTTACATTTATATATTAAATAGATTTATATATAATATAAATTATATGAATATAAATGTATAATAATACATGTAAATATTTTCAAAATATATACTGTATGTATGTGTATTTATATATACATAATAAATATACACAGTACACATATATATATATTATGTAAACAAAAAAATTAATTTTGGATGCGATTAATTGTGATTAATTGTTTGACAGCACTGATATATATATATAACGACTATATCCAGTCTCTTACTGTATTTCTAGCACACTGTTGTGTTTGTGTCGCTGTGCTTTGACCTGGACATCAGTGACCGCTCGCTGTGACCTGCAGCAGGATCTGAGAGCAGCTCCACGAGTGTTAGCACACACGACCCAAACTAAACACTGAGTCACTTCATCTTCTTTAATCTGTCAGCTCTGTCAATAATGTCCTGACTGCAGTGTGACCTTTACTCAGGAACGAGGTTATCAATAACAAACATGCTTTCATTTCTCCTATAAACTAGTCTATCATAGAATAGAAGAATTATAGTACGTAACCTCAAATTGTTACTATTTCTACCTGATATGACCCTCACATTCAGTTTTGTTGGTGTAAACTAATGTATTTAGATCACTTAAGTTAGCCTTGAACATATTTTAATTCAGTTATTGTAGATGTCACATATAGACACCATGTAGAGCTCACTGAGAGTGTTGTTCTGTAGTAAACAGTTAATAAAGCAGAGACTGGAGCTAGTCGTCACACGTGGGTTGTATATTTTGAGTTATTTTTTTTTTTAATATTTCATTTAATCATTTTTTAATTTTTAGAGTGAAATATTAAACAATAAAACGCACAAGTGTTGAATTTTGCCCTCATGACAAGTTTTTTTATTTTATTATTATTAATGTCAGGTAAGTTCAAGTTCTCTAATATTTTTTTTATGATGATTTTAAACAGTTTAAAACAATGCTTTTATATTTCCATGAATATTCTGCTCATTTGTTAACATAAATCAACTACATTAGATAAAATGAATTAGCAGCAATAAAAATACTGCTAAAGCATTTATTCATCTTAGTTAATGTTAATTTCAGTATTGAAATTGTATCATTTAATATTATTTAAAGCACCTGAGCTAACACTGAATAGCTGTATTTTGATTAACCTTAAAGATTAATTCAATACTGTAACAAATGCATTGCTCATTGTCAGTGTTGGGGAGTAACTAGTTACATGTAACGGAATTACATAATTTAATTGTGTATTTAATTACGTAATTTAATTGTGGCTGTGCTTTAATTAAATTATTATAATTTTAATTCTACCACACTGCCAACAGTAATTGACCTAATAAAAAAATATTTCTGTACAGCTTGTAATTACGCAGTAAAATATTACATATGATCTGGGATTATTAAAAGAAGCTGTACCATTCCACATCTTGCTTGGAAGGACAGTATGCTTGGAAATATTTCACGTCTTTAATTCCATTCATTATTTGTAGCGTGCCTGCCATCCAATAATCGCAGTAAGTTTTGTCAAGTCACTACTATTATTTTGTGCTTTGTTGCTTTTAATCAGAAATAAAGTATCAGCTTTCAAATTCTGTCAGTTTTATCACAAAAAACAAACTATAAATGTGTTTTTTCAGCCACAGAAAGACGTCAGTAAAACACACAATGTCACGTAAGTCACCTTCAGGGAAGACATTAATTTTACATAAACCCGATCAGCTAGAAAAAAACAGAGAAGCATTGTACTGAAGTTTACTTAACCTGCCGCCTTCATTTTTAATGTTTGTTTGAAGAAATCTGTCATGGACATGTGCAGGGAGACTTCAGATATAAAAATACGGACTTGTTAGAAAATGTTTACTCAATGAAATCATGGGGCGGTGGCTTCACTTGTTATGATGTCTTGAGCAATTCAGTTCTATATTAGTAGTTGTAGCCATTGCAGTGTGAACGTCGTCTCAGCTATCACTGCGGGAAAAGTTGTGCCTGATCGTAGTTTTAGTTAGTGCAACAGGTGTAAATATTAATCGTAAAGCTGGACGTTGCAAAGCCCAGCGTAGGGCTTACACCCAGCTTTTTTACGTCTAGCTGGTGCAACCGGCCCCTGATGTCAATTAACTTAATTAGCTGCTAGATATTCTCCCAGCTGAATCTTTTAAAAATATCTTGCTTTTTCAGCCCTTTGTTGCCCCCGTGCCAACTTTTTGAGACCTGTAGCAGGCATCGAATTTGAAATGAGCTCATTTAGTGGATAAACAATAATAATAATAATAATAATTAATTTTATGTGTGGGCACCTTTCAAGACACTCAAGGACATCTTACAATAATAAAATACCTTACAATAATAAAATACATAATTAAACAGAGGGAAAAAACAACACAATAAACAATAATATAAAAAATCAATACCCAATAACATAACTAAAATCACTCAGAATAGGCTAATCTAAAAAAAATAGTTTTAAGACATGATTTAAAAATTGAAAGACTAACCCCTGGTTTCACAGACAAGGCTTAAGGCTAGTCCTAGACTAAAATGCATGTTTGAGCTGTTTGAACTAAAAATATCTTGCTTTGACATATCTTAAAACATGCCAGTCACATTGTTATGTCTCATGATGCACACCTGTAACGTTTTCTTCTAAGGCATTTTTATAAAAGCTGCTTAAAAAAATAAGGCCTAGTCCTGGTTTAAGCTAAGCCCCGTCTGTGAAACCGGGCCTGAGACTATTACGTATATCTTGAGGTAAAGTTTTCCAAATCATCGGAGCAATACAACTAAAGGCTCTACTTCCCATGGTAGTCAAACGTACAGATGTACAACAAGAGTCACAGAAGCAGAAGACCTGAGGGATCGGGTAGGTACATACACATTAAGAAGTTCACTCAGATATGAAGGTGCTAGATTATGAAGAGCCTTATAAGTAAAAAGTAAAATCTTAAATTGAATTCGATATCTGATTGGAAGCCAATGAAGGTGCCTTAAAACTTAAGTAATATGCTCATTCAACGGTGTTCGTGTAATGATACGAGCTGCAGAAATTAATATGCGGACAGTGTAATATTATTCACATGTGCCTCAAAAGACAGAGTACTGTCAAGGATGACACCCAGACTCTTGACCTGAAAAGAAGGAGAGATAACAGAGTCGTCGACAGTAAGTGTAAAACTTCAACAATTACGCAGTTTTGATTTAGTACCTACTAATAACATTTCAATCTTCGCACTATTAACTTTGAGAAAATTGCATGTAAACCATGATTTGATTTCAGAAAGATAAAGCAAAAGAGAGGAAGACGGCAATACTGAATTAGGCTTCGGAGACATATAGAGCTGGGTGTCATTAGCGTAGCAATGAAAATTTGTATTAAATTTACAGAAAACCTGTCCTAGAGGCAGTAAATAAACAATGAACAGAAGAGGGCCCAAGACTGAGCCTTGAGGCACACCACTGGTTATATGAGATATCCGCGATTTAAAATGTTTTATTTGAACGAGTCTGACCAGATAAATATGATTTAAACCAATCAAGGGGTATACCAGTGATCCCAATAGAAATCAACCTCTCCAATAAAATGCTATGTGAGATAGTGTCGAAAGCTACAGTTAAATCGAGAAGAATGAGTATTGATAAAATTCCAGAATCGTGTAAACGTGTAAACTTTGACCGCGGACATCAGTGACCGTTCGCTGCGATTTAGATACATTTAGAAAAGTAATCAAATGTAATCAGTTACATTAATAGAGTAATTGAAATAGTTACACTACTTATTACATTTTAGATTGGATAACTTGTAATCTGTAACCTGATACATTTCCAAAGTAACCTTCCCAACACTGCTCATTGTTAGTTAAAGTTAGTCAATGCATCACCTGACTTAAAGCATATTGTAAACTGCTACCTTAAAAAAAAAAAAAAACACCTTCTAAAATTCATCAATAAGCAACAGGTTGCCATCGTGACAACTTACCCCCTATCGTCAATGTGTGTTAAATACTGGTGGAAATCTTCAACGCTCATGTGTCTATACAGAAGCTGATTTAATGATTCAGTGCATTCCTCCTAATAAACACGTCACATTATTTAACACAGTCGAGTACCTTTCCCAGCGGCTCACTTTCCTCTTGCAGTAGTTCACGAGCTCGTCTTCCTCCAGCAGCCGCTCCTCGGGCCCCAGCTCTGGGAGACGGATGTTATAGAGCCGGTGTCTGAAGAGTCGCTCCAGCTTAGAGCCTCGCTCGGTGGAAACCGCGGTTATGTTCTGGCTTGTGGTCCACGGGACGATCTCCAGGCTGCTGTTGGTGCATGAGCAGCTTTCTCTGGGCAGGTGATACCAGCTTCTGAGTCTGGGAAGCAGGATAAAATGAACGTCTGCTGCCAAAAGGGTGACCAGAGCGATGGCCACCAGAAGCCGATCTCTTCTCATGTCAACAGATCGATTGACGTGGCCAGTTGGGTTGAGGTGTCCTCCAAGCTGGTTAAGTTGGGAAAAATGATCTCCGCTTCTTCATCGACAAATCCTGCAGCTTCTGTTGAGTTCTCTGCTTATTCCATGTGTTTCATCTGACCCAGACAGCACAGTGCCCTTCTGAGACAAGCTGCTTTGCTCTCGCTTTCTCTTTCTGTGTTCTGGACTGAAGCTTCAGGCAACATTCCAGCTGCACCTTCCCACTTCCCATGTAGACTCAGCCTCCCATCAAACACACACACACACACACACACACACACACACACACACATGCGCTGGAGAGAGAGTGAGAGAGAGAGAGAGAGAGAGAGAGAGGCAGTCGGAAAGCAGGTCTGAGTGCCAAGCACATAAAGCCAGTGTTTTCACTCGAGAAATAAAAAGGCCTGGGGTTTTCTCCGCCGCTGGTGGAATCTGGACGTTTCATTGAAGTTTGGCCGGTGAAGTTTCCCAGACTGCATCTGGGTCGCTGTGAACATCTGCCGTTTGTTTGGGTTTGGATGTGCGTGTTTGCGGATCAGCTGTAAAATCATATTTCCGAGGTTTTGTGTAATTTTCTAATTATTCTCTGTTGGGGATGAGAAGGAAAAAGACGAACGGATGCAGAACGAAGCTCTAAAAATAGATTTTAGAAAATGCATTCGCTGGGTAGGTTTTTTTACCTTTTTCCTTCTTAAAAAAATTAATAAAATAAGATATTAGTAACACTTTATTTTGGGGTCTCTTAACTAGTTGCTTATTAGCATGCATATTACTAGAATATTAGCCATTTATTAGTAGTAATTAAGCACATATTAATTCCTTATTCTACATACCTAATCTCCTACCCAATACCTGAACTTAACAACTACCACACTAACTATTAATATGCAGCAAATTAGGAATTTATTGAGGGAAAAGTTGTAGTTAATAGTTAATAAGTGTTCCCTATTCTAAAGTGTTACCAAAATATTTAAGATTCACATATTTGAGTTACATATAAAATTCCCATTAATTTTGATTACACAGTTTTAACACACAAACTAATACTAATGTGATACATATTTGACAATCATACATAAATGAAACGTAAGATTTTTGCTCTCAAAAAATCATGGCATAGTTTGTTATTAACTACACTGTAAAAAAAAAGTTGAGCAAACTTAAAAAGTTTAAGGCAACCAGCTTCAGCAGATTTTTTAGTTTTCTCAACTTGTTTTAAGTTTATACAAAAAGTTGAGAAAACTCACAAATCTGCTGAAGCTGGTTTGCTCAACTTTTTTTTTTTTTACAGTGTAGTTGCATCTATTTGATTACATTTAATTAATCATATTTTAAAATGCATTCATCCCAATGGTTTGGAATCAGCATAAATCTGTTCATTATGAAAATAATTACATTTATTCAGTATGAACATGGTTAAAATATGGCTATAGTCACAATATGCAATTAGTTGAAATGTATAGATATTGAAACAAAGAAATATATAAACCTGCTTATTGTGTATTTAAAACCCACACTATTACATAAATCCTGTATGATTGACAAATATGCATCGCATTAAGTTTATTAGTTTGTTAAAACTGTGTAATCCAAATAGATGGAAATGCAATGCAACTATAAATCTTAAAAGGATAGTTTCCCCAAAAATGAAAATGTATGTAGTTCCAAACCTGTATGAGTTTCTTTTTTCTGTCCAACACAAAAGAAGATATTTTGAAGAGTGAGTTTAACCCAAACAGTTGACGGTAGCCATTGACTTTCATAGTATTTTTATTGGACCAGCAACTGTTCTCCAAATTAGCTGTTTGGAGCAACTCGAGGGTGAGTAATAATGACAGAATTTGTGGGTGAACTATCCCTTTAAATCCAGGCCTGAATATGCACAAAAAACCCAAAACAAAACAAAGTCTTTCGCAACACTGCAAAAGTGGATGAGTCCAAAATCCATTGCTATTTTGAAATGCAATCCACCTCATGCTCAAAAACAAACACGTCTTTCTGAATGAAATCACATGTTGTTTGCAGCTGTTGAACAGTATGTATTCGGGTAACACCCCGTTCATTGCTGCTACCAGATGACCTCAATGTTGACCGAATGCTAGCGTGGTACGTTCAGAAAGAGGTGGCTTCTGGGTAATGCTCATCAGCCAACTCCATGCTGTGACGTTCAGGTGTGTGGAGTTTATTTCATGCTGCTGGATTTGGTTCAGGAACACACACATCACACTTCATTATTCTGCCCGAGTTGAAGTGTCACAGAAGATTTATAAGCTTGTTTTGTTCGTCCTCCAAAGCCTTGTGCTTTGTTTACTTGTACTCTTCGTTATCTGTCTTGGATTATTCACGCAGAGCAGCTCCAAAGCTTCCAGGAATCCTTTCAACAAATTATATAACGGTATGTCAAAAGCTGGCTTTTGGGAAATCTCGGTGAGAAGTGGTGAAGAAAGTTTCCTAGTCAAAAAAAGAAAGCATACAGTATCCGTGACAAGAGCAGCTTTGTTTGTACGCGCTTGTCTTGCTATCAGACGAATGCATTCCACATTTAGAGGGAGTTTCTGCATTCCCAGAAGAGAGCTGAGCAGGCCGTCACGTTTCACAGTCGTCCAGTTCTTCTTGAATGGATAGATGGAAGAACTCATAAATCTTGGCACAGAGTTGTGCTCATGTTCGGCTGATGAATGATCGTCTCACGGAGCGCCAGAAGACGAGAGCTGCAGGTGAAGCAGGGCTGATTGTGCTTGTGATATTTCATCAATTAAACCACTCGTTTATGTGTGACTCTAGCGGGAACAATGATTCCAAACCGTGTCTTATTTACATTTACATTTAATCATTTAATCATTTAGCAGATGCTTTTATCCAAAGCGACGTACATACGTTATACGACGTACATGCACGTCTTATGAACCATAACTACTGTTTAAATTTGATTTGAACGCCACAAATTATGAATTTTGTAGTTTCCTGGAAATTAATTTGTTTTCGGATTATTTGAGGTAGCTAGATGCCTTTGTTTGGATTGTATTGATATGCTGGGGTGCGTTTCCCAAAAGCAACTATGTTTGCAAGTTCTGTCGTTACCAATAGAGTTCAATGGAACTTACCACCCTGAATGAATGAATGAATGAATGATGCATTTATATAGCGCTTTACTGTGTATTGCCATACACCCAAAGCGCTTTACAATCATGTGGGGGGTCACTCCTCAACCACCACCAGTGTGCAGCATCTATTTGGATGATGCGACGGCAGCCACAGGACAACGGCACCAGTGCGCTCACCACACACCAGCTACAGGTGGAGAGGAGAGAGAGATAGAGCCAATCAAGTGGATGAGGATTATTAGGAGGCCATGATAGACAAGGGCCAGTGGAGGGAATTTGGCCAGGACTACTTTTTACGATGAGTGTCATGGGATTTTTAGTGACCACAGAGAGTCAGGACCTCGGTTTAACGTCTCATCCAAAAGACGGTGCTCTTTTGCCAGTATAGTTTCCCCGTCGCTATACTGGGGCGTTAGGACCCACACAGACCACAGGGTGAGCGCCCCCTGCTGACCTCACTAACACCTCTTCCAACAGCAACCTAGTTTTCCCAGGAGGTCTCCCATCCAGGTACTGACCAGCTCAACCCTGCTTAGCTTCAGTGGGCAACCAGTCTTGGGCTGCAGGGTGATATGGCTGTGATATAGTTAGCTAACGATGCTTTTGGGAAACGCGCCCCATGTCGCTAAGTTTCGGGAATGACAACAGCATTTAAATACAGAAGTAAATCCCCTAAATGATCATTTTGTGTGTACAGAACAGAACTCGCTCTCAAAACTGCGATGATTGACACTGTTGTGAAATATGTCTGTATGCACGCACCCTTGAGTAAACAAATACAGGGCTTGACATTAAGCTTCATATGGTCGTCCTTCGGACAAGTAAATTTATAATTCACTTGTCCGAGTATAAAAGTTACTTGCCCAGAGAGAAAAAAATTAATTTAAATTGAGTTATTTATTGTAGTTATAACAAAGCACATTTAGCTTATTTAGTTAGATTTTTCTTTTTAAATAAAATAATGAACAAAATAATAAAGTGTGATAATACTATTATATTTTAAAATAAAAAGGGAGTATTAAGTACAAATAAAATTATTTTATATTAAACTTAAAAATAAAATGCTAATATTTAATTCTTTTTTATATATGAATTTTCATCATTTTCAAACTCAAATTTTTTTTTTTTAATTAGAGTTCAATTTAATCAGTCATTTAGTATAATAAGACATTTGGGCCGTTACCAAACAAATGAAATCAGTATCAACAAAATTCATCTTTGCAATGCAGAGGAAACACAGACGCTGCTGAAGTGGAATAGATATATTTACCTACTGTTAATGCAGCTCTGAGAGACATGGAATGCTTTAACCTGCAGTTACAAATTAATAAATAATGTTGAATACTGCTATTTGAAATTATTAAAAAATACTGTAAATGTGAAATTAAAACCGCCAGTAGGTGGCATCAAGTCACTGTTAATAAGTGATTTAAACGGTTGATTCATTCAGGAACCAAACACCGTCATGTTGCTCAGAGACACAAAACAGTGCTGTGGCTGTGTTTAGAATATTTTTGTAGGTGAAATAGAGCAAAAATAGGCAATATGGTGTCTAAAACGTAGTCTCTTAATGTTAACTTCTTGTTTATTGAACTGTTATAAAATTACATTTGTAATCTTGAAGATTTTTGGAGCAAAAAAAACAAAACAGTGCTCGATCATTGTTTAACTATATGAAATTATATAAATATATAATATATATAAATGTATGACATCAAAGTACCACGAGAGCGATAAGAGAGCAGATGGATCCTATGCTTTCGAATCGCTCTCGCGGTACTTTGATGTCAAGTCGAACACACCTCTAGACGACTTTACGTAATGTATGCGTGCACCCTGGAGGTGTGTTTTGTTTGATTCTTGCAATATACTCGTTAAAACATCAATTACGAAATTATAGCAAACGATATATATCGCACACCCCTATAACAAAGGCTATATCACAAATAAATTTGATATTGACTTTTTCAAGTTACTTGTCGATTGGGCAAGTACATTTCTCTTTCACTTGCCCGTCCAAAACATTCACTTGTCCCGGACAAGCGTTAATGTCCAGCCCTGAAATATGTAGGCCTATAGCATTATTTTTTTCTTTCACCATGCAGCAAATTTAACTGATTAATCGGTTAAAATTCTTACTTTCGGTTAATGGTTAAACGGTAAAAATGAGCATCCCTAAGCACAACACAATGGAAAGTCACAACACAATGAAATTAGTCCTATGTGTTGTGTTGTGGTGATTTTATTGTGTTGTGCGCTGCTGGGCCACCGTAGTCTTGTGTGTACAGAACAGGATTGAGCACTAAAAGGTGACAACCGAGTTTAGCTGCAGTGTACGTGGCTTAAATGCAATGCAGTTGCTAGGGTTTTCTATGTGGTTGCTATGGCATTGCTAGGGTGTTGTTGGTGGTTTCCATATTGTTGCTAAGTAGTGCAGGTGTAATGCTGATTGTGCTTGGGATATTTCATGAAGTTTTTATGAGTTCTAGGGGGAAAAAACGTGTCTTATGGACCATACTGTTTAAATTTGATTTGCACACCATGAATTCTGAATGTGGTGGTTCCCAGGAAAAACATTTTTTTTTAGATGAGGTACCTGGCTGCTTGTGTTTGGGTTTTGTGTCCAGGGAGGCGTTTATTTTGGATGGAGCGGTGCTGCAGTGGACACATTCCTCTATGAGGTCTGGACTGCAGTGATGGTCTAAATGTGCTTTCAGTGAGAATCACAGGCTGCTGAGGCCACAGCGCTGGAGACGCATGAAGCCCCTGGCCTCGCCTACGGTGTAACTTCTCGCTCAGTTCAAGCAATGCTGGGTGTAGTTTTTTTGTATTGTTGTAAGGGTGTTTTGTTGTTGCTAAGGCTTTGCTAGGGTGTTCTAAGTGGTTGCTAGGGAATTGCTAGGGTGTTCTGGGTGGTTGCTAAGGCACTGATCGGCTACTGTTTCCTAGAGTTGCTTAAGTGTTGTTTTTAAGACATTACTATGCAGTAGCTAGGGTGTTGTGTTGCTTCTATATGGTTGCTAAGGCATTGCTATGATGTTGCTGGTGGTTTTATATAGTTGCTAAGGTGTTGCTAAGGCATTGCTATGATGTTGCTGGTGGTTTCTATATGGTTGCTAAGGTGTTGCTAAGGCATTGCTATGATGTTGCTGGTGGTTTCTATATGGTTGCTAAGGTGTTGCTAAGGCATTGCTATGATGTTGCTGGTGGTTTCTATATGGTTGCTAAGGTGTTGCTAAGGCATTGCTATGATGTTGCTGATGCTTTCTATATGATTGCTAAGGTGTTGCCAAGTCATTGCTATGATGTTGCTGGTGCTTTTTATATGGTTGCTAAGGTGTTGCTATGTAGCTTGTGCTTTCTAAATGGTTGCTAAGGCATTGCTATGATGTTTCTGGTGCTTTTTATATGGTTGGTAGGGCTTTGCTAAGGCATTGCTATGATGTTTCTGGTGCTTTTTATATGGTTGCTAAGGTGTTGCTATGTAGCTTGTGCTTTCTAAATGGTTGCTAAGGCATTTCTATGATGTTTCTGGTGCTTTTTATATGGTTGCTAAGGTATTCTGAGTGATTTTCAATGTCGTTTAATGTTGTTCTTTTTGTTGCTAGGATTTTTTAGAAAGACATATTTTAATGTTGTCAATCAGCTTAATAATTGAGGACAAAATCAACAGAATGTCTATACAACCTCATTTTTAATTAAGAAAAAATATTTATTGCTAAAATACATACACAGTCAAATTTCAAAAACATTTTTAAAATGATTTTCCTCTATATTGTAATAAATAATACATATTGCATACAAACATTGATGTGACTGAACAATGATGGCACAAAAGCAATGTCTATTAAACTGTTGCAAACTGTGTTTCGGTGCAAAACAGTGTAAATCAGTGTACAGTCACTGACCTGTGGTAAAAAAATAAACCCTGTGTCCTCCATCATACGGCTGTCTAGTCCTCCAGTGTTTCACAATGCAGAGGAGCTTCAGAAGAGAGCATGCGAGAGCTCGCCTCTGCTCCGCTGGAGGAAATCTGACGTATCTTCAATCTCCAAGGCTTCAAAGGTACATCTTTCAGCTCACTGATCTCCTAGAAAGAGTTACACTTATTTTATCTCTAATTACAGTCACAGTTCTCACATGATTGTGGTGAACATGCTCATAAAACACTAGCTATGTTTCCATCTACAGGGCTGCAAACTCATCATGGGTGAAAAAGGTGACAAAGAACAAGCGTGTAGAACTCTGTAAACTACGAAAACAAAAATTAGTTCAGAGGGGATTCTGCTGATTAACCTACAGAAAACACCTCTGACTGGCCATTGCTTTCAACAGAGATGCCTGTGATTGGCTACAATACTCAACGCTGCAAAAACATGTAAATAAACTTGTGGTTTTGTCATTCGAAACAAGAGCGTGCATGCAAAAACACACAGGAGCATTTAAAAGTGGTTGACTACAAGTGGGTACAGATATGATTTGGTACTAATGGTACTGTAAAAAGACCCCTCCACCACCACCACCACCACCACCAAAAACACTTTCTCATTGGATCTACACAAATCTCATAGGTGACCTATTTTGATCTCAAAAAGGTGAGTTTTCACCAAAAGGTGAGGAGTTTGCATCTATGATCTACCTATCTTTATGCGCATTTTGGAATATCGCATAAAAAAGCACTGGATAGAAATGCCAAGATACGCTTAAACTCTAAAAATGCGCATAAAAAACGTATGCGCACAATTGAGTAGGATAATCTTTTTATCCGATGAGGAAAAAATGTGCATAAACTACGATGGAAACACTTTAACCAAATAAATTCCACTATGTGCATCAAAAAAAGTCATGTGAGTTTGCGCTATGGGATAGCATAACATTACAAACCAGCAGACCGATCTTATTGCACGGCATCAGAAATGTTGTTTTGGTCGTTCTGAAACGCCTGAGCAAAGCCTGTAATCAAGTATTTCTGTATAATTCTCTGTGTTCCCAAACATCAGCATCCACCTCTGAAAGCAATGACAGCATTTATTGTGTTTCATGCTCGCTCTGAGGCGCAAGTCATTTATCATAAATGAATGCAGTGGCTTATCTGTCTTTTCTTAGTGATATTTAGCGCCAGTTTATCAGGAAGTGGTGATTTTGTTCTCTTTGACTCGTTGGTTGGAAACGGTGCTTAATTCGCAAATGTTTTATGCATTATTCCAGTTAAATTCACATCTTTGGATAGCAACATAGCTACGGTGAACTGCTTCTTGCTTAAATTAGATGAGGGTTTTAAATGCTCTTTTTTCCACTGTGAAATGTGTCTTGTGTGATGCGGTTGCCATGACAACGTCTCGCTCCCTTAAACCTGCCGTTACAGTCAGTAGCCCATCCTGGCACTCTTTCACCATAAACTCAGCATCGTCCGTCATGCACTTCTGATTTCATTTCCAGCCAGGCGTTCGTTCGCTTGAACAATTTACAGAGAAAACTCATCTGAGTCTTCTCATTCCACCTCACCAAAGGCTTCCCCGGCCAAGCAAAACTTCAGTGTGTTGAGGCGTTCATGGCAACAAACACACACCAAGCACTGAACACCAAACTCTGCTGCTGTTCTCATAACACAAGGGATAAAAAATAGGGTGGTGTCTTTATTTTTCTCATCCGCTGGTTTTGCAAACCTTTCAATCAGTGCCTAGTGTCATGTAGCCACAGGTATGTTTGTGTGAGGACGTGTCTTCACCACTTTTCATCATGGTCAACTTTTCTTTTTTTTTAAGTAAAATAATATATATTTTTGTATGTGTGTGTATGTGTGTCAGGTGGTTGTGGTAGCAACAATTTTAAATTATATGTTATATTATATTTTATGAATTATGTTTATTTGTTTTAAATCTTGAATTTGTTCTTTTTAATGTTTACTGATTTTATTTTTATTTTAGTTTTATATACAATTTTAAATGTTTTACTTTTAATAAAAATAATAAGAATACAAACAATTCTGTTTTCTGTAACAATTTATGTATCAATTGATCTCATTTGGTCTCAAAGATAAGTGGTTTTTAACCATTTTGGCCATATATATATATATATATCTATAAAGATATCTCTATTATTTCTTCTATACTTATGCTTGTTTTTATTTTATTTTATTTAAACAAAAACTGGGAAATAAAAAGAAGCAATAGTTATTTAAGGGGAAAAATAAAAAAGAGAAATTTTGGAATATAATTTTTAAAAATATAATTTTTCTTAGCATTTCAATTAAGTTAGATTAATTTAGTAATAATAATAATAATAGTAAACAAATGTATGGATTTTATTTATTTATATAATTTCAAATAATGCTGATGTTTCTAAGTGAGTTCAGTTCCCTTAGTTGAGAACCAAAATTCATAGACTATTTATTTATTCAAAACAATAACAGATAATGTTACAATATTTGTGCACAACTTCATTAATAACCATGGGCTGAGCCTTTGCTTTTTTGTGACATCACAACCAGCATATCTGTGCCACAACAACTGTCCCATCCCGACCATTTCAAAACAAACTCATGCTCATGTTAACGGCAATGATTTGAACATGTAAGGAAAGACTGACTAACCGGCAGCTCCAGAGACTGAAGCGGCATGAACTCGTTCCCGAAGCGACAGAGCTTTTCACGGCCAGAATCCCGTGGCCTGCGTTGCCGCGCAGTCATCTTAACCTCCAGATCCCTTAATGCGTGATCTCCAGACAGAACCTGAGACACACGGTGAAGACAGACCGCACTGTGTAGAGAAGCCCTTTACAAACAGTCAAGTACTGTAGTTTTAGCATATGTGACCCTGAAGCACAAAACCAGCCATAAGGGTCAATTTTATGAAATTGAGATTTATGCATCATATGAAAGCTGAATACATAATATTTCCATTGATGTATGGTTTGTTATGATAGGACAATATTTGGCTGAGATACAACTATTTGAAAATCTGGAATCTGAGGGTGCAAAAAAATCTAAATATTGAGAAAATCATCTTTAAAGTTGTTCAAATGAAGTTCTTAGCAATGCATATTACTAATCAAAAAATAAGTTTTGATATATTTACGATAAGAAATGTACAAAATATCTTCATGGAACATGATCTTTACTTAATATCCTAATGATTTTTGGCATAAAAGAAAAATTGATAATTTTGACTCATACAATGTATTGTTGTCTATTGCTACAAATATCCCTGTGTTACTTATGACTGTGTTTGTGCTCCAGGGACACATATGAACTGAACTGACTTACCTTACTGTATTTAGGCAGTGGGAACCTTTCCAAAGAGCTGCTGCGGTCAGAGTCTGGGGTCTGTAGAGCCATACGGCTTCTTTGCAGGTCTAGAGCTAATTCTGCAATCAGAAATAGACATTACATGTGAACACAGAAATTATACTTATCTAATCTAGAATAAATGTTTAAAGACAACATTTGACAATTTAACGCATTTAACTTCTGTAATGTGACATCTTCCTGAACCAGTGTTATTTTAGTATTATTTATAGAATATTACAGTTTCATGAATATTTTGAATAAGATTTATTTTTATACTTTCAGTTTTCATTTTAATTTTAGTTAAATTTGTAGTAATTTTGTTATGTGCTTTTGTCATTTGTGTTAGTTTTTATTTATTTTAAATATTACTATTTAGGTTTAATTAATTTTTATTTCAGTTAGTAGTTTTAGTGCTTCAACTTAACTGTAGTCAGTGCTGTTAAATTGTGTGTGTGTGTGTGTGTGTGTATACTGTACATACATACATACAGTATATATATATATATATATATATATATATATATATATTCTTGTCTAAATCGGTCATTTTTGACAGAATGAGTTTTAGAGTGGATCACACTTTATGCCAAAACTCTGTGAGAATAATATTTTATTAGATTGGAAAAAGATGGAAAGCATTTTAAACATTGAAATGTTTGGTTAATGATACTTTCACTGTTTGCATGATGAGAAAAAATTCATTTCAAAGTGATTTTGATAAACAGGTACATTTATAAGAATGTAAAGAGTGAATTTTGACTTTGAATATCTATGTTGTCCCAGAATCCCCTGAGCAGCTGCTCAGAAAGATCAAGAAGATACTGAGCATCAGCAGACGTCTAATTCTCCTCCGAGCGTCTAGACAGCTGCAGGAGCCGAGTAACACACCCAGCTCAGTCGGGAGGCTCAGTTAATCGCTTGTTTTGGCATGACGAGGACTTAGAGCCGGAGCTGAGGGAAGAGAGCTCAGAAAACTGCTAGATCCTGTGTGTCTGTGCTGAACGCTCACTCTTCACAGTCGAGAGTCAATCTAACACAATCATTGCTTTTCAAGTAATGCCGCTCTGTTGGACGGTTTTGTTTTTTGGGTTGTTATTAAGGTGAGAAGTGCGTGCAAATGTACTGTTTAGGAGTTTCTAATGTTTTTGAAAGAAGTCTTCTTTGCTCACCAAGGCTGCATTTGTTTGATCAAAAATGCAGTAAAAATTGTGAAATATTATTACAATGTAAAATAGCTGTTTTCTATGTGAATCTATATTAAACTGTAATTTATTACCATGATCAAAGCTGTATTTTCAGCATCATTACTCCAGTCTTCAGTGTCATATGATCCTTCAGAAATCATAATAATATGCTGATTTGCTGCTCAAGAAACATTTCTGATTATTATTATTATGTTGAAAACAGCCGAGTAGAGTAGTAGCTTTTTATTTCAGACAAATGCTGATCTTTGGATCTTTCTACTCATCAAAGAATCCTGAAAAATGTACTCAACTGTTTTAAATATTGATAATTACAATAAAAAATGTTTCTTTAGCAGCAAATAAGCATATTATAATGATTTCTGAAGATCATGTGACACTGAAGACTGGAGTAATGATGCTGAAAATACAGCTTTGATCACAGAAATAAATTACAGTTTAACAGATATTCACATAGAAAACAGTTATTTTAAATAGTAAAAATATTTCACAATTTTACTGCTTTTGTTGTACTTTGGATCAAATCAATGCAGGCTTGATGAGCAAAAGAGAATTCTTTAAAAAACATTAAAAAACTTTTGAGTGGCAGTGTATGTGAACAGTGTAAATATCAGGGGTCATAATGGGTCATAATGAGAGTTTCAGTTCACCTGTTTGTTGACTGTCACCCGCACTAAGGCTTGTCCCAGTGACCTCTGAACTTTCACCCCAGCAGATGAAACTCCCAGCGCTGACACGTGATTGGCTGTCCTCGGTCCTCTCCTCCTCCTCTTCTTTGATTGGACTGGTAGGTTCTCTGTGGGGGACATTAATGTATCATCATAAGACATCAATGATTGACAGAAGCACAGATTCCAGATGTTTGCTGAGTGGATGAGGTCAGTGAGGAGGTGCATGTCATGACATGCGGTCGCATGATGCTGTCAAACATTAACCAGCAATAAGTGCATCAATGCATCTCAGCGGCACAAACACACATGTAGCAAAGTCTACAAAAATATGACCATTTCGTATCTTTTTTTGTATTTACTCCCCCTCATGTTGTTTGTTTGAAGAACACAAAAAGATACATTTTAGCAATCACTTTTAATCTCTGAGCTGCTGTTTTCATAAAATGAAAGCAGTCTTAAATTGAGCTTGATCAACTTTAAGGTCATAAATAATTTTAAATGGTATAATAAGTCTTAGTGATCATTTTAAGAGGTCTTAAATTTGGGAATGGAAAAGACAGTACTGTTGATATGGCCTAATGTGACCCTTAAACTTCAGAAGTAGTGTTTAATGAAATAAATGTGTGCTCTGCATGTTCAAAGAATAAAACTGGCGCTGATCTGTTGGCTCGGCGTTTCAGAGCAGTTCACAATCAGTGAATACCACGCATTTATGCCAGAGTGATTGCTTATGATCTACTCCTGATGAATTTTGACTGTGTTTAGTGTATGGTTTTTATATCATATTTTATATGATACGTTGTAGAACAGTTTTATCTTCCTCATTTGTTTTAATGAGCAGCTAAAAATAGTAAAGCAAAGACATTTCAAAATAAGAGTCCACTCATTCGTATATGTGACCCTGAACCAGTCATAAGGGTCAATTTTTCGAAATTGGGATTTATACATCATCTGAAAGCTGATTAAATATGGTTTGTTATGATAGGACAATATTTGGCTGAGATACAACTATTTGAAAATCTGGAATCTGAGGGTGCAAAAAAATCTAAATATTGAGAAAATCATCTTTAAAGTTGTTCAAATGAAGTTCTTAGCAATGCATATTACTAATCAAAAATTAAGTTTTGATATATTTACGGAAGGAAATTTACAAAATATCTTCATGGAACATGATCTTTCCTTAATATCCTAATGATTTTTGGCATAAAAGAAAAATAGATAATTTTGACCCATACAATGTATTGTTGTCTATTGCTACAAATATACCTGTGTTACTTATGACTGCTTTTGTGCTCCAGGGACACATATTAGTAAATTTCCAATACATAAGCCTGTATAAACCAATTTCAATACATACTGTATTGAATAAACGTGCCTTGGGTATCTTAAGCTTGCTTTGGTAATAAGCAACAGTGAGTCCTCATTAAGTGTGTGCACCAACCTGTTTAATTAAGTAAAATAATCTGAGAGATTAATTTTGGAATTTTATGGGTTTGTGCTGTAGGAACATAGAGCATTCTTAAATGTTGTTCAAATGAAGTTCTTAGCAATGCATATTACTAATCAAAAATTAAGTTTTGATATATTTACGGTAAGAAATGTACAAAATATCTTCATGGAACATGATCTTTACTTAATATCCCAATGATTTTTGGCATAAAAGAAAAATGGATAATTTTGACCCAATTTTGACCCATGACTCTAAAAATGACTCCAATGTATTCTAATGTCATCTGTGTGAGGAATATAGTGAAATCAGTCATTATTAGCAGAAAACCCTTCCATATCAAGAGGGCAGTGCTTGTTTCAGTATTTTTTTTTACGTAATAACGTGTGTGTGTCTCTTTAAGACAGAAGCTGTGTGATTCTAATCGTGTCGGTGTATGTGATGGATTGAGGCGGTCTACTGATTCAGGGGAGGACGTCTGTGGAGAGACTCTTCATGAATAGACACTTTGACAGATGTCCCATTTCCGTAAGCACTAGACATTTTCAGACATCTCCAGAAATAATAACCAAATGAGCTTTCCCTTTGGACTTTTCTACCTTTCAACACGTCACTGCCGTTTCTGCCAAATGCTTATGGCAGATATATCTGACCACTGACAGCTTTCACGCTGTGGGTTTATTTGTTAAAGCCTCTCAGTGAGTTCAGAGCCAAACCTGCTCTGCCATATGTGCCATATCAATTATTATACAGACACACCAGATGTTAGACTCACATCTGTCCCATGATATGAGCTTCTAGTTTGGCTAAATACCTATCTTCTTGCTTTTCTGGAGAATTAGTTAGCACATTTTTTGCAAAGAGGCTTTAAGCTGCATTGACTGGTGCAAGGATATATATAAAAACATATATATTTTTTATTATTTTGTTTTCCAGTACAAATACCTAAACATTCTTAAAAGAAGATAATAAATATATATATATATGTTGGATGAGAAAAACGTATTTCAAAACCTATTTCAACTTAAAAATATATATTTTATTCAATTTAATAAATACGTATATGAGTAAATGAGTAAGACTGTATTGTTTTTAAACAAGACAAATAATATTTAAGACAATTATTTTTGCAGTAAATAGACAATAAAGAAGAAAAACCTCTGATTCAATAAGACTATATAATAATAACAATAACAATACAATTATTACAACAACAATAATATTATTTAATTTTACAGAACAAAATGACTATACTAATTAGGGGTGACCCCGAATAGTCGACGATTCGATGCTTCAACTCGACTCCTAATCTCACAGTCGAATATTCGCGGTTATTCCATGGTCTGTCTGAATACTCGATTCTGATTGGCTGGCAGGTGTTGATTAAATTCGTTTAACTGCACAGGTAGTTCCAGGTCAGTTTAATCACCGTTCCATATTAATGCGCTGTTTTAATTGATGCACACTAACTAACCAACAAGCATCACTTGCTCGCACACACACACACACACACACACACACACAGATGGACACACACACACACACACACACACACACACAGACACAGACACAGACACAGACACAGACACACACAGACACACACACACACACACACACACACAGGCACACACTCACACACACAGACACACACACACACAGACACACACACACACACACACACACACACAGACACAGACACAGACACAGACACACACACACACGCACGCACGCACGCACGCACGCACGCACGCACGCACGCACACACACACACACACACACACACACACACACACACACAGAGAGAGAGAGAGAGAGGTCGGAGATCACAGATTGTGCTGCACACACACATAAACTTGTCGTCAACGCTTCCCCGCGATTTTTATTACTAAAATAAAAGATAGATACTAGATCGCTACATTATATTCCCAGCAACGAGGTGATAAAATCGCTGTTTTTGAAGTAACGTTAATTGTTTGTAGAGAGATGCGCAGACGCAGCAAGCAGGTAACTTACACAAAACTGTCATCTCTCTCTCGATCGAAAATGAATTGAAATACATGCTATAATTCATTCAAATAAATGTGATCTTACCACACTATTTCATCTCTGTGTCTGATTTGAAGCTGCAGAATGCTGAGCTAACGAGCCATAACTGACAAAAATAACCGTCATTTTTACCCATTCGGTCAAATATTGCGCTGCAAAGAGCAATACAAGTTTTAACTTGTCTATAACTTGGCAAATGACCATGGAATAAACGGGATCATCAACGGCTAGCCGTGCATTAAAGGATTTTAAATGCACTCCGCTTCGCGTCGGGCGGTTCTTAGCCTCCACGTCGTGCATTTAAAATCCTTTAAAGCACAGCTAGCCGTTGATTATCCCTTACGTGTTATGATCACTACCAGTTTTCTCCCAATAAGTTAATATACAGCCTATTAAAATAATGCTGTAAGTAAGAATCTGAAAAGAAAGAAGCTTCAAATAAATATTTTAACATGCGTGAATAAATCTAACCAACCCTATTGATTTAAGTTTCACTTTCCGTAATCTGTGATTGACAGAGGATCTTGGCGGCAGGGATTTAAATCGTTAACAAGACTCAAATTGACACAGGCAAAGTGAAAGACTGGATTTTTTTTTCGATCAGGTAGGGTACAACTTACCGATTTCAAAACATTTCAGCTGGTTTATGTGTATATCGTGTATATATTATTTAGGGCTGTGCGATATGACGATATATATCGGATGGACGAAATAAAAAGTCTATCGTTTCATATTTTGCACTATCGTTTATTTCGTGGTGTCGCAAAATACATTGTTTACGGTAATACTTTTTCATAATTTGGATGACTGCGATCTTTACACGCCACCACGGGACGTGAAGGGGAGACAGAAGCAGGCGGAGAAGGACCAGAACAAAACAAGCTCGTTCCTAAACGAGGGACTACATCTGTAGCATGGACACGTGTTTTTAAGCACTGCCGTTTTAAAACAACCGATTTTAAGCCGTTGAAACACAAACAACAGAGCTATATGCGTGCACCGTCTCTGTTTCTGTGAGAGGAGCGCGCTTTTTTTGCCGCTTTATTGGCTTTGAACGATTACATAAACACATTTATATGCGTAAGAATCCCCGTCTTTGCAAGTATCCTCATAAACACATTGATTTAGGTCTTAAGAGAGAAAACAGCTGAAAACAACGCACATGTAACAGTATATTGATCCGGACTTTGGTCTTAAAGGGGAAGCTGTCCAATATTCGTCTGCCATTAATCAAACAACAGTGAGAGAAAATCTATATCACTTTTGTAACTTTAATAAGAATAAATAAAAAAATAATAATAATATTTATATATAGCCTATGTATAGAATCTATACATAATACACATGTTAATTATATCTATCTAATTAACACAGTGAAGACTAATTAATTTACACAATGTATGTAGCGTTTCTTATTTATGTAGTTTTTTGTCCTATTGCTTGCAATTAGTTTCTTATCCTTATTTCATCACTGATTGTTTATCTTCAGTGAGCTTGAATTATTATTTTTTTGTCTCTTTTTAGGCTTGTATTCAATTCAAATTAATTTCACTTTATTGTTGGGATTTCTTCCAAAAATTGTTTCGCATCCAAAAGCGTTTACTGTCTAACATTAATTCACATCAATACACATTACACAAAATACATTATATTGTATTATATTTCTATTAGTTTGATATTGACATTGGTGACAAGGATTATGAATATTCTATGGTATCAAAGATTTAATATCATTAAAAAAAAGTAAAAGAAAAAAATAAATATATCGTGATATATATCGTTATCGTGATATAATCACATCGTGATATAAGATTTTGGTCATATTGCCCACCCCTAATATTATTCATCTTGTATAAGAAGCATTTGAGTTACGCTGCAGTACAGCGCTTCATTGTAGTATAGGGTGATTATTTCTTCAGCGCGAGCAGGACAAACAACAATAAATGCAGAATATTAATAACTATGACCGGGACCGTCATATACATAACATTATAACGAGAACACTATTATAATAAAACGCTGTGAAGTTTTAGAGTTTAGCTGCCGTGTTTCTACACGTTGTTGTGTGAAGAACACGTCCACAAAAGGAGTTCATTCAGAGCCACGCAGACACTTCTGCATTCGGGGCATTTTGTGCAGATAGCCTATAAGTCTTAATATAACGTTATATTGTATAAATAACGAAGCGTATTCTATATGAGATAAACGAGTTAAATCCCATTGATTAAAAACCTGCTATCAAAAGCTTCATTCTACTGGTCATCTTCAGCGCGCGCAGCTCATAACAGAAATGCAGCACATTAATAACTGTCATATACTACATAATGTTATAATGAGAGCACTATTGTAAAAAAAATTAAATGTTGTGAATTCTTAGGATTTGGCTGACGTTTAATGTTAACTATCTTTTAATCAAAACATAAAACATTATTTACCCCGCTTGTATCTGCGAGTCGTCCATTACACATCTTCCCTGTGTGTTAACGTCAGTAATTATGATTGTGTCTGACTTGACTCTTTGTAATGTATTTTGACCACGCCCCCAAACATATGATTCGACTATCAGTCGAATATCGGCAAGATCATTAAAGGCATGGTAGGTGGTTTGGTTGAAAAGCATTTTTTTGTAATGCTGGTTGAGTGGTTTTTTTCACTAAGTTAAGTGCTCTAAATGTATTTATATGTATTTATATCGTCTGTGGAAGGCGTAGGACCTTAAAACATTCGTCAAATCAGATTTCTCTGTCCGGGGGCTATGATAGGCTGTCCTACCTGCCTGTCAACGTGTGTATTTGCATAACTCCGCCCACCCTGTTTGTGCAGACGTGATGCATCATCAGCACGTTCAAGAGCAAGCAAGCAAGAATGCAGGCGTTATTATTGTAATGTTATGCGCTTTGTACTGTAATGTTACCTCAGCGGTGAATGAGACATGAGCTAATCTGACGCTGGTAAGCCTCTGTTCTGTCTGTGTGCGGTCATGTGTTTGGAGGAGGCGTGGCTTTGGAGACTGATTATGCAGGGAGGGTGGGATCTTATGCTTTCAAAGCTAGCCTCTCTGAAATCACCTACCCTACCTTTAAACCATAATGCTTTTACAGTATTTGGCATAAAACCTTAAAGCTTCTCTTTTGTTGACGACAGAATTATAAATGATTCTTTTACAAATTTAGAAAGATGTTTGTGCGTGTTGCATTTTAAAATGCATGAGTGGCCAAATCCCACAGCGCTCGCAGAGATCGAGTTTGTGCACAGCTGATTTTACTGCGAACCAATCCGAGATTGTACTTTTTATGTCGGAAAATACATAAATCTGTATAAAAATCTGTAAAAATCACATCCTGAGTGTACACTCCTCTATAGTTAGGCCTGTGTTGTAATTGTTGCAGAGATTATTTGGCATTGTGAAAACAGGTCACCTGACCCTGGTAAGTAAATGCACCTTTTAAGAATCAATTAGTCAATTATCATTTGAAGTCTTTCTTTTAAAACTTGCGCACAGATGGTAGGCCTTTGAACACATGGGGCCAAGTGACTCCTTCACAAGAGAATTAAAAGGTCAGAGGAAGAGAAGATTTTGCTCACTCAACCGTACACGCTGCGTAGATGTGCAATTATACCTGTTGGTTTGATAAGTGTCCGGGTTGCTCAAATCCCACTGCTGTTCTTGTCCAAAACAGCCCACACAACATCCCTGAGGGGTCCAGAGACAGGCCCTGCGGTCCACCGAGACGCTCAGAACGAAGAGATTTGACTCGTATGCCAGCACCTCGCTGCTCACTATCGCCCTCTCATGACCCCTCCAAGAGTGCAACAGCGAGGGCAGATCTTCTGCAGACTGAGAGAGACACACATGAGCTCAGACAGGTAAGCTGAGATTCCTTCAGCCATTTATCCTAATGCAGAAACATTGAGAATGTTTACATTAGGGCTGGGACGATACATAGATTCTGGATCGATTCTGAGATTTTCCGAATGCATCGCGATTCCTCTGGAATCGATTCTGAGTCTAGATTTTAACAGCAGATGACGCTCTAATCAAGTTTTTATCCACACACTCAAATGCTGATGAAGAAGAGCGCTGAAGAGCGCTTGTGCGTTCGGCTGAGTCTGTAATTTCACCTGGGCTCAGAATGCTTTTATGACTTGAGATTAATGTAAACACAGCCCACTGTGAACAGTACACCCATGTAATTCACTTCAACCTTTTCTAATTTTATGAATGATTATTTTAGATTCAGTGTGTGTAAGGATTTGGAAACAACCAGAGTCCGGCTGTTTCTAAAGCATGCAGCGCCATCTGCTGTTCAAAACTAAGCTCAGAATCGATTCCAGAGGAACCGCGATGCATTCGGAAAATCTCAGAATCGATGCTGAATCATTTCTCGATTCGCGATGCATCGATGTATTGCCCCAGCCCTAGTTTACATGCACGTTCATTATGCTTAATAAGCCGAAAATGCATGTGGTCATGTTCTTTTATCGGAGTAGGGTCATAAACGGCGTAAGCATATACTGGTCAACACAGGTAAGTTTTTAGCCTTTTACTCCAATTTTGTGCGGCATGTAAACACAATAAGCTGCTTTCTGTCACCTTATAGTGTGCATGCGTGATACGTGACAGGAACGCATCGTTATTGCAGATTTAAGCACATTTACTCAGATCAAACATTTTGCAGTAAAGAAAGAAGGAATATATCACAAATGCAGACTCTTTCATGACTCATCTCATGCAGCAGAAGTAGAAGTGGTTCAGTCAAAACGCTGCATTTATAACTGCATGAGAGGATAATATGTGACCCTGGAGCACAAAACCAGTCACAAGGGTCTGAATAAATAATCTTTCCATTAATGTATGGTTTGTTATGATAGGATAATATTTGGCTGAGATACAACTATTTGAAAATCTGGAATCTGAGGGTGCAAAAAAATCTAAATATTGAGCAAATCATCTTTAAAGTTGTTCAAATGAAGTTCTTAGCAATGCATATTACTAATCAAAAATGAAGTTTTGATATATTTATGGTAGGAAATTCACAAAATATCTTCATGGAACATGATCTTAATATCCTAATGATTTTTGGCATAAAATAAAATGGATAATTTTGACCCATACAATGTATTGTTGGCTATTGCTACAAATATACCTGTGTTACTTATGACTGCTTTTGTGCTGCAGGGACACATATGAGCTGTAAGTTTCCCGCTGACACTGTTGCAAGCTTTATCAACTGACAATGTAGAGTCAGATACAAATGATTATATTTTGACATCACAACAGGGAAATAACCTGATTAAGTCATATTGTAAACACAGTTTACGTGTGATGTCAGGTTACTGGTGTGCATGTAAACGTGCTCATTAATTTCCATACCTCCGTATCTGCAGCGGATAAGGCGTACTGTGAGATGTCCCAGACCTTAATGAATCCGGCTGTGTCTCCGGTGACTAGTAGACTATTTTCCTGGTCTGTGCTTAAACCCATCACGCTCTCATTAGATCCATCAGGTGCATAGAACTGTCCTGCATCAGAAATGATTGGCCAAACAAATCATTAATGTGTTTCAGCTGACAAACATCTGTGCATCCAGAAACTGAGTAAAATCCAGACGATCAGATTGAAAGAAGCCTTTTCTGCTTTTGCATTATCTTTGAGCTTTTGTGGCTCCAACAAGCAAGCAATTTTGTGAGTAACAGCTCTATTGTATATTATACTATCTATAATACTTGATCATAAATACAGTAAAACAGTGAAATATGATTACAGTTTCAAAGAAGTGTTTTCTATGTGAATATATTGTAAAATGTAATTTATTCCTGTGATGCAAAGCTGAATTTTCAGCTTCGTTACTCATATGCTAATTTGCTGCTCAAGAAAAATTAATTTTCATTATCACTGTTGAAAACAGTTGTGCTGCTTCATATTTTTGTGGAAACAGTGATACATTTTAAGGTTTTGTGATGAATAGAAAATTCAAAAGAACAGCATTTGTTTCAAATAGATTTTCTTGTAACATTATAAATGTCTATTTTGATTAATTTAATGCATCCTTGCTGAATAAAAGTATTAATTTCTGTTTTTAATTTACCGACCCCAAACTTTTTAATGGTAGTGCATCAAGTTTTCCACAAAAATATTAAGCAAAAAACATTTTTTAACATTGAAACAGCAAGTCACCATATTATCACATTAATAAATACAATTTTTAAATATACTGAATAGAAAATTTAGTACCCTACACAACTAAATAAACCAATATAAACTTTAAAATGTATTAAAAATAGAAAATAGTTATTTTAAATAGTAACAATATCTTACAGTTTTTCCTGTATTTTTGATCAAATAAATGCATCCTTGGTGAGCAAAAGAGACTTCTTTTAAAAAACATTAAAAATCGTAATTATTCCAGACTTTTTCAGCAGTGTACAGTGTATATTTGTGGTTTCTGAAGTGAAGTGTAATTTAAAGCGGTCTGTATTATAGTGTTTGAGATGTGTTAAGTTGTCATCAGTTGCTCTCAGTTATTATGTTTACCGTGGTTGTGTCTGGGCCCACAGACGCTCCACCAGAAGACAAATCCATTCTGTGAGCTGAGCAGCACAGCGCCGCTTCTCAAATGACTTTGCTGGGCTCGTCTTTGCAAGAACAGCAGTCTATGAACGGGCAGATGAGCTCTACACACACAGAAGCACATGATTTCACTCCATCAACGACTATACAAACAACAGGACCTGTCCTAATGCAGTGGTTCTGCATGAAACTGATGATTCACAATCCAAAGATTTGTTGCAGGACTGTTAAATGCACATAATAAAACCAAAACAAGTCACCAAACAAGCATGTTTTGTTATGATAGCGAAATTAATCTTGTGTGAAATTATTAACTTCCGAGATTATAGACTACTTGAAATTCAGGAGACATTTAGAAATCAGGTTACCTATACAGACATAGCTATGTTAATAATTTTGCAAATTGTTAGGCATGAATTTTATGATAATATTAATAAAATGCAATTCTTTAATTGTGCAATATAATTTTTGCACTGTGTTGGTTTGCCACTTCAATGTATAATCTGGATCCTACAATGAAAAAAATCAGTGTTCAAAGAATATTCTTTGCAAAATAATAAATTGCAAAATGTTATGAATTATTACAAAGTAACAGCAACTAACATATTGCATTAAACTACAATTTTAAGTCGAAATACTAACAGTTTTTCCTTTAAAACACACTCCAGAAATCTTTGAAATATAGTTGTTTATAGTGCAAATGGACATTTTGTACTTTTTGTTCTTACTGTGCATTATTTGCAATGAATCTCAGGTCTCAGCGCAATTTAACTGATAATCATGCAACATTAACTTAACGATATTATATATATATTGCAAGGTTATTATGCACATTACACGGATATTATAAAGATTTTATTGTACTATTTTCCCACTTATGTTGTTAGTCGTGGTTATTCATCCAGAAACATTTAGTTTCGCCTCATTTTTCACCTGACCCTTGAAACCAAACACGCCGTTTTTGCTAGATTTATATTTGTAAATGAACTGCATTTTAGGATTGGCTTGCACGCTGCTGAATACTTATTTCCAAAAATAGTTTAGGTGCACCGGGAAGGAATTCAGTGTTTAATATGTGCACTTAAAACATAAACTCTTGTATTTCAAATAAGCAAGGAAAAGTCTGATTTCATACTGACTTCTCTTGCAGCCGTGTGATGGGTTTCTGCAGAGCCAGGCTCCATATAATGATCTCTCCATCATAACTCCCAGTAGCCAGAAGTCCCAGACCTGGACAGTGATCCATGGCCATGATATCCTCGCCGTGCTGACGACCAGACTTCCAGGACAGGTCTGCGTTTACACAGATGTCCTGTACTCACAGATACACTTCAGTAAATGTCTTTGAGATCTCCGGTTCTGCTGTGTCAGACCACCATTAAAACCCACTTTGTTGTCATAGACGTCTCAAGGTATGACCACAAATGCACACACAGAGTCGAACAGAACCAGAAAAAATGCACTTTATGTGTGTATTCTGGCTAAAAGCCCTTTATGCTTTTAAGTAGCAATTAAAGTGTGTATGGTTGAGACACAAACTGGCCCTTACGTCTGAAAACGCAATGCTATACTGAGCGATCAGTCGACTCCAGCCTGTGGCTAGAAGCTGGTTGTCATGGTGACAGATGACCCCAGTGACCTCTGCATTGGAGACGGTTTCTAGTTTATGAAGATTGAGGCCATTCAGTAAGTTCCACACCTATAGCAAGAGAATGCACACGTTATTAAACAAATGGCCAGTCAGCAGCAGTTCACCATTTCAATCATCAGTTTAATTGCACGTGCAGAACATATTTAGAAACTCTGTCTGTAAAGGTATAAGCAGTAATATTGTGAAACATTTTTACTATTTAAAAAAACTGCTTTCTATGTGAATATCTATTAAACTGTAATTTATTTCTGTGATCAAAGCTGTATTTTCAGCATCATTACTCCAGTCTTCAGTGTCACATGATCTTCAGAAATCATAATAATATGCTGGTTTGCTGCTCAAGAAACATTTTTATTATTATTATTATCAATATTTAAAACTAATTTTTTTTTCAGGATACTTTGACAAATAGAAAGATCCAAAGATCAGCATTTATCTGAAATAAAAAGCTTTTTACATTATACACTATACCATTCAAAAGCTCAGTATATGTTACAGGGCTGACGAGACGTGAGACATGCGGACCCATATGCAAGGCTTTATTGTAAAACATGGTCAAAACACAGGCAGGGTCAGTAAACAGTAGACAGGTATGGCAGAGGCAAGACACAGAGAGTAATCCGAGGGCAAGCGTGGGTCGACGATCGGCGAACAATATCCAGAGGGCTAGGCAGAGAGACAATCCAGGAGAACGAGCAATAATCCAAGCGAGGTACAAACAGAGTCCAAAGGGCAAGGCAGAGAGAATAATCCAGGAGCACGGGCAGGAATCACACACGGGAAAAACTATCAAAAGGCTAGGCAAAAACTATGACAAATAAGTGGGCTCCGTAAGGTAGCTATCTCTAGGGGAGTGATAACCGCTAAACAATACTCGGCAGAGAGCAAGAGGAAGTCCCAGGCTATAGCGTGTGATGGTGTGATCAGTGGTGCAATCAGGGTGATGTGAGATTGTTCTCAGGTGTGTGCGTGATTAGTGCGAACAGCTGTGTTGGTGCAGTGGATGATGGGAAATGCAGTCCTTGAGTGATCTGTAACTGTCTGTGTGGTGTGAAAGTCAATGTGATGGGTGAGTGACCTCTAGTGTTGAATGAACAGAAGTTCATGACCAGGATTTGTGACAGTATATATATATATATATATATATACTGTATATATTTATATATTCATAATATATATTTTTTCTGGAAAAGAAGTTATAGAAATTAATACTTTTATTTAGCAACATTGAAAAAATTGATTCATTGAATTTACTAATTATTTTTAAGGTAAGTGGTTGCAATCAATTTATTTTAGCTACATTTAAATAAACAAATTTAGTTGACTAACTTTCCACATTATTTTTTTAATTTAAAAGTAGCTAAAATAAATAGTTTGCAACCACTTTTTTTTCAGTAAAGGATGCATTCAATTTATCAAAAGTGATGATAACGACATTTATAATGTTACAAAAGATTTCTATTTCTGATAAATGCTGTTCTTCTGAACTTTATTCATCAAAGAATCCTGAAAGAGCTGTTTTCAACATAATAATAAAAATGTTTCTTAAACAGCAAATCAGCATATTATTATGATTTCTGAAGATCATGTGACTGAAGACTGGAGAAATGATGCTGAAAATACAGCTTTGATCACAGAAATAAATTACAGTTTAACACATATTCACATAGAAAACAGTTAGTCGCAAAAATATTTCATAATATTACTGCTTTTGCTGTATTTTGGATCAAATAAATGCAGGCTTGGTGAGCAGAAGAGAATCATTAAAAATATTACTGTTCAAAAACTTTTGACTGGTAGTGTATATCAGTTTGTTTTTAAATGAGATATAGGAGATAAATGACAATACGGTTTATATTGCTGTAGTTTTGATGTTGTGAACGCAGAGGACACACACTGAGCTGCTGTGGGAAACATGTTCTGAAGTTGAGACGAATTGCTTCAAAATAACTCATCATAGTTTAAAGCAGCTTTTCCTCACGTCAGATGTGTGTGCTGCCTGATGCATTTGAGACGTGTTTTCCTCAGCACGTAACTTAAATCTTATAGTATTATTCTTATCTGTAAATCTTAAAAAAAGTCAAGCGCGTATTTACATTTTGCAAGTATTGATTAAACTTCACAAATGTGCATGCGCGTCAAACAGACAATAGAACAAACAATTGAATGGGAGAGCAATAACTGACTAAAAGATACGTTTCGCTAAAATACTTTGCACCCAAAAGAGGAAGAACTTCAAATCTGAGTGAAATGACTCGAGTAAGGGACTTCGCTATTATTAATGTGTCCGACTTGCCTTGATAGTGCCATTGGTGGCTGCGGAGATCAGTCTGCGCTGATGTACATCTAGTGCCATACAGGAGACCTCCTCCTTTCCGTGAGCGTTCCTTATCTCCATCCTCTTAACGCCTGTCTTCACATCCCACACCGTCAATGTGGAGTCGGCGCAGGCTGTGATTACCTAGACCACGTTAAAATAAGAACCTATAATGTTCAGTTCACAAACCATCAATCAAACTGTTACGTTCCACGTGTGTTTTGTGTATATTGTTTCTTTTTCTCGCTCTCCTGTCTTTCTGTGTTCCTGTGTTCTAGGTCGGTGTTTATTGGCTAACTCGACTGCCCATCATCATTCTGACGTCATGATGTTCTGCCAATCTGCTGACGTGCCAGCTTTATTTGAGGACTCCAGTTGATTGTGTGTGTGTGTGCCACGCCAGCGTACCTTGTGCTCCAATGCGGTCAGCAGTTTTGCGTTCGATGCCAATTGTCTCCTGATGCTTAATGTATCTTGCCTTATGGAGTCATGCTTTGTGTTGTGTGATTTGATCTATTTATAGATATGTTCCTTGGCTATTGACTTGTATTGAACTCTTCGTGAAAGACAATGCTGATGTTCGTGTTAGAGTTCCAGTCTTATTACGTGTCAAGTTCAAAGTTAAGAATGCTTTTTGGTGCATCGAGCTACTTAATCAAATACGCCTCTATGTGAGGATTCGAAGATCTAGTCAATCGTTGTTATCTAATTGTTCGTTTTGTTTCTTTGTTAGGTTAGTTTGTACTTTGTTAGAGTAGATTTGCGAGTGTTACGCCACCCTTGTATTTTTGTTTGTAGTTTATAGGAGTTTAGTTCGAGCGTCGTATACGCTGAAGATTTCAGTTTTCTTTTCAGATTTATTTTTGTTAGTCAGTTTATAGGTTAGTTATGAGGATTGTTTTGTCTTGTTTATTTATTTAATTTGGGTGACACTCCTGTTTCTTTTTTGTTTGTTGAATTTCATAATTTTTCGATTTATAATAATTTGTACTTTTCCACAACGCGACCAGTAAAGTAATTTGAAACGCTACTTTTTAGTGTCATTTTTGATCTGCACCACAACTAGTATCAGTTGTCTCACTTCAAATGTTACGTATCATCCCTCTTTAACATCAAGCACGTAACACAAACGAACCCAAACACCAACCTGCTGATGATGAGGATTATAGAGAGCGCAGGTGTAGATCCCAGAGCTGCTGTTGGATTCGCTCTTGTGCAGATGAAGCGTGGCCAGATACTCTCTGCAGGTCACCAGGAGAACAGGGTCTGGAGTCAGGCTGAGGAGCAGAGGAAAGCTGCCATGCTCTGGAGTGAAGTCTAGATGGATATTAGGGAACTGCAGGAGAATTGTCTTTAAGCATTGCTGAGAAGGAATATCCCATATTTTCAGCACCTGAAAGGTGACACGGAGAGAAACCGGAGCATTATCTTTGACTTTTATTGCATTTGAGAGAGGCGTTTCCTCAGCCGTCAAACTGGCATGAAACTTCAGATGCAAAAAAACCCTTAGGCAATTCAAGATGAGTTTGTTTCTTCATCAGATTTGTAGAAATGCGTCTCTGCATCACTGTCTCAGCAATGGATGCTCTGCAGTGAATGGGTGCCTTCAGAATGAGAGTCTGATAAAAACATCACAATAATCCACACCACTCCAGTCCATCAGTTAACATCTTGATCAGACAAAAGCTTTGTGTTTGTAATGCTAAATTTCTCCAAATTTGTTCTGATGAAGAAACAAACAATCTCAGAAGTACATTTTCAGCAAACTTTCATTTTAGGGTGAACTATTCCTTTAAGAGAAAGACTTATGCATTCAAATTCTTGAAAATCTTCTTAAAAACCATCATGCATAACTTCTTAAAATTAGAATAACCTCCAACTTGTCTTAAATCGACCAAGATAAGATATTTTCACGGGTTGTTTCAAATTAATTGTTGCAATTAAGAATTAAAACATAACAATAGCTACATATAATACATAATTCTACAACTAGGGATGTGTATGAGTTCTCTGAAGAGACACAATGATTAATAATTTAAACAAAGATTGGTCATAATTATGCGTGACATGACTTTTAACTGAATTTGCAATTCAGTAACAATTAAAAAACGAGTCAAAAAAGGACCTTGTTTTTAATTTTAGCCTATAATTAAGAAATTATATTTTTGTGCACACAGGACGCATTCACTCAAAACAGAGCGCAAAAAAATCAGGCCACGCTTATGATTTTCAATCAGGGACTCTTAAATACAATCAGATCATGTCAAAGCTTGTAATTTTTTTCTTAAGAAAAAAATAAGATGTTCTTAAAATACATGAGGACTTCTTAAAGATTTCTCAAGAATTGCACTTAGGAACATTCTTTCGAACTTCTTGGAATTTATCTTAAGAAATTTCTTCTTGAGATTTTCGTGAAATCCGACCGCAGGATCTTTTATATAGCTCTCTCTGTTTGCACGCTGACATCTGGTAGGAGGAAAACTAACAGCGTCCTTGGAGTAGCTGAAGATCTTGCCCAATGCTTGGTGAATAACCACATCCACCACAGTGGTCTGGTGACTGCGCAGAACCGCAGTTGGGCGGGAGGTCACATAGCGGTTCCACAGTCTGACAGCAGAACCCACTCCAGCAGTCACCAGCAGCCCCAGAGAGAAGCTGAAGTCAAAACACTTGACTCCCTGCAGGAGCAGAAGCAGGAGATGAAGACATAGTGAAAGGGTTTCAAACGTTGTGTCTTTATTTGTGACCATGGAGCACAAAACCAGTCATAAACGTACATTTTTTGACATTGAGATGTATACATCATCTGAAAGCTGAATAAATAATCTTTCCATTGGTGTATGGTTTGTTAGGATAGGACAATATTTGGCTGAAAATCTGGAATCTGAGGGTGCAAAAAAATCCAAATATTGAGAAAATCATCTTTAAAGTTGTCCAAATGAAGTTCTTAGCAATGCATATTACTATAAGTAATAAGTTTTGATATATGTACGGTAGGGAATTTACTAAATATCTTCATGGAACACGATCTTTACTTAATATCCTAATGATTTTTGGCATAAAAGAAAAATCGATAATTTTGACCCATACAATGTATTGTTGGCTATTGCTACACATTAAGACTGGTTTTGTGCTCCAGGGTCACATTTAGTCTGACAAATGAGTGAGTCACATACTCTTGTTTTACACAATATCTAGACTCATTTTTTTTCTCTAGCAATTAAATTTGTGACTACTGTGGGGGCGGCTTATTACTTCTCTGAATATTACAGAATGGAAAATGCTGGGGAATAGTCTGTTTTAATAAATCCGTCAAAACAACTAAATAAGGACTTTTTATTTGGGTCTGGACACTCAATTTAAAAAACCACAACAACAACCTCTCTGAATCATGAGTGTGTATTTAGACTTAAATGCTCTGTGACTGTCCTTTCCCACAGAAAACAACATCCCTTTGAAGCATGACCTACTGTCTATCTATCGGCCTTTCTGTCTATCTATCTATCTGATTGACCTGTCTTGTCTACCCAGTTATCTATGACAACGGGAATGATTGGATGGCATGGTTGATCATGTGCGCATTATGTACAGTATATATGTTGACAAAAAATATGGCACACAGAGAATAAGATGCACCATTGTTGCAAATATTATATACTGTATAATCACCTTTTCTATTTTCCAGATGTATTCCTGTCTCTTCTGACTGACATCAATGATGACCACAGAGCTGGCTGGACTTTCTGATGAAGTAATAATGAGCTCATCATGCGGCTCATACAGGATTCTGTTGATCGGCTCGCTGTGGATTTTTGGGATGTGCTGATAGGAGACCAGTGCACTGTGTGCATGTATATCCTGTATTCATGAAATCATTTTTACAATACACAATTTTAGATTTAAATGGATTTGAATTTATGGATTTAAAGGGGTCATGAACTGAGAAACCAAAATTCCCTTGATCTTTTGACATATAAGAGGTCATGGTGCTATAAAAACATCCTGTAAGTTTCAGAACTCAAAACTTTGTCCTTGGTCTAAAAACAGCTTATATGGAAGGGAGTCTGTCAAAACGACAGCTTGTGGAATGTACCACTCTATGTTGTAATAGTGTGGCTAAGCACCGCCTCCGCAGAAGAACATCAACGCCTGCTTCTACATCACTGCTTGTGTAGCCCCTCCCACCAATTTTACAGGGCTGCCTGTTTAGACCCGCCCACCGATTCTATATCACTGCCTGTTTAGCCCCGCCCACCGATTCTACATTGCTGCCTGTTTAGCCCCACCCACCAATTCTACGTAGCTGCCTGTTTAGCCCCGCCCACCAATTCTACATTGCTGCCTGTTTAGCCCCGCCCACCGATTTTACAGCGCTGCCTGTTTAGCCCCACCCACTGATTCTACATTGCTGCCTGTTTAGCCCCGCCCACCAATTCTACATCGCTGCCTGTTTAGCCCTGCCCACCGATTCTACATCGCTGCCTGTTTAGCCCCGCCCACCGATACTACATCGCTGCCTGTTTAGCCCCGCCCACCGATTCTACATCGCTGCCTGTTTAGCCCCACCCACCGATTCCTCATCGCTGCCTGTTAAGTCCCGCCCACTGATTCGCGCATGTAGTGTAAATAACAAGAGAAACCAAATGATAAAGATGCTCCAAAGACAACAAGACGCTGTGCAGTGCCAAGCTGTGGGAAAACAGTGTTTGCGTTGCCTTCCTTCTGATCCCAACGTTAGGAAAGAGTGAATTAACTTTATTTTGAATGAAGATCCAGACCACGTCAGTAAGAACTTGGTCCTTTGTTCACTTCATTTCACTGCAGATTCGTTTACGAACAAGGCATGATTCGACACAGGATTTTCAGAAAGATTGAAGTTAAAAGACGATGCTGTGCGACTATATTGGATCCGACGGTAATGTCGCAACACACAACATTTGTCTCTTTTTGTCTCTTCTTACAGATCGTTTGATATGAGTTATTTATGCATTTTTGACCTAAATGTGTGCTATATAAATGCATCAATCATTCATTCATTCTAAATCTCAGCAGTATTCATCTATGAGGAATGTTGGCTGTCAAACATACACAACTATTAGCCAATCATAACAGTGAGTGTTTATTTCCGAGTCTACAATCCTCCACATCTATTCAAACAGAGCGTTCTGATGAGGGGAGGGGGGGGGGCTTAATAACAGGACAGAAAATAGCCTTTTACTTCTAAATTATGATGTTTTTTATGTAAAAATCTTTATAACATTATAAGGGGACCTCAGCGAACAGTACAAAATAATAAAAAAGGCAGTTCATGACCCCTTTAAATATGGTCATTTTATCATATACTTTTCTATTATTTTTTAACACATTCTCAGGGCCAAGCTGTCTTGGCAAAATACTCATCCTCACATGAAAATGCACACACTCACTGGCATAAAGATCTGAACTGGGCCGGTCTGGTTGGTAAAAGGCATTTCAAAGAGCCCCTTGAAAGGCTGAAGAAACCACAGCAAATTCACAGAGCCTCTGTCATCGCCCCACATCAGCACACACTTTTCTCCTGGAGCCTGGAGACACAGATCAAACATGACTCACGGTAAACTAAAACAAAACCAAGCTAGCTTGGAGAATTAGCAAGCTTAAAATAAACTCAAGTTCAACACCCGGGGCATGAAATGTCAGCAGCCTACCTCTGTGTCATACCAGTAACACAGAGCCGTAGCAATATGACTCAGTCCTGAAAAAAAACACAGAGAGAGGAACACAACAAAGTCAACATGTAAGCAGAAAAGCGAACATCTAGTCTACATCTGATAGGCTTGCTGGCTCATACCGAACAAATGAACCTGCTCAAAACTGCATGTGGTGGTAACGTCAAAGAAGTGGATGCCCCTGCTGAGGGTCGCCACAGCAATCTTGTGAACGTTTCCCATGTAGACAGCATCAGTGGTCCAGCCCTGGAACATCTTACGATGCTGCCTTTTATTAAAGGGGCCGGCACACATCTGCAGGGACGAGGGAGAGGTTTTGGACTCACAAAATATGACTGTAAACATATCATTCTGTGAATTAAGTGTTAATATGTCACCTCCAAAGGCTTTATGTTGTTCAGATGTCTGTTCCACACAATGAGAGTCCCTCTCTTGCTGACGCTGATGTAACGCATCGGAGGAGACTGACTCAAAGCCAAGACTCGCACGATTGGCTCTTGCTGATGTAATGAGTGATTTTACAATTAGAGTGGTAAAAACATAGTGAAATCTCACATTCAATAACCTAAAACACTAATGAACAACAAGAATATAAAGATAGATAATATAGATAGATAGATAGATAGATAGATACATAGATAGATAGATAGACAGACAGACATTATTTATAGATAGATAGATATACTCTGTGTGCCTTTTGCCCCATGCTGGTGAGCTTTTTACCCCACGTGTGGGGTAAAAGGCCCCCCTTGCCACCTCATACATTTATAAGATTTTTAAACAAAATAAACGACTTGTATGATTTATTTTCACACAAAGTCTGTTGCTCCATAAATGTTCAATACAAACATATATATTTTTTTTGCAATCATACATTATGGGCATAGTGAAAAGCACATTTTTTCTTAAGGAGTGCGTTTAGCCCTGTTGTACCCTATAATGAAAGTACACTATCCTATATAATATCCAATGTGCAAAAAAAAGGGGTTAAAATCACATTACATTCTAACGTAACATCACGATCTAAAAACAAAAATAATGCTTCTTACATCAGAAGTTAAAGTCACTAAACTAAAAATGAAAATAAAAAAACAAAAGCAGACTAATCATATTAGGCTATGTTAGGCAATGTTCTTCCTACTTTTCAGATGCACTTGTTTTAAACTACTGTAAATATATATATATATATATATATATATATATATATATATATATATATATATATATCATACAAACTCGATATACCACCAAGCCCAATTAAAAATGTTTTTGTAACCTTTTAAATTATGTTTAAATCATGTTAATTTAAAACTGGACATGTTTTACCTGGATACTAGATAGATAGATAGATAGATAGATAGATAGATAGATAGATAGAATTATGGTTTTGTCAAGGCAACACTAAGTTAAAAGTGATGCAGAAATGTGCCAGCTGTCACCTTGTTGTAGGTACAGTGTTGTATTGAAGGCTGTGAGATGGGTAGATTTTTACAGGCCCACATCGAGTCTTTGATATGCTTGTAATGCTGCAGAATGAAGTTGTGGAACGTTTGCCATCCGACACAACCATCACAAGAGATGTCCATCTGTACAAAAGAAGACACACCTGTCATAAAGCAGGACTCAAATGAGTCCATACAACTCTATTAGTGAAACAACCAGCATAGAAGTTTGTCTTTTCAGTGTCTCCTGATGAGTTAAAGCAGTAGATAACCACAAATGGAAGAGCACCGGCCTCATTGAATAACTCCTCCACGTCACTTCTCTGGTAGTCTTGGCCTGTCGCTTCTTTCAGAGAGGAGAAGAAATCCTCAAAACTCATGGAGTTAGCTGAGACTCGGACTCTTCTGTTGTGTTTGGATCTGACTGAACGCTGTCTGAAGAACGACTGCATCAGTGACCTCAGATGACTCGACTGCAGCGACTCCAACAGACGGACACTCCGGCCAGAGAAACTGAAGATTTAATGGAGCGGAGAGGGAAAATGTGGTGTGAAATAAACATATATGCATATATGAGTTATACAGCAGCTGTAATATCAAAATGATGATTTCTGTGAAATGCATGGAGAAAAAGAGAGACAGAGAGAGTCCAGCAGAGCAGAAGCGGGGAGAGACAGACAGTGTCTGTATGAGAGAGAGACAGAGAGAGTCCAGCAGAGCAGAAGCGGGGAGAGACAGACAGTGTCTGTATGAGAGAGAGACAGAGAGAGTCCAGCAGAGCAGAAGCAGGGAGAGACAGACAGTGTCTGTATGAGAGAGAGACAGAGAGAGTCCAGCAGAGCAGAAGCGGGGAGAGACAGACAGTGTCTGTATGAGAGAGAGACGGAGAGAGTCCAGCAGAGCAGAAGCGGGGAGAGACAGACAGTGTCTGTGTGAGAGAGAGACAGAGAGAGTCCAGCAGAGCAGAAGCAGGGAGAGACAGACAGTGTCTGTATGAGAGAGAGACAGAGAGAGTCCAGCAGAGCAGAAGCGGGGAGAGACAGACAGTGTCTGTATGAGAGAGAGACAGAGAGAGTCCAGCAGAGCAGAAGCAGGGAGAGACAGACAGTGTCTGTATGAGAGAGAGACAGAGAGAGTCCAGCAGAGCAGAAGCAGGGAGAGACAGACAGTGTCTGTATGAGAGAGAGACAGAGAGAGACCAGCAGAGCAGAAGCAGGGAGAGAGAGACAGTGTCTGTATGAAAGAGAGACAGAGAGAGTCCAGCAGAGCAGAAGCGGGGAGAGACAGACAGTGTCTGTATGAGAGAGAGACAGAGACCTCCTGTGGAGTAAACCACAATTGCAGTTACTTTCTCAATGTGTCTACAGTATATAAGTGCTTATCCACTGGTGGGTCATGACCCTAAAAAGGTTGCATCTGTTCTGAGTTCTGAGCTGTGGATTCTTTTTTTAAATGCAGTTTTATAAAGCATTAAAAATGCAACTAATCAAATAAAACTTCTAAACGCTATGCTTAGAAACCTCTAAAATGGAAAAAACGCTGCCTGATTAATTTTCATGCTGATGTCAAGAGTTGTGAAGAGGAGGGAAAAAATAGACACAAGTACTGAAATGCAACTAATTAAATAATCATGCTCAATTAGAATAGAAATCTAAACTTCTATGTTTTTAAAGTTCTAAAATAAAAAAGCTTCCTATTTATTTTCATGCTGATGTCAAAAGCCATGCGTCCAATCAAACAGCATTTCCTACAGTTTTGTTTTTAATCTCTCACTTGTTATATGGCTAGTAAGTACTAATACAACATAAAACCCAATATTTGTAAAACTGACAAACCACACTTGCAAATGTGTACATTAACAAAATTGTAAATTTTCATATTCTATGTCATGATGATTAAAATAAATAAATGTAATAACAACTACAAATAAATCATTATGCATTAGAGACTTATGATTAGATATATAAAGCTACGTTCAAATTGTTCACACAGATTAAAAATAAAACAAAAAATAAAACAGAATTTACAAGGATATAAAAAAATAACATAATTTAAACTCCTGAGAAAAAAGTTTTAAGAAAACATTTTTTTTTCATGTCTTTACATTGTTTAGAGCATTAAAAAAAAATAAAAAATTAAATGATATTTCATTCATAAGTTATACTATGTCCTTATGTCCTTGGTAGAGGACATCCGGACTCAATTTCTTTAAATTAAAAAAATAAAAAGACATGAATGAACAGCCATAGGCAAAAACAATTGATTTTTGTAAATCACCAATACGTGATTTTCAGGATTTTTTTAATTTTTTTTTAACAAACTTTGTATAAAGATGATTCTCAACTATGTTATAACAGAATGATTTGATATACCATTTTTCTTTCTGCAAAATGTGTGTAAAATGGCCATAAACGGGTTTTCTCATTATATACAATGTATCTATAAACTAAATCTAATTTGCATATTAATGTGTTTTTGGGGCAACATGTAATGAAAAAAAGAAGTGTAATAATGGGAGTAATAATTGACAAGATTTTCATTATAATATATACTATTTCATAGAATATTGAAATATAATTTATTTCCCTATTCATTTGTTATGTCTCCCAAAATGCGTAATAAACATGCTTTTAGTCCCGGTGTCCTCATATGAGGACGTGTATGAAATCAACGTCCTGTTTCATAACAGAAAGTCATATTTTGATTTGAAACCCCATAACATTTTCCTGAGATGTTGATTTATGACACACAGTTTAAAAATTAGACAGATTTAAATGATAATTACAAAATATTATCATATTTCCATAAGTGTCAGTAAATTAATATCAGAAATTTTTGAAGACCAAGGAGTGGTCACGGTGAAACATCCAATCATTTAGTATCTCTGAAAAGCCCTGAATGTGCTCTGTACAGTATATTAAAAAAACTATATATATATATATATATATATATATATATATATATATATATATATATAAAAGATAGTATATATAAAACTCTGGCATGTATAGTCTCAGAGAAATTCACTAAAATATAATGTCCTCATATGAGGTCGCAGGGTCTTAAGAGGATATATAAATAATTTTTAAAAGGTAAAAAATGATTAAGAAAAAAAAATGTTAATATAGATTTTTTCTTGTATGCTGTACAACACTCCAGGTGAAAATCAGTTTAGTTTAGACCATATTCGTCTCTGATATGTAACATGATTTGAAAATATAGATTTTTATATTATAAATACAAAAAAATAAGCCCTTCAACATTTTAATGTTTGTTTGCATTATTCTTTTCCAATAAGAATTATATGTACGGTAATGTTCCTTAGACACCACAGTGCCATCCATTCCACTGTGCAGTGAAAGCAATGAAATTCTTCAGTCAATAAGCTTCTGTAATTTATCATGAAAGCACGCTCTTGTTGCTTTGAGAAACCTGACAACAAACCTAAATGAGCTGGAAAAGTTCCTGATTTAAACATCAGCCCTAATCACAGCAGTCACGGCTGGACCGCTTTAAAAATAACACATGACAGCACTTAATAACATATCTGTTCTTCAACAAATACACACATATCTGACCCTGGACCACAAAACCAGTCATAAGGGTCAATTTTGTTAAATTGAGATGTATACATCATCTAAAAGCTGAATAAATAATCTTTTATGATAGGACAATATTTGGCTGAGATACAACTATTTGAAAATCTGGAATCTGAGGGTGCAAAAAAATCTAAATATTGAGAAAATCATCTTTAAAGTTGTTCAAATGAAGTCCTTAGCAATGCATATTACTAATCAAAAATGAAGTTTTGATATATTTACAGTAAGAAATATCCAGGTGTTATACTCTGCTTGTTTCTAGGTGAGTAAAATTTTGTACAGGTGGCTAAGTAGGCAACATGTTCTTTACATTCAAATATGAATTCATTGGGATGCATGGATGTGGAAATTTTGGTTGATATTGATAAGAGATAATTACAGCCTACAACTGATATATCGTCCAATAAATCTACATCTTTAATCTAAATCAAACAAAACGCTTACTATTAAAAGCCACATCCCAAGCACTTCAACTTAAATCATATAAAACGGACACATATTTTTATTTTAAAACTTAACTGTAGAAAACAAATAAGGAAATAATTTCTTTATGCAAAAATAATCTTTATTTTCCAAAGTGCATGCATAAATGTCTGTGAGCGGTAATGCTGTGCCATATGATAAACTGATATGAAAAATCATACGCACTTACTGTTGAGTGGTGCTGGGTGTTTCATCCTTATAGACCTTCCATGGATCCTCGTGTCGTTTCAGAGTGTCCATATCTAATAACAGCAATAGATACACAGTTCAGAGCAGGAAATACAGATCTTCTGAGAAGAAAACAAAAAGAGACACAAAAATATTAGTCTTTTCCTATACTTTGTGTTCAGTGTGTTGATCTTGTCTCTGATTCCTGCAGATACACTCAGCTTTCTAGATTAATCATCCATTAGTTACTAAGACAATGTCCTACAACAACAACATAATTAAGGAGGGAAAAAAAGAAGCCCATTTACTGAACACATATATGACCCTGGAGCACAAAAGCAGTCATAAGTAGCACAGGTATATTTGTAGCAATAGACAACAATACATTGTATGGGTCAAAATTATACATTTTTCTTTTATGCCAAAAATCATTAGGATATTAAGATCATGTTCCATGAAGATATTTAGTATATTTCCTATCGTAAATATATCAAAACTTAATTTCTGATTAGTAATATGCATTGCTAAAAACTTCATTTGAACAACTTTAAAGGCGATTTTCTCAATATTTTGATTTTTTTGCACCCTCAGATTCCAGATTTACAAATATTGTCCTATCATAACAAACCATACATCAATGGAAAGCTATTTATTCAGCTTGTTTAAATCTCAGTTTCAAAAAATGTACCCTTATGACTGGTTTTGTGGTCCAGGGTCACATTTATTAAACAAACACCATTTATTTTAATCACGTAAGGCTAGTAGTCCTTCTAAATGTAATCAATTGTTTTTTTGGTCACACTTTATATTAGGTGGCCTTATCTACTATGTACTTACATAAAAAAATAAATAAGTACAATGTACTTAATGTATTGCAAAACACTTCTGCTGCTATTGAGGTGGATACGGGTAGGTTAGGGACAGGTTAAGTGGTATGGGTAGGTTAGGGACAGGTTAAGTGGTATGGGTAGGTTAGGGACAGGTTAAGTGGTATGGGTAGGTTAGGGACAGGTTAAGTGGTATAGGTAGGTTAGGGACAGGTTAAGTGGTATGGGTAGGTTAGGGACAGGTTAAGTGGTATGGGTAGGTTAGGGACAGGTTAAGTGGTATGGGTAGGTTAGGGACAGGTTAAGTGGTATAGGTAGGTTAGGGACAGGTTAAGTGGTATAGGTAGGTTTAAGGGAGGGTTAGGGTCAACAGTGTAATTATAAATGTAGTTACAGAAATTAATTACAGATGTAATTACATATAGGTATTTTTGAAAATATAAGTACAATGTAAAACATGTATGTACACAATAAGTTCATTGTAGTAAATTATTAATTTAAATGTAAGTACATAGTAGTTAAGGCCACCTAATATAAAGTGGGACCGTTTTTTTTACGGTTTATGGTTAATTTTAAGTTAGACGATGTCTGTTAAAAAGCTGTTTTAATATACAGTATGTACCACAATTTTAAATTTATGACGGTATTATAGCAGAAATAATCATTTATAATAAAGAGACATCTTTCAGCGTGTGTAACTGTCGTCGAGGATCTTACCGCTAACGTTATATTTAAAAAACAAACATTGTAAATATTATACAATCTATAAAAGCTCTTTATGTGTGATAAATACACAATACTAAGTATAAAAACCTTATTAGTTGTCTGTCTTCTTGTCAGAGGAATGTCCGTCATTATTTACCTCATCTGAAACTACTGTCCGTTAGTTTTTGAATTTAATAAGCGTTAATATTGCTGATACAGTCACCGTCCTCAAGAGGGCGATAGAGTCACATTCAATCCCTCCGATGATAAAGCGACTGTGTTTATGATTATGATGATAAATTAAAAAATTAAATATAACAAATGGCAGTTTGCGATGTTAAGCAGCATAACGGAATCTTTTTGTAACGTTAGAGGTAAAATAACCGGAAGCGAGCGACACCGGAAGCGAGCGCATTCAAATTCAAAAACGGCTTAGTGATTATTTTCATAATTTGCTCGTGCGCTGCTTCTTAAGCCACGAAGACCTTAACCTGGACATTATTATCATCAATTATCAAAGCAGAGACATCGTTTCAAGGTACTGACATACTAACTATTAATTTTGCATTTAATTTGAAACGTTCGCGAAAGTTCCACCGATCTTTCTGTACCACGTGGGTTAAAGTACACCTAATATGAATAAATTAAATTAAAATATTGCCAAAAGCACATGTTTTGTGCTCAAAATGAGCCTACAGTGCAAAATAAGTGAATTCAAGACCGTAATGATCCATTTCCAGAAGTACAAACAAAATAACATTATACATTGTAATTATTTGTATATTCAGTTTGTTAAAAATAGTTTTGTTCTCATATTTCTGTCCTTTTCTCCACTCGGTAAGTAACAGACATGTTGGATTTATGATCCATATTGTTGTTTTTTATTAACACAGTCAACGGCTCACATACTGTTCATTCACAATGACTGCTTTTGGCTTTCATAAATATTGTTTTTACATGAATGAATGGAGAACTGTAACAATAAACTCAGTTCAGTTTATTCACAACCCATTCGGTGTATTTCAGATGTCGTCACATCCTACAACCTGAAAAACAACTTATTTACACCAAAATACACTGAAAAAATGATTCATTGAATTTACAAAATGTTTTAAGGCAAGTGGTTGCAATCAATTGGTTTATTTAAATGTAGCTAAAATAAAAAAAAAATAATAATAATTCAGTGTACACAGAATGCTTTTGATTTTGTTTTACTTTATGTATTTATATATGTTTATTTAATGTATGTGTTGTTAGAACACTGCCATTTTTGCTATAACTTCACGTCAATAAAAAATAAGTAGAATTAAATAAGTAGATAGAATTAAGTAAGTAGATAACTGACACAGCAGCATGATTCGTTCAGCGTGACTCTTATCTGCAGTGATTGGTCGTTTCATTTAAAGCAGTGTTTAGCCCCTTTCACACAGAGATTCCGGAAAATACACAGGTAATGTGTTGCGGCATTTGTTCCCGGATCGTCAGATTTGCTGCATTCACACTGCCAGTGATTTTCCGGAATCTGTGCGTGCATTCACACACAACCCGTAAAGATCCCGTAAAGACACGTGACCTTTCATGTGACGTGTATAATGCGCCGCGCACCATTTCACTAAACTGGAGAACGATTTCAGCTTCAGCGCTGATAGTGAGGAGCTCCCTGATCGCTGCTTCATTCCAGTTTACACATTTTTCATCGTGTGAACGTTGATCTGCCTTCAAAACACCCGGTAAAACAGTCGAAGGATAAAGTGCGTCATCACTACGACGCACCCTTTACGGCATTGATCCGGCTTTTGTTCACACAGCGCTCGTTCCGGGACTGAACCCGGCAATGTTACTAGGTCCCAACCCGGGATCAATCCCGGAATTAATCCCGGGACGTGTTTGCGTTCACACAGAAGGCACTCCGGCAATTTTCTGGCAATTTTCCGGGACCAACGTGCAGTGTGAATGGGGCTTTTATGAGCTTTTAATGCTCCAAAAGCGGCACCTAGTGGCAAAGAATGAATTTGCATTTTTATTCAGACCAACACAAAAAGACCAACAACTGGGCGGCAATATGCTAATATTTCATGTTGACTTCAATCTGAAACAGCTCGATTCAATGATTCAGAGTTGACTCTTTCTTTTGAGAGAATAACTTTATGGCACCGGCTATTTACACTAAATGCAAATAACAGTATTTTCTTAGCGATAGATACTATTTACGCTAAGCGCAAATAACAGTATTTTCTTAGCGATAGATACTATTTACGCTAAGCGCAAATAACAGTATTTTCTTAGCGATAGATACTATTTACGCTAAGCGCAAATAACAGTATTTTCTTAGCGATAGATACTACATTTACATTTACATTTAATCATTTAGCAGACGCTTTTATCCAAAGCGACGTACAAATGAGGAGAACAATAGAAGCAATCAGACCATCGAGAGAGCAACAGTATACAAGTGTCATGACAAGTCTCAGTTAGTCTAGCACAGTACACGTAGCTAGAATTTTTTTTTTTTTTTTTTTTTTTTTTTTTTTAAATAGAATAGGTAAGTTAGTATTAGTTAGTCAGGTGCTGGCGAAAAAGATGTGTCTTTAGATGTTTTTTGAAAATGGCTAAAGACTCAGCTGTTCGAATTGAGATCGGGAGGTCATTCCACCAGCTGGGCACAGACCAGGAAAAGGTCCGTGAGAGTGATTTGGTACCTCTTTGGGATGGCACCACAAGGCGTCATTCACTTGCAGAACGCAAGCTTCTGGAGGGCACATAAATTTGAACCAGCGAGTTTAGGTATATTGGTGCAGTGGCAGTTGTGGTCTTGTAGGCAAACATCAGTCCCTTGAATTTGATGCGAGCGGCTATTGGTAGCCAGTGTAACCTGATGAAGAGAGGGGTAACGTGAGCTTTTTTTGGCTCATTAAAGACCACTCTGGCTGCTGCATTCTGGATCAGTTGCAGAGGCTTGATAGTACATGCGGGAAGGCCCGCCAAGAGAGCATTACAATAGTCCAGTCTGGAGAGAACAAGAGCTTGGACAAGGAGTTGTGCAGCTTGCTCTTGCAGGAAGGGCCTAATCTTCCTAATGTTGTATAAGGCAAATCTGCAGGACCGGGCCGTTGTAGCAATATGGTCCGTGAAGCTTAACTGATCATCGATCACAACTCCAAGGTTCCTGGCAGTCCTGGAAGGAGTTATGGTTGATGAACCCAGCTGTATAGAGAAGTTGTGGTGAAGTGATGGGTTGGCAGAGAACACGAGCAGTTCTGTCTTAGCAAGATTGAGCTGAAGGTGATGGTCCATCATCCAGCTAGAAATGTCACTCAGACAGGCTGCAATGCGATCTGTTACCGTCGGATCATCTGGTTGGAATGAGAAGTAGAGTTGAGTGTCATCAGCATAGCAGTGGTAGGAAAAGCCATGCTTCTGAATAACCAGTCCTAATGACGACATGTAGATGGAGAAGAGAAGTGGTCCAAGCACTGAGCCTTGAGGAACTCCAGTAGCAAGAAGTTGTGACTTTGAAACCTCACCCCTCCAAGACACCCTGAAGGACCTATCGGAGAGGTAAGACTCGAACCACAGGAGGGCGGTTCCTGAGATGCCCATCTTTCTGAGGATGGACATGAGGATCTGGTGGTTAACTGTGTCAAAGGCAGCAGACAGATCCAGCAAGATGAGTACAGAGGATTTGGAAGCTGCTCTTGCCAGTCTCAGGGCCTCTGTAACCGAGAGTAGGGCAGTCTCAGTTGAGTGTCCACTTCTGAAGCCAGATTGGTTGTTGTCCAGAATGTTGTTCTGTGCAAGAAACAGAGAGAGTTGGTTGAACACAACTCGCTCAAGTGACTTTGCAATGAATGGAAGAAGGGATACCGGTCTGTAGTTTTCTAAAAGTGCTGGATTTAGAGCAGGTTTTTTAAGCAGTGGGCTTACCCGAGCCTGCTTAAATGCTGTGGGAAATGTACCAGTGTTAAGCGAGGTGTTGATAATGTGAGTAAGAGCAGGTACGACCGAAGAAGAAATGGCTTGAAGGAGGTGAGTGGGGATAGGATCTAGCGGACAAGTAGTGGGATGATTGGAAAGGATGAGTTTGGAAACCTCCGTCTCCGAGAGAGGAGAAAAGGAGGTGAGAGATTGTGTATTTGTCGTTATGAAGTTATTATTAGTTTGCGGTGTGAGGAATTGGTCACTGATGGTTTTTGTTTTATTTGTGAAGAAAGTTGCAAAGTCATCAGCTGTAAGAGTTGATGAAGGAGGAGGGGGAGGTGGACAGAGAAGAGAAGAGAACGTTTTGAAGAGTGCGCGAGAGTCGGAACAGTTGTTAATTTTGTTGTGGTAGTATGTCATTTTAGCAGTGGAGACATTTGCAGAGAAGGAAGAGAGGTGTGACTGATACACAGTAAGGTCGGTAGAGTTTTTGGATTTGTGCCATTTCCTCTCTGCAGCCCTTAGTTTAACACGATGTTCTCGGAGAACATCGGACAACCAGGGGGCAGAGGGGGTAGCGCGTGCTGATCTGGATGAAAGGGGGCAAAAGTTGTCTAAGCAAGATGTTAGAGTGAAGCAAAGAGCGTCAGTAGCACTGTTTGTGTCGAGTGCTGAAAACTGAGAGGGTGAAGGTAGTGCGGATGAAACCATTGAGGATAGGCGAGAGGGAGAGAGCGAGCGTAGGTTACGCCGAAAGGTGACCTGCGAAGGAGCGCGTGCTATTTCAGGAGTTAGTGTGAGGTTAGAAGTGATGAGGAAGTGGTCTGAGGTGTGCAGCGGAGTTACTAATGTGTTGTCAGTGGAGCAGTAGCGTGTGTAGATGAGGTCCAGTCGGTTACCTGATTTGTGAGTAGCTGTAGTAGACACTCGTTTGAGGTCAAATGAAGTGAGAAGAGTGTTGAAGTCAGTAGCCTGGGGTTTTTCTAGGTGGATGTTGAAGTCACCGAGCAGTACCAGAGGAGTACCATCTTCAGGAAAGTTTGAGAGTAACACATCCAACTCCTCCAAGAAGTCACCCAGTTGACCTGGGGGACGATACACAACTACAACGTGGATTTTAGCAGGGTGAGTAATAGTAATCGCATGAGATTCAAATGAACTGTTGCCTGTAGGAGATGGTAGAAGATCAAATTTCCATTCATTTGAAATAAGGAGACCAGTGCCTCCACCCCTCCCAATCGTGCGAGGGGTGTGGGATACTATTTACGCTAAGCGCAAATAACAGTATTTTCTTAGCGATAGATGCTATTTACGCTAAACGCAAATAACAGTATTTTCTTAGCGATAGATGCTATTTACGCTAAGCGCAAATAACAGTATTTTCTTAGCGATAGATGCTATTTACGCTAAACGCAAATAACAGTATTTTCTTAGCGATAGATGCTATTTACGCTAAGCGCAAATAACAGTATTTTCTTAGCGATAGATGCTATTTACGCTAAGCGCAAATAACAGTATTTTCTTAGCGATAGATGCTATTTACGCTAAGCGCAAATAACAGTATTTTCTTAGCGATAGACGCTATTTACACTAAGCGCAAATAACAGTATTTTCTTAGCGATAGACGCTATTTACACTAAGCGCAAATAACAGTATTTTCTTAGCGATAGACGCTATTTACACTAAGCGCAAATAACAGTATTTTCTTAGCGATAGACGCTATTTACACTAAGCGCAAATAACAGTATTTTCTTAGCGATAGATGCTATTTACACTAAGCGCAAATAACAGTATTTTCTTAGCGATAGACGCTATTTACACTAAGCGCAAATAACAGTATTTTCTTAGCGATAGAAGATGCTATTTACACTAAGTGCAAATAACAGTATTTTCTTAGCGATAGATACTATTTACACTAAGTGCAAATACCTATAGATTCTATTTACACTGTTAAAATAGCAAGATTTTGTGCTATTTATACTACTTATTGCAAACAGTGGTTTTGATGCAGCCATTTTGCGTATGGTAACCAGTAAATTATATTTAGTTACACGGAGGAAAAAACATGCTCACTACTCTGTATTCTGATGAACCGGAACTGCCTTTTTATTTGCATATGTCCTTTTATGGAAAGGCAGGTAACACATGACATGAGCAGTGTGAGGGCACACCTAATACATTTACATTACATTTACATTTATGCATTTAGCAGACGCTTTTATCCAAAGCGACTTACATTGCATTCAAGTTACAGTTTTTTTTACATTTGACCAGCTCTTGCTTTCCCTGGGAATCGAACCCATGATGCTGGCGTTGCTAGCGCCATGCTCTACCATTTGAGCTACAGGAAAGCTACAATACGTTAATACAAATACGTTAATACAAACGTTAACACCCCCACTTGCTCTCATACTGTACAATACTGTATATCATTATAACAACATAACATATGAATACAGTCTTACATCTCCCTTATGTTGGATTTACATACCAAACATAAAACTCTTGAATTTTTCTAGTTTAAACTTTGTCACTGGTTTAGTCATGACATCAGCCACCATTTCTTCTGTGGGACAATACTCAACTGTCACTTTGCAGTTGAATGAACTGATATCGTACATCGACATGCTTGCATCTTTGACGACACACTGGGTTCTTTGATAGAGCAATGGCACCTTGGTTATCTTCAAAGATTTGTACAGGTATATACAGACAGTCATTTTCCATACTGTTCAACAACTGTACAAGATACATGCTTTCTTGTGCGGTTACAGCCAGTGCCATATACTCTGCTTCACATGTGGATAAAGCAACTGTGGACTGTTTCTTTGACTTCCAAGAGATCAGAGGACCATCTTGAGTAAGACTAAAACAGTACCCTGTTGTACTCCTTCTGTCATTTAGATCCGACGCCCAGTCAGCATCAGTGTATGCCACAAGTTTAAGTTTTTCATCACTTTTCTTGTAACATAGTTCATGATCAATTGTACCTTTCAAGTACCTCATTACGTGTTTAACTGTAGACCAGTGTTGTTCGTATGGGTCAGACAAATATTGAGACAGTTTACTAACAATCCAACTTAGATCAGGTCTAGTACAAGTCATCAGATAGATCAAACTACCAACTGCCTCGCGGTACCTCTTAGGATCAACAGGATCACTATCACTGTTGTAATCCAGCTTTTGCTCACATGGTGTCGACCTGGGTTTACAATCTGACATACTGAATCTCTCCAGGATCCTCAAAATGTACCTTTTCTGGTTCATTTTTACAACTCCTTCATTTTGATTGAAATCAATTCCCAGGAAATGTTTGAGCTTTCCTAGATCTTTCATTTTGAATCTTGATGTCATCATCTTTTTCACGTTATTCAGTAAATCATTGTCACTGGCAGCAATAATGAGATCATCTACCCAGATTATTACTGTCACTCTCTCTTTTCCAGTTAGTTTACTGTACACACAATGGTCAGGTGAATTCTGAACAAAATCATTCTCACTGAGGTAATCATGTAACATTTTGTTCCAATTTCTACCAGACTGCTTTAAGCCATACAGTGATTTGTTCAGTCTACAGACTAGTTTATCACCCAAGTCTAACTTCACTTCAAATCCTTCCGGCTGCTCCATGTAAATCTCACAATCAATTGGAGCATGCAAGTATGCAGTTTTTACATCCATTTGGTGGAGGTCAAGATCATATTGTGCTGCCATTTGCATCAAGGCTCGTATTGAAGTGATATTAGCTGTTGGGGAGAAAGTTTCTTTGTAATCTACACCCATCACTTGACTATAGCCTTTAGCAACATATCTGGCCTTGAATGACTTGGTTTCGTCTGTATTATTTTTGATAGCATATACCCATCTACCCCCCACTGCATGTTTACCTTCTGGTAGAGTAGTTAGGGTAAATGTATCATTTTCCTGTAGAGAATTAATTTCCTCTTCCATGGCCTTAGCCCACATCTGTGACTCGTTTGAACTCATAGCTTCCTTGAATGTTTGTGGTACATCACACACTCTGTAACAGTAATCAACATTGGTCAGAATCTGATCATCACACTCAACATCAGGTACATAGTCTGTCAAATACTGGGGAGTTCTCCTATTTCTTTTAGGATAACGTGTACTTTGATCCCCTCCCTCTGTCTGATCACTACTCTGATTATCAGTCTCTGTTTGAGGTCCATTAGACTCTTCTGAATTCTGATCAGCTACGTTCTGTTTGAACTGGGAGGACACATATCTATCCCCATGAGAATCATCATCTGACATTGAAATGTCAGTCTGTGTCTGATGTTCAGTAACACACCTTGTGATGAATTTTACAAGCCTGTGCTTAAGAACCTTTCCAGTGTCTGGATAATAAACCAGGTATGCAGGGCTGTTTTTGTCATACCCTACAAAAATCCCTTTTTCGCACCGTGCATCCAATTTCTTTTTGTTTTGTTTGTACGCATAGCATGCTGAACCAAATACTCTCATTTTAGAAAGATCAGGTTTCTTCCCTGTCAGTGCATAATATGGGGTTTGGTGTATTCGGTTATTGTAGCACCTGTTACGAGTTACTGCAGCAGTCATAACAGCATAGGTCCACAACATCTTGGGCAGATTGCTCTCTAAGAGCATGCACCTTGCCATCTCAAACAAGGTTCTCCAATTTCTTTCAGCAGTCCCATTTTGATGGGGTGAATACGGTGCTGAGGTCTCGTGCCTAATGCCGTTCTTGCTTAACAGTGACTGAAACTCTTTAGCCATGAATTCAGTGCCATTATCCGACCTAACACACTTTATGCTCCCATAAGGGGCTGTATCAGCAATGAATTTTTCAGTAGCCTTTGCAGTGTCACTCTTAGCTTTTAAAAACTACACAAACACTGCACCCGAGTAGTCATCAGTAAATGCTAAAGCGTACTTGAAACCATCTTTACCCTCTGGGTCAATTGGACCAGCTAGGTCTGTGTGTACTAGTCCAAGTGCAGCATTAGCTCGTGTATCAGGTTCTCTGTTTCTACTTTGAACAAATTTACCCTGTGTGCAAATTTCACAGTTTAGGTTAGATTTGTCAATCTTTCCCTTGATTTTCATTCCCTCAACTACATTCTGCAATTTGGAAACATCATCATAATTGCAGTGACCAAGGATTTCGTGCCAGGTTTGAATGTCATAACATCCGTTACAACTATCGCTGTCTTCCTTCACAGTGTTCAGATAGTACAGTCTATTGTATTCATGTATGCAGAATTTAGTACCGTCCTTATGAATGAGTTCATCTTGTCCTTGTTGAAAGTTAATCGAGGCTCCGTTTGTTGTTGCTGCTTTAACAGAAAAAATGTTCTGAGGATACGATGGGATATACAACGCGTTCCTCAGCGTCGTCTTCACCTGATGTCCCGCGCTGTCAATCATGTACACCTCCGCATCACCTCTTCTCAGCGCTACTCCGCTCGCTCTGGTCCCGTCTGCCAACTCGATGTAGTGTTTCTCTGGCTGGAATTCGTCGTCAAACCATTTGAATTTTTCAAGATCCGTAATGATATGCGATGTCGCACCTGTATCGACCATCAGTCCATTCCGCTGTATCTTGTAGGATTTGAAGTCACTTGCTTTAAAGACAAATGTGTGTTCGTCATTGTCCTCTTTATCAGTGGCTTGTTTAACATTGTCTCTCTTTTTGCGTCTGCAGTTTTCATTTCTGTGCGTTGAGCTTTTGCAGTAACTACACCACTGTCTTTTCCGATTTGGGGTCGGGCACGCACAAGCTTTATGACCATTTTGGCCGCAATTGTAGCACGTAATCTCCGAACATGCGAGCCTTTCCCTCCCCTTCCATTCCGGGGTCGAGGCACTTGCTCTCATCACGTTATCTTCACTGGCGCTGTTATGAAAGTTTTCCGTGCTTTCAAAATTCCTCAACTTGGTTTTGAACTCTGCAAACGTAATGTCTGCATCACTTTGTGTGATATGTACGGCGAATGGTTTAAATGAGTCCGGCAAACCTTTCAATATCATCGCAATTAAAATTCCATCACTAAGCATCTCTTCGTCATTTCTTAGTGCTGTGATTGCGGTTTCTGCACGAATAATATAGTCAGTTACACTTTCATTCGCCGTTTTTTGCAGGGAGGTTAACTCTGTGTACAGGCTTATTATTCGCGGCTTCCCTTTACCAGCGTAGTAGGCCCGCAAAATCCATAGAGCTTTCCTACCGTCGTCCGCGGCATCTCTCATGACAAGAGACAGACTTTTGTCATCCAGGTACTGAATCAGTTCAGCATACGCTTCCTCATTTCTGTTGGCAGCCTCTTCATCTTCATCACCATGCGTGGGGGGCTCTGATATCACTGTGTCTTTCAGTCCTAGTAAACGCATGTGGCCTAGAAATTTAGTTTCCCAAAGTTTGTAATTCTTTTCATCTCCATCGAAACAGTCTATTCCATCGGCTACCCGCTTCTCTTCTGGGCCCATAACCTGTTGATGCAGCCATTTTGCGTATGGTAACCGGTAAATTATATTTAGTTACACGGAGGAAAAAACATGCTCACTACTCGGTATTCTGATGAACCGGAACTGCCTTTTTTATTTGCATATGTCCTTTTATGGAAAGGCAGGTAACACATGACATGAGCAGTGTGAGGGCACACCTAATACAAACGTTAACAAGTGGCAATTATCTGCACCTCAGTATTGTAGTACATTATAAAACAGTACGCAATAATAACATATTGAGTATAAATTATAGTTTTAATTCAAATTAGGCTATTAAATGCATGCCACCTTATTGGGACAATAAATCCCTCCCTACACTTACCCGATACTTTTATTTTCAACTTTTTGATTATTTCCTTCATTTTTATTGAAAATAAATGCCTTTCTGATGCGATATGAGATTTGAAAAGGGAGAAAAAAAGTTCGGCAAAAGGCGGGTTTGAACTTGGGTCGATTGCGTCAAAAAGCACATGCCTTACCATCTAATCCACTGATGTTGATGCTGAACGGGCGTCTTTTTGCAGTGTTGACTGTCCCAATCATACGTTGGTGGGCGGAGTTAGTGTAAATAGCCTTTGCCAACACGGCTATTTACACTTAGTGTAATTCCGTAACTTTATACACGGTGCACTTTCTGATTTCTGGCCCAAAATCAGCCCGATTATCTTGTGGTGTGTACCCAGTGTGACGAGCGTCCCGAGTTCTCATCAGCGTTGCCCTGGAGACAAAGGAGAAACACCTGCGCCTCCTCATCACGGCGGGATCGGCCACACCTGAGGCTCGTTTGCCCGCGGCCAGATAAGCCGTGTGAGGCTGCAGGACAGGGAGACACATCTCCAGAAGAAGCTGAGAACTAATGCGATATCCTCTTCTTGATTTCAGAGCCCAGCGAGTGACCGATCCTGCCCTGCCACGAGCACAGCACCGTCGCACCGCACTAGGGAGGAAATCACAACACGAAGAGCACCGCCGCACCTCAGCCACGCCCACCAAACATCACCTACATCTTGTGTTAATAAATCCACCCTCCGGGGTATTTATTTCGAGCTCTCCTTGTTGCGTGATTCTTCCACCCTGTCACACCAGCCTTACATGGTAGCTCTCTCATGAGTCATGAGCCCCTTTTGCACCGCTTTAGTTCCAGAACTAAAAGTACAGTACTAAAGTACTGGGACGATTTTGCGCGAACTATTTCCCAGTACTATTTAAAGGGTTGCATTCGCACCGACAGTGGGTACTAGGAAGTGACGTAAGCCGGTCGACAGCGACGTCATTTGTGCGCGGCGTTCAACAACGAAAACAAAGAAGAACAACGACTATTTTTGTCTGTCCATGCTTTTTTATGACTGCATAAGCATACTACATTAAATACTACATTAATTACATATATACTAACTTACGTTTCTCTTTTATTTTGGTAAAAAATACCTTTTTGGGATTAAAGACGTCGCAATTTTTTAACAGCTGCTATCTCATCATTATGTTCTGCAGCAAGGTGATTATCAGCACAAATAGAAAGATTAAGCACGCATCTTTTGTTTTGTAAACTTTACTTACATTTTTTTTAACTTTATTTACATCCATTCTTGCGAAATATAAGTTGATACAATGTTTACACAGTATGTGTTTACACGGCGTTTTAAATCATGGCGGGTGAGGGTGTTTTCGTACGCGTTTAGCGTACACTTACGTCACGATAGTTCCTACGGAACTGTTTTAGACGCTACTCTGAAGTAGGAGCTAATTTAGTTCCTCCAAACGCAGTTCCAGGAGCTAAAACAGTTCCTAGTTCCCGCGGTGCGAACACGACAAAAAGTGGGTAGTTCTGCAATTAGTTTGGGTACTATGAAAAGGTTCCTGCGGTGCGAAAGGGCCTATGGATGTTAGCAAGACAAATTAACTATAATTGTCTTTTGGATAATTAGCTGTAAATTCAAGGCACAGGTAGCTTAGTCTGTTGTTCATCACCACTCACCTCCACACCAAGACAAACACAACTGGAAAGGAAGGGAGGGCTTCACTTCTGTGGCTCTCTGTCTATCAGTGATGTGCATGTGCCGAACAATGTGTTTCTCCGTGGAGAAAGTCTCTACATTTCCCGACCCGACCTGATATTTAGATTTTTTATTTGTTTGACAGGGAAATCTGTGCGCAAACAGAAACACACACGCACACATATATACATATATTCATTGAAAAAAACACTCCCCAGAAAAAAGGGCACTTTCTCTCGAGGGAGAAAAAGGGCAGGTCCTCAAGCCCCCTTTGATGTCTATGGCTGCATCCGAAAACTTAGGCAGCTGACTTGCTGCCTTATGAAGCAATGACTTTGCAGGCAGCTTTTTTGCACGAAAGCACCTCAAGAAACTGATTTCGGACAGGCTTCTGAAGCAGCGTAACATTTTAATGATCTGCAACAAAATAGAATGAGTTTTGGTGATAACTAAATGAAGATTGAATTACTATAATACTATTTTCTCGCTAGAAATAACTTCAAAAGTGCAAAAAGTTATCAGAAATATACATTTACACACTAACTAACCACAAAACGCAACTTTCAGACGCCATCATGTTCACACAGCTCCTTGTTCAAGCTCTTGTTCTGTCCAGGCTGGACTATTGCAATGCTCTCTTCCAGACAGTTCTATCAAACCTTTACAATTAATCCAGAACGCGGCAGCAAGATTAATTTTTAATGAGCCAAAAGAATGCACGTCACACCTCAGTTTATCAATTTGCACTGGCTACCAATAGCTGCTCGCATAAGAAAATAAAAACAATTTATAATATCATTGCTCTTTTGTTTATTTTATTGCTTCCATTGTCCTCATTTGTAAGTCGCTTTGGATAAAAGCATCTACTAAATGTAAATGTGATTTAGTGATGGGAAGTGTTTTTTTTTTTTTTTGTTTTTTTTATGAAAACTGCAAATCTGGGCCCGTATTCATGAAAAATCTTAGTGCTAAGAGTCGCTCCTAGTAACAAAATTCTTAGAAATGTGGGTGTTTCCTCTTAAATTTAAAGAAAAGATCCTAGTAAAGAAAAAAGTAATTCAGAAAGCATCTTAACCCTTAAAAGAGTTCTTAAGGTCCGAAATTGTTAGGAGTACGGACGAGGACTTTTAAGAGGCTTCAGAGTCTCTTTAGCAGTGGAGAAAATGGATGAAACATGAAGAAATGTGTTGCACACAATGCATGACAGTGAGTTAATAAGATGCTACACATTAGATCGTGCAGGGATCATGTTTGTGACAGATCTTATTAGAGACACGGTAACATCCCTGACACCATGCAGAAATGCCACAGTGCCAGAAATGGACGTGATCACTACATGAACATATTTGGCAACTGGAAAAATGCAACTATGCAGCAGCGATGATTTGGGTCTGTTACAGCACTTTCAGAACCTTATTATGTCGCTGTTCATTTCCTATAAAATACGTTAAGTATGACAGCATGGTAAATAAAAAAATAAAGAATATAATGTGTGTGTGTGTGCGTGAGAGAGACAGAGAGAGAGTACGGTAAAACAGGAAAAATTACGCCTGTAATTTCAAAGTGAAGGCTTATAATAAACCCTACTCTTAAAAGCGCTCTTACTTCCTTCTTGGACAACCAACCAATCACAGTCTTCAGAAGACTGTGTCATAGCTAGCAATGGGGTCAGCCCCGCCTCCTCACTAAGATAACAGTGTTTGTCTTTTCCTCGCTCAGAGTTGCTCTCAGATTGGTCCTGAATCACTTTTAAGCTAAGACTCCTAGCTAGAAATTTTTAAGCTAAATTAGAAGCTCTCTGAGAGGATTCTTAGAATCTTTATGAATACGGGCACAGGTCTATAAATCTATGAATAAACCATAAACTACCAAATACATGCAAATATATATGTTTAATGCTTAGAAGCATTGAAGTATCACATAATGTTTACCATATCAAAACCAAATAATGCTGAAGCGTCTTTGTGAAAGTATTGTGTGTGGATTTAATTTACAGGCATATGAAATATTTATGAGAATTAAAAGCACTTAATGAAACAGAATGGTTAGAACATGATTTTTATTATATTTTTATGCATGCATGTTAGCAAAACAAAGAGAGAGAGAGATGTGGAGCATGAAAACATTTGTTGATCTTGCCGAAATGATGTTTAATACATGCATTCAAAAAATGTACCCCCCCCCCCATATATATTTATGTATACATGTTAATCAGTAACACAAATGGTAAGATAAAAAGAGTAAATATTTAACAGCAGTCACAATTTTTTTTAATCATTAAACAATATACAATGAGTTGTACAGTACCTTATATTGAACCTCTATTTAATTTTTTTGTTTTTAATTTCTACTTGTAAATTTCCAAACTCAAACATGCAATAGACAAAACAAATGCACTGATTGTTAATGCTAAGTTGTGTCTATAGGCCAGCATTCTCCAATCGGAAGAGAATAAAGAGAGATATCTTTAGTTCATGGCTCATGTTACACTTTCAGACAGCATTGGAAAGTCTGTTATCCTCAGAATTGGTTGAAGTTGCTCTGAAATCACTTTGGGTCTCCTCATCGATGGCGCTCTCAGTTTTTGAAAGAAAGGAATAGCATTTCTTATTTAAGTCTTTGGCCATGAATGCATAGATGAATGGGTTTAGAAAGCTGTTCGCACGGGCAAGAATGTAGGATACTAGTTGAGCTATGTAAAAGGCATAACTGTGTTGAGATCTGTCCAACCCTAAAACAGATAATATTTGAAATGGCAACCAACAGATGAAAAAAGCTGCGATCAGTAATGTCATGATCTTGAAGGGCTTGGTGGATATGGTCATTTGATTTGCTCTAAGTTTACGGATCAGGATGGAGTAACAGGTGAAGATGGTCAGGAATGGAATCAAAAGCCCAAAAGTAAAGCGCATGAACACAACGGTTTTGTGGTGATTCTCAAAGTCGCTATAGCATATGTCTGTTGATCCTGTATTTATAATCTCTGTGAATTTGGCAGATGGGATGCTAAGCAAAGAAGACACAATCCAAGCCAACACAACAACTATAGAAGCTTTCTTTACAGTGCGCTGATTCTGGGTCCAGACGGGAAACTTGACTGTGATGCAGTGATCCACACTAATGATGACCAGGATGAAAATGCTGCTGTAGATATTGAGGTCCATCACAAAAGCGTTGAACTTGCACATGAAGAGCCCGAAGTTCCAGCTGTTCTTCACAAAGTAGTCAATGGTGAAAGGGAGATTAGCGCAGAAAATGAAGTCAGACGCAGCCAGACTCAGGTACCAGGTGGTGTTCACTGACTTCTTCATCTTAAAACCAGTAATCCAGATCACCGCACCATTTCCAATGATGCCAAGAAGGAATATGATCACAATAAAGATCACTGTGATTACACATGCTGCTTCCCGGCAGTATCCAAGATGTAAGTCCTCATGAAGTTGCTCTTCTCCAGGCAACTCTTGTAAATCATAATCATAATAATCTGTACCTGGAGTTGAATACATTGTGTCTTCCATTAGAACTGAATAGGAAGCAGAGTTCTGTAACAAAAACAACAAGCAATTTATCCAAATGCATTTAAACCACCATAGACATGGGAGGGGGGGGGGTTGTTTTGTTTTGTTTTGTTTTATTTTGAAGGGACCATGTACAATATTAAACATAAACTTTTCCATTTGATGCTATGTACCAGAGTTAACCAATAGTTAACGTCTCACTATTAAAAAAAAGATCCTCTCAGTAGTAAAATAACAGAACAAATTCTGCATGATGCGTACAGTATATGATTTCCAATCAGTCCTTCTCTGACAAGCAGAACTGTCAAAAAAAGGCCAATAAAAAGCACTATACTAGCAGAATAGCTTTGTTTATTTTTTTCATAAACTACTTAAACTTTTATGATAATGCTTTTGACATTAAATTCCCTTTGATTGGTTACACGCATGCCTGTTTGTATGAAGGAAATTGCCTAATGTTTTGTGACTTAAAAAGCTAGTGTTTAAACCACACAGAACCACAGAACAGAACACAAGTGGCATGCTATTCTCGTTTGCGTACAACTTTAAGCAAAACTTGTAAGACTGGTGACTGCTAAGCAGGGGCGTAGATCACGTGGGGACGTGCCCCACTTTTAATACCACATAAATTCATCTCCCGCACTTTTTCGGGCAAGTGTGTTCACATAGAGGTTTTCAAAAGCCTAATTTAAATTCAAAGAGACAGGATAGTCTGTGCATGACCTGATGTTTTATTTGGACCCAGAATAAGACGAGATGAACATTCTAATATTCTGATTTGCTGCTCAAAAAACATTTATTATTATTATTATTATTATTATTATGTTGAAAACAGCTGAGTAGAATGTTTTTCAGGTTTCTTTGATGAATAGAAAGATCAGAAGAACAGCATTTATCTGAAATAGAAATCTTCTGTAACATTATACATTTCTTTATCATCACTTTTGATAAATTTAAAGCATCCTTGCTAAATAAAAGTATTAATTTCTATCATTTATTTTCCAAAAAATAAAATCAAATAATTATACTGATTCTAAGCTTTTGAATGATAGTGTATAATGTTACAAAAGCTTTTTATTTCAGATAAATGCTGATCTTTGGATCTTTCTATTCAAAGAATCCTGAAAAAAAAAATACTCAACTGTTTATAATATTAATAATAATACATTTTTCATGGATAAAGTTTTCAGGATCATGTGACACTTCAGCTTTGATCACAGAAATCAATTTTATTATAACAGACATTCACATAGAAAACAGCTGTTTTACATAGTAAAACTGTATTTTGGATGAAATAAATGCATGCTTGGTGAGCAGAAGAGACCTTTAAAAAACATTAAAAATCTTACTGTTCAAATATTTTTGACTGCATATATATATATATATATATATATATATATACACATTTCTGTCCCCCTCACTTCTGAAATGATGGATATGCTGCTAAGTATGTTTGTTAAGTGAGGAGATTGTAATGTTTCTGGTTTTGTATCATATCTGATATCTACCACGTGTAAAATGGTAGCAATCCTAAATTTAGAAAATATTCTATTGCAACATGGAATTGTTAATCGTATGCATCTTAATTATTTTGCTGCTCTCTGTCTTTAAAATTGAACAGAAAACAAGTGTTTACTGTATGATCATATATACCCTGGAGCACAAAACCAGTCATAAGGGTCCATTTTTTTAAATTGAGATGTACATCAGCTGAATAAACAAGCTTTCCATTGATGTATGGTTTGTTATGATAGGACAATATTTGTCTGAGATACAACTATTTGTAAATCTGGAATCTGAGGGTGCAAAAAAATCTAAATATTGAGAAAATCATCTTTAAAGTTGTTCAAATTAAGTTCTTAACAATGCATATTACTAATCAAAAATTAAGTTTTGATATATTTACGGAAGGAAATTTACAAAATATCTTCATGGAACATGATCTTTACTTAATATCCTAATGATTTTTGGCATAAAAGAAAAATGTATAATTTTGACCCATACAATGTATTGTTAGCTATTGCTACAAATATACCTGTGTTACTTATGACTGCTTTTGTGCTCCAGGGACATATATACATATTATCTTTCGTTCTTATGTCATCTGAAGATAACTGAAGATAACTTACCTCACAAAGTAAGCTTCACAATGCTGTTTGCTATGAGGCACCGTATAGCGCTGAATCAAACCCCCCCCCCCCCCACCTCCCCCTCCTTCCGGCCACAACTTCATGGAACAGGATCTGGCTGCAGATTTATACTTGAACTCTCAGCTGCGGTTCTGCTAATGACGTCACTTGCACTCTCAGCTGACCTCATTTACAGTCTTTTTAATTTTTAAATTTAACTTTATGTATTTATTATTTTTGAATTCAATTGCTCAACATTTTGAGGTAAGACTCAAAATGGTTCCTTGTTTCCTTTTTTAATTTTTCAAAAAAATTAAAAAACAAGAATTATGTTTGATTTTCCGTTTTTACGTTCAGGGCTAGACAATGGATAAACAGCTTGAACTTTTGATCTCTGCATGTGGGCGGGAATAAAAGGCTCCTTTCCGCTGATTGGTCAACCAAACATTAAACCGTGTCATGCTTGCATGCAAACATGTGCTGCTACAGTTGTATGTTGTAAGTTGTTTATTGTGAGTATATTTAAATCACTTTCTCTTCAAACAACCAGACTAACAAATGGCTAACGAATAGCCCGTACCGGGGCAGAGCCTATACACAGGGCTTCTGTGTAGGCATAAATTTGGCAACCTGTGCAATAAATACAAGTTATTATTTTCTCATAGCATAAATATTAATTTATTCACATCAGCACCCCACTATCCCCTAAACTACATCTTTGACACATCGCCTGTTTAATTGAGCTGAGTTTTGGGCAAGAGATGAAGTTGAAATGATATAGATATGTAAAGATATGACATTATTTCATATCAGTTTACTATATGGTCTCATATTATTCTATTTTTTTTTTCATTGTTACATTTTAGGGGTAATGTTAAATAGCCATTATAAAATAGCACATCTCAGTTACAAGAATCAAACCCCTGAAATAACACTTTGAACAATAAATACATTTTATTTTTTTTGCAATATGATCATTAGTTTTATTAGTAATTACTAGCCAATTATTAGTAGTAGTTTTTATGTATTGCTATAAGAGGCAGTTGATTTTTTTACCTTTTTATATAGTTTTTTTTCTAATCTTATTAAATATGTATGTCATCTTTAATGTTAATGTTTGTTTTTGTTATGCTGGTTGAAAGTCTCTTCACATTCCTATAGCAATCACTAAGTTAATTGCTTAAATATATGTATTTATATCATCTGTGGAAGACGTAGGACCATAAAATGTTCGTCCAATCAGATTCCTCTGTCCGAGGGCTATGATAGGCTGTCCTACTTGCAGGTCAATGTATGTATTTACATAACTCCTCCCACCTTGTTTGCGCAGATCAACAAAATGCATTAAGAGCCGGGGGGAGGGGGTAAACTTTTGAACAGGATGATGATGATGATGTGTACATTTTTCTTATTTTGTTTAAAGATTTTTTTTTTTAATTTGGTACTACACTTAAGAAACTACATAAATACTTAAATGTTTCCCAGAAGACAAAATAAGTACAATTTACCCTGATCATCCAATTCAAAAAGTTTACACCCCCCCCAAACCCCCTTCAAATATGCAGAAGATGCTGGAAAACCAAAGAATATGCAGGAGCTGCTCAGGACCAACGAGGGACTCATGAACAACTGTCAGAAATCATCCAGGAAACAACACACAGTATTAAGATTCAAGGGTGTGTAAACTTTTGAACGGGGTAATTTTTTATGAATTAATTTAGTTATTATTTTGTATTGTGGAGAATATATAAACATCTGTTATGTGAAATAGCTTATTCAGGACAGTATTAAATAAAAATCACTTACCCTCATGTCGTTCCAAACCTGTAAAAGCTTTGTTCGTCTTCGGAAAACAATTTAAGATATTTTCGATGAAAACCAGGAGGTTTGTGACTGTCCCATTGACTGCCAAGTACATGTAAATTTGTCTCCTCTGCGTCAGCGTAGCGCCATTTTGGAGAATATCCGCTGGACGCAAACTGCGTATCCGTGTGGTGCGGCTGACACAGAACAGCGTATGCAGTTTGCGTCCAGCGGATATTCTCCAAAATGGCGCTACGCTGACGCGGAGGAGAAAAATTGTTGAATAAAGTCATTATTTTTATTTTCTTAGCGTACAAAAAGTATTCTCGTCGCTTCATAACAGTCAGATTGAATCACTGATGGCAGATGGACTATTTTGATGATGCTTTTCATACTTTTCTGGGCCTTGACAGTGTTATTTACTTGGCAGTCAATGGGACAGTCACAAACCTCCTGGTTTTCATTCAAAATATCTTAAATTGTGTTCAGAAGACGAACAAAGCTTTTACGGGTTTGGAACGACATGGGGGTAAGTGATTAATGACAAAATGTTCATTTTGGGGTGGAGTAACACCTCACACCACAGGAAAATCTGATAAGATAATCTTTAGAACCACCAAGACAATCGGGACATTACCTAGGATTGTCGGAAGGGGAGAAATCAGCACAAAATCAGCCCTATTATCTTGTGGTGTGTACCCAGCCTTACATGGTAGCTCTCTCATGAGTCATGGATGATAGCAAGACAAATGAACTATAATTGACTTTTGGATAATTAGCTGTAAATTCAAGGCACAGGTAGCTTAGTCTGTTGTTCATCACCACTCACCTCCACACCAAGACAAACAACTGGAAAGGGAGGGAGGGCTTCACTTCTGTGGCTCTCTGTCTATCAGTGATGTGCATGTGCCGAACAATGTGTTTCTCCGTGGAGAAAGTCTCTACATTTCCCAACCCAACCTGACCTGATATTTAGATTTTTTATTTGTTTGTTTGACAGGGAAATCTGTGCGCAAACAGAAACACACAAGCGCACATATATTCGTTGAAAAAAACACTCCCCAGAAAAACAGTCACTTTCTCTCGAGGGAGAAAAAGGGCAGGTGCTCAAGCCTCCTTTGATGTCTATGGCTGCATCTGAAAACTTAGGCAGCTGACTTGCTGCCTTATGAAGCAATGACTTTGCAGGCAGCTTTTTTGCACGAAAGCACCTCAAGAAACTGATTTCGGACAGGCTTCTGAAGCAGCGTAACATTTTAATGATCTACAACAAAATAGAATGAGTTTTGATGATAACTAAATGAAGATTTAATTACTATAATACTATTTTCTCGCTAGAAATAACTTCAAAAGTGCAAAAAGTTATCAGAAATATACATTTACACACTAACTAACCACAAAACGCAACTTTCAGACGCCATCATGTTCACACAGCTCCTTGTTCAAGCTCTTGTTCTGTCCAGGCTGGACTATTGCAATGCTCTCTTCCAGACAGTTCTATCAAACCTTTACAATTAATCCAGAACGCGGCAGCAAGATTAATTTTTAATGAGCCAAAAAGAATGCACGTCACATAGGGGTGGGCGATATGACCAAAATCTTATATCACGATATGACTAATTATATATCACGATAACGATATATATCACGGTATAGTTTTTTTTTTCTTTACTTTTTTTATGATATTAAATCTTTGAGACCATAGAATTTCCGTAATCCTTGTCACCAATGTCAAAATCAAACTAATAGAAATATAATACAATATAAAACAAAAAAGGCGAGAACATGACTTGTATTGTGTAATGTGTATTGATGTGAATTAATGTAAAGTAAACGCTATTGGATGCGAAACAATTTTTGGAAGAAATCCCAACAATAAAGTGAAATTAAATTGAATTGAATACAAGCCTAAAAAGCTATATATACAAGCCTATAAGCTCACTGAATATAAACAGTCCGTGATGAAATAAGGATAAGAAACTAATTGCAAGCAATAGGAAAACCTACATAAATAGGAAAAAAACCTACATAAATAAGAAACGCTACATACATTGTGTAAATTAATTAGTCTTCACTGTGTTAATTAGATATAATTAACATGTGTATTATGTATAGATTCTATACATAGGCTATATATAAATATGTCATTATTATTATTTATTAATTTATTCTTATTAAAGTTACAAAAGTGATATTGTCAAGAGCAGTGAGAGATTTTCTCTCACTGTTGTTTGATTAATGGCAGACAGGACGAATATTGGACAGCTTCCCCTTTAAGACCGAAGTCCGGATCCAATATACTGTTACATATGCGGTTGTTGTTTTTTGAATACTTGCAAAAACGGGGATTCTTATGCATATAAGTGTGTTTATGTAATCGTTCAAAGCCAATAAAGCGGCAAAGAAATGCGCGCTCTTCTCACACAGAAACGGAGACGGCACACGCATATAACTTAGCTCTGTTGTTTGTGTTTCAACAGCTTAAAATCGGTTGTTTTAAAACGGCAGTGCTTAAAAACACGTGTCCATGCTACAGATGTAGTCCCTTGTTTAGGAACGTGCTCGTTTTGTCCCAGCTGATCGTGCTCCTGCTCGGAGCCACCTGCTTCTGTGTCCCCTTCACGTCCCGTGGTGGCGTGTAAAGATCGCAGTCATCCAAATGATGAAAAAGTATTACCGTAAACAATGTATTTTGCGACACCACGAAATAAACGATAGAGCATAATTGTTACGTGCTGCGTGTGTGTTTTTTCTCTCTCTCCCATTTCTACCAATCAGTTCTCTAGTCTGTCGTCATTGCTCTTAGGTCTCTGCTGGTTGGAGGAGACCGCTGTCAATCATCATTAGGGGCGTCGTCTCTGCAGCCAATCCGGTGTCATCCTGCTGTTTAAAGGTCCCCAGCATGTCACGCTGGAGAAGCTCAGTGTGTGTGTGTCCAGGTGTTTTGAATTGAAGCTTGTGTTAGAGTTCGTAGTCTTTTGTGTTATGGTTGTGTGAGCTTGATGCTTGTTGCTGCTAGCATGCTAGACCTTTAAAGATCGTAACATTTAATGGGGGCTCGTCCGGGATCCAATAATGATCTAAATAAACATTTCTCATGATATTAAATATTGCTGGGGTAGAGAGTAGAATGACCGCGGCTTTAGTAATTTGTTGGAGCATATTTCTTGTGGCGTGACTGGTTGACTGAGTGGATGGCGTGCGTTTCGGCATAATTATGGCTGATTTTGATCTGGAGACTTTTGTTAATGTGCCGTCTATTGAGAAGCTTGAAAAATGTCGAAAAAAACATTTGATAACCATTGCGGCTCATTATCAAATTTCGGTTACGACGCAGCAGCTGAAAAGAGAGATAAAGAGTGCTGTCATACAAAGGTTGGTGGAAATAAAGGTTCTGGTGTTGCCTGTAAGAGTCGAGGAAGAGGCTCTAAGAGCTGACGTTCAAGTGCCGTTGGTAGGTGAGGAGGAGCAGAGTGGGGATGCTGTGGTAGAGGGTTCTGAAGCCAAGGCTTCCCTGCCGCCCTTTGAACCTTTTTCTCCGACTTCTATGGGGTCTGGAGGTGATGCACGGCTTAAAATCCGTTTGGCGCGTGTCCAAATGGAAGCGCATGAAAAGGCAGAAGAACGTCAGGCTGAGATGACGTTACGACTTGAAGTTCATAGGTTGGAGATTGAGGCGGATAAGCAGGTTAGACTGCGTGAACTTGAGTTGAATGCAGCTAAGAATGTACCTGCCTCACTTGTTCCACCGTTGCAGATCGCTGGTGCTCCGTTGGGGTCTGGATTGCCGGTGACCACCTTTGATGTAAGTAAACATATCTCTCTTGTTCCGCAATTTCGTGAAACCGAAGTTGACTCATATTTTAGTGCGTTTGAGCGTATTGCGTCGGCACTAAATTGGTCTAAGGAAGTGTGGCCTTTGCTCTTGCAGTGTAAATTAACTGGTAAAGCCCAGGAGGTGTGCGCAACTCTATCCTTAGAGGATAGTTTAAATTATGATATGGTAAAAGTTGCGATCCTGCGTGCTTACGAGTTGGTACCAGAAGCCTATAGGCAGCGGTTTCGGAATCACAAAAAAACATCTAGTCAAACATTTGTTGAATTTGCCCGAGAGAAAGGCGTTCTATTTAACAAATGGTGCGCATCGAGTAAGGCTACAGCTTTTAAGTCATTGCGGGAACTTATTCTTCTAGAAGAATTTAAAAACTGTGTACCCGAACGTGTCGTTGTCTATTTAAACGAACAAAAGGTGTCTTCTTTATCACAAGCTTCTGTCTTTGCGGACGAATTCGCGTTGACGCATAAGAACGTTTTTACTCCCGTTCGTTCTGATAAAACTGCGCCGGTTCCTCTGAGTAATCAGTCACGTCCGAAGTTTGTTGCGCCGAAGTCAAGGGAAGACCGAGAATGCTTTTATTGCCATAAGTTTGGCCATTTAATTGCTGACTGTTCCGTGCTGAAACGGAAACAGCAGAGTTCGGTAACTAAGAGTGTTGGTTTTGTGAAAGCTGTTGAGGATGACAACACTGAGCGTGGTGGTAGGTTAGATCCTAGTTATGAACCGTTCCTGATGGAAGGGTTAATTTCCTTTACGGGAAAATCTACAGACCAGGTGAAAGTTAAAATGCTCCGTGACACTGGAACTACGCAATATTTCGTGGTTGCAGGTGTACTGCCGTTTTCTGAACATACCTTTTGTGGCAGTAATGTGTTGGTACAGGGTATAGAGATGGGACTCGTTAAAGTTCCGCTACATAAAGTGCATGTGCATTCAAAGCTTTGTACAGGATTTGTGAAAATGGCTGTTCGAGAATGTTTGCCTGTAAAAGGGATAGAAGTGATTCTTGGCAACGACCTGGCTGGTGGAAGGGTTTTAATATAATCCTGTAATGTCAGACCAGCCCGATGAGTTGACCGAAACGTACCCTGAAGTTTTTCCTGCTTGTGCTGTTACACGAGCTCAAGCTCGCAAAAGAGATGACTTTGAGCTGTCTTCTTCTTTTATTGCACCCATTTTTACTAACGATGTTTTACCACAAGTTGAAAGTAAGGCGGTTGAAAAGTTTTCTCCTGTTAGTTTGAACCGTTTGAAGTTGCCTGTGACGCGCGACAAAATTGTTTCTGCACAAAGATCAGATGTAACTTTGCAGAAGTGTTTCTCTGTTGTTGTTCCCTTGGAGCGGGCACAAAAGAGAAAATCTGCGTATTTTGTTGAAGATGGTTTGTTAATGCGTAGATGGTGTCCTGATGTCAAGGAGGATTCTGAATGGGATGGGGTGTATCAAGTCGTTATTCCTTCGTGTTGCCGACAGCAAGTCTTATCTTTGGCTCATGATCATGACTTGTCAGGACATTTAGGAGTTAAGAAAACATATACTCGGATTCTGAGACATTTTTTTTGGCCTCGTCTAAAAACTGATGTTGCTAACTTTTGTCGCACATGCTGCACTTGTCAAATTACTGGTAAACCGAACCAGGTAATCCCTCCGGCGCCGCTCGTTCCTATTCCAGTAGTAGGGGAACCGTTTGAACACGTTATTGTTGATTGTGTAGGACCCCTACCTAAGACTAGAACTGGTAACCAATTCATGTTAACGATCATGTGCAGTGCTACGCGTTTTCCTGAGGCGATTCCGCTGAGAAAAATTACAGCACCTGTTGTAATCAAGGCACTTGTGAATTTTTTTTCTACATTTGGCTTACCAAAGGTGGTGCAAACTGATCAAGGCACTAATTTTCTTTCTAAGCTTTTTTCACAAGTTCTGACTACACTAAATATTTCTCACAGGGTTGCAAGCACTTACCATCCGGAGAGCCAAGGTGCGCTCGAACGTTTTCACCAAACGTTGAAAGCGATGCTCAGAAAGTACTGCAGAGACACTGGTAAGGATTGGGATGAGGGGGTACCGCTAGTTTTATTTGCGGTTAGAGAGGCTGTGCAGGAAAGTCTTGGATTTAGTCCTGCCGAACTTGTGTTTGGACATACTGTTCGAGGTCCTTTGAAAGTGTTCAAGGAGAGTATTTTGTCTTCTGACTCCAGTTTGAAAATGAACGTGTTGGATTATGTCAGTAAATTTCGTGAACGGTTACATAAAGCCTGTTCTATGGCGAGAGATTCATTGACGGTTGCTCAAAAAAACATGAAGTGTCATTTTGATCACAAATCTGTTCAGCGTTGTTTTAACGAAGGTGATCAAGTGTTAGTGTTGCTTCCTATTGTGGGTTCTGCCTTATCTGCACGATTTTCCGGCCCTTACGAGGTGCTGAGGAAGTTAAGTAACACTGACTATGTGATTTGTACTCCCGATAGGAAAAGGAAGTCTCGGGTCTGTCATGTGAATATGTTGAAGGCATTTCACAGTAGAGAAACTCCTCGAATGGAAGTTCCACTTGCAGAGGATGCTGCTGTTCCTGTTCCAGTTTTTGTAGCTACAGCATGTGGTGATGTAGATGCTGCTTGTGATGCTGATGTTGAGGATGATGGTGTGGTGTCCCGTCATACTTATCAACAATGTGCTAGATTTAAGAATTCTGAAGTCTTAAGTGACTTGCCATTTCATCTGTCACATTTGTCTGAACAACAAGGAAGTGATATTGTGCACTTGATTAATGATTTTCCTTCTTTATTTAATGATGTTCCTTCTTGTACCACAGTTTTGCAGCACGATATTAGAGTGGGTGATGCTACTCCGATCAAGCAGCACGCATACCGTGTGAATGTCGCGAAGAGAGCTGTCATGCGAAGTGAGGTTGCTTATTTGCTTGAGCATGGTCTTGCCAAGCCTAGCTGTAGTCCCTGGAGCTCGCCGTGCCTATTAGTCCCGAAGAGTGATGGCACCGCTCGGTTTTGTACTGACTATCGAAAAGTCAATGCGATTACCATCCCTGACTGTTATCCTTTGCCGCGCATGGAGGACTGCGTTGACAACCTTGGGTCTGCTCGATATGTCAGTAAATTAGATTTATTAAAGGGATATTGGCAAGTACCCCTTACCTCTCGTGCATCTGATATTTCAGCTTTTGTGACTCCTGATAGTTTTTTATAGTACTCTGTTATGGCATTCGGGATGCGCAACGCGCCCGCTACATTCCAGCGACTCATTAATATTGTACTTTCAGGGGTTCCGAACTTATCTGGATGATTTAGTCATGTACTCTGTTGACTGGTCAGAGCATATTTCTTTATTACGGACAGTATTTGAGCGTCTCGCTAACGCTTCTTTGACGGTGAACTTGGCGAAGTGTGAATTTGGCCAAGCAACTATTACCTATTTGGGTAAAGAAGTGGGTCAAGGTCAAGTACGTCCGTTAGAAGCGAAGGTTACAGCCATTGCCGGATTTCCTACTCCAACTACTCGACGAGAACTTCGCAGATTTCTTGGCATGGCTGGTTACTATCGTAGCTTTTGCAAGAATTTTTCTACTATTGTTCAACCTTTAACGTCACTTCTTAGTCCATCGCGTCAGTTTTTATGGTCTGATGAATGTCAATATGCTTTTAATTTGACTAAAACTCTGATGTGTAGCGCTCCTGTCTTGGTGGCACCTAATCTGGCTTCTAAATTCAAACTGGAAGTAGATGCCTGTGCGGTTGGTGCTGGGGCCGTATTGTTACAAGAGGATGAGGATGGAATTGATCATCCTGTCTGCTACTTTTCACGAAAGTTCAACAAACATCAAGTCAATTATTCGACAATCGAGAAAGAAGCTTTAGCATTGCTTATGGCTCTCCAATATTTTGATTTATATATTGGATCTAGTACTTATCCAGTTGTCCTGTCCACAGATCATAATCCTTTAGTTTTTCTGGCCCGCATGTACAATCAAAATCAACGCTTAATGCGTTGGTCTCTAATTGTGCAAGGTTATAATTTGATAATTAAGCACAAGAAAGGTGTGGAGAATGTGATTGCTGACGCTCTATCTAGAGTGTAGGTATGTTAAGCTCCAAATAGTTGGAACAAATTTATTTCATATAGTTTGTTCTTATGGGCGGGAGTGTTACAAGCTGCGTGTGTGTGTGTTTTCTCTCTCTCCCATTTCTACCAATCAGTTCTCTAGTCTGTCGTCATTTCTCTTAGGTCTCTGCTGGTTGGAGGAGACCGCTGTCAATCATCATTAGGGGCGTCGTCTCTGCAGCCAATCCGGTGTCATCCTGCTGTTTAAAGGTCCCCGGCATGTCACGCTGGAGAAGCTCAGTGTGTGTGTGTTCAGGTGTTTTGAATTGAAGCTTGTGTTAGAGTTCGTAGTCTTTTGTGTTATGGTTGTGTGAGCTTGATGCTTGTTGCTGTACTATTGAGATTCTGAGTGGAGTGTTGATAAGTGTTAACGGTTCTTGCTTTGATTGGAGAAAATGAGGAACAGGTTAGCGTATTGCGCACCCTAGAATACATTCTGCCCGCAGCTAACAAGTGTTAGACACACTAGGTAAGAGGTGAGCGCCTTTTCTGTATTTTTGTTTGTAGTTAGTGTAGCTTAGTTGTGGCGTCGCATACGCTGAAGATCTCGAGTTTTCTTTTGACATTTTTCTTTTGCTAGTTAGGTTAGAGGGTTCTGGGAACTTAATTAAGACAATTTATGTTTTATTCTTTTGTTGATTTGGCGTCACCTTCGTTCTTCTTAGTTTAATGTTTTCTTATTATTTTTGCCTTCTAAATTATGCATTGTACATAGCTCACACATTGTTCAGCGGCTTTGGCTTAACGAAATTAAAACATTCAATTGAATTCGAAACTCTTTGTGCCTGGTTCTTTCTACATTCTCTACCCTCACTGCAATATTGAATATTAAATGTTGCGTTCCAACCTCTAGACCTTTAAAGATCGTAACAATAATATGAAACGATAGACTTTTTATTTCGTCCATCCGATATATATCGTCATATCGCACAGCCCTAACGTCACACCTCTGTTTATCAATTTGCACTGGCTACCAATAGCTGCTCGCATAAAAAATTAAAAACAATTTATAATATCATTTCTCTTTTGTTGATTTTATTGCTTCCATTGTCCTCATTTGTAAGTCGCTTTGGATAAAAGCATCTACTAAATGTAAATTTGATGTAGTGCTGGGAAGTGTTTTGTTTTGTTTTTTTAATGAAAACTGCAAATCAGGTCTATAAATCTATGAATAAAAAATAAAGCATAAACTACCAAATACATGCAAATATATCTTTTTAATGCTTAGAAGCATTGAAGTATCACATAATGTTTACCATCTCAAGAACAAATAATGCTGAAGCGTCTTTGTGAATGTATTGTGTATGGATTTAATTTACAGGCATATGAAATATTTAAGATAATTACAAGCACTTAATGAAACAGAATGGTTAGAACAAGATTTTTATTATATTTTTATGCATACATGCATGTTAGCAAAACAAAGAGAGAGAGAGATGTGGAGCATGAAAACATTTGTTGATCTTGCCGAAATTGTTTAATACATTCATTCAAAACCCCAAAATTCTTTTACCTCCGCCACATATACATATATTTATGTATTCGTGTTAATCAGTAACACAAATGGTAAGATAAAAAGAGTAAATATTTAACAGCAGTCACAATTTTTTTAATCATTAAACAATATACAATGAGTTGTAAAGTACCTTATATTGAACCTCTATTTAATTTTTTTGTTTTTAACTTCTACTTGTAAATTTCCAAACTCAAACATGCAATAGACAAAACAAATGCACTGATTGTTAATGCCAAGTTGTGTCTATAGGCCAGCATTCTCCAATCGGAAGAGAATAAAGAGAGATATCTTTAGTTCATGGCTCGTGTTACACTTTCAGACAGCATTGGAAAGTCTGTTATCCTCAGAATTGGTTGAAGTTGCTCTGAAATCACTTTGGGTCTCCTCATCGATGGCGCTCTCAATTTTTGAAAGAAAGGAATAGCATTTCTTATTTAAGTCTTTGGCCATGAATGCATAGATGAATGGGTTTAGAAAGCTGTTCGCACGGGCAAGAATGTAGGATACTAGTTGAGCTATGTAAAAGGCATAACTGTGTTGAGATCTGTCCAACCCTAAAACAGATAATATTTGAAATGGCAACCAACAGATGAAAAAAGCTGCGATCAGTAATGTCATGATCTTGAAGGGCTTGGTGGATTTGGTCATTTGATTTGCTCTAAGTGTACGGATCAGGATGGAGTAACAGGTGAAGATGGTCAGGAATGGAATCAAAAGCCCAAAAGTAAAGCGCATGATCACAACGGTTTTGTGGTGATTCTCATAGTCGATATAGCATATGTCTGTTGATCCTGTATTTATAATCTCTCTGAATTTGGCAGATGGGATGCTAAGCAAAGAAGACACAATCCAAGCCAACACAACAACTATAGAAGCGTTCTTTACAGTGCGCTGATTCTGGGCCCAGACGGGAAACTTGACTGTGATGCAGTGATCCACACTAATGATGACCAGGATGAAAATGCTGCTGTACATATTGAGGTCCATCACAAAAGCGTTGAACTTGCACATGAAGAGCCCGAAGTTCCAGCTGTTCTTCATCAAGTAGTCAATGGTGAAAGGGAGAGTAGCGCAGAAAATGAAGTCAGACACAGCCAGACTCAGGTACCAGGTGGTGTTCACTGACTTCTTCATCTTAAAACCAGTAATCCAGATCACCGCACCATTTCCAATGATGCCAAGAAGGAATATGATCACAATAAAGATCACTGTGATTACACATGCTGCTTCCCTGCAGTATCCTTCTTTTGCATGGCTGTGTCCAGTTAAATCTTGTCCAAAATCTGCCATTATGCAGCGCTCTGTTTTTTAGGATGACAAAAAGGTTTAAAAGTTATGTTTTCAGCCTGGTTTGTTTTGTTTTGTTTTGAAGGGACCATGTACAAGATTAAACATAAACATTTCCATTTGATGCTATGTACCAGAGTTAACCAATAGTTAACTTCTCGCTATTAAAAAAAAGATCCTCTCAGTAGTAATATAACGGAATAAATTCTGCATGATGCGTACAGTATATGATTTCCAATCAGTCCTTCTCTGACAAGCAGAACTGTCAAAAAAGGCCAATAAAAAGCACAATGCTAGCAGAATAGCTTTGTTTATTTTTTCCATAAACTACTTGCACTTTTATGATAATGCTTTAGATCTTAAATTCCCTTTGATTGGTTACACGCATGCCTGTTTGTATGAAGGAAATTGCCTATTTTTTGTGACTTAAAAAGCTCAAACCACACAGAACCACAGAACAGAACACAAGTGGCATGCTATTCTCGTTTGAGTACAACTTTAAGCAAAACTTGTAAGACTGGTGACTGCTAAGCAGGGGCGTAGATCACGTGGGGACGTGCCCCACTTTTAATACCACGTAAATTCATCTCCCGCACTTTTTCGGGCAAGTGCGTTCGCATAGAGGTTTTCAAAAGCCTAATTTAAATTAAAAGAGACAGGATAGTCTGTGCATGACCTGATGTTTTATTTAGACCCAGAATAAGGCGAGATGAACATCACAGAGCGCTAAACACTCCATGCAGTGTATGTTTCATTCATACTCGAAGCCGGAGGGCGATCTCGCGCAGAAAGTTGTACCAAGAAATTCCCAATATGGACAAATGCGTCCAGCTATCCTATAAAAAAAACAGTTGTTTTTACAATATATGATTTATTTGTGTTTTTCAAGTCATCTCCAGGTAATAAGTAAAGTATATGAACAATGCAGTGCTAATTGACATAGTATTCATTACAGTATAGAAACTATTCTGCCTCATGTGATAAAGTGTTTGTAGTATATAAACAAATCATTATTATTGGTTATTGTCCAGTAGTGTATCTGATTTCTAAGCCAATTAAAGGCTAGAAAAAGAGAAAAATTAAAGTTGCCTATACTCTACCAGACAAAAGTTGTTTAACAGTAAGATTTTTAATGTTTTTTAAAGAAGTATCTTCTGCTCAGCAAGCCTGCATTTATTTGATCCAAAGTAGGCCTACAGCAAAACAGTACAATTTTGAAATATTTTCACTATTTAAAATAGCTGTTTTCTATTTGAATATATTTTAAAATGTAAACTATTGTGATTTCAAAGCTAAATTTTTAGCATCATTACTCCAGTCACACGATCTTCAGAAATCATTCTAATATTCTGATTTGCTGCTCAAAAAAAAAAAAAAAAAATATATATATTATTATGTTGAAAACAACCGAGTAGATTTTTTTTCAGGTTTCTTTGATGAATAGAGTTCAGAAGAACAGCATTTATCTGAAATAGAAATCTTTTGTAACATTATAAATTTCTTTATCATCACTTTTGATCAATTTAAAGCATCCTTGGTAAATAAAAGTATTAATTTCTATAATTTATTTTCCAAAAAATAAAATACAATAAAATCAAATAATTATACTGATTCTAAGCTTTTGAATTGTATAGTGTATAATGTTACAAAAGCTTTTTATTTCAGATAAATGCTGATCTTTGGATCTTTCTATTCAAAGAATCCTGAAAAAAATTTACTCAACTGTTTATAATATTAATAATAATAAAGTTTTCATGGATAAAGTTTTCAGGATCATGTGACACTTCAGCTTTGATCACAGAAATCAATTTTATTATAACAGACATTCACATAGAAAACAGTTGTTTTACATAGTAAAACTGTATTTTGGATGAAATAAATGCAGGCTTGGTGAGCAGAAGAGACCTTTAAAAAAACATTAAAAATCTTACTGTTCAAATATTTTTGACTGCATATATATATATATATATATATATATATATATATATATATATATATATATATATATATATACACATTTCTGTCCCCCTCACTTCTGAAATGATGGCTACGCTGCGAAGTATGTTTGTTAAGTGAGGAGATTGTAATGTCTCTCGTTTTGTATTATATCTGATATCTACCACGTGTAAAATGGTAGCAATCCTAAATTTGGAAAATATTTTATTGCAACATGGAATTGTTAATCAAATACATCTTAATTCTTTTGCTGCTCTCTGTCTTTAAAATTGAACCAAAAACAAGTGTTTACTGTTTGATCATATATACCCTGGAGCACAAAACCAGTCATAAGGGTCCATTTTTTAAAAATTGAGATATACATCAGCTGAATAAACAAGCTTTCCATTGATGTATGGTTTGTTATGATAGGACAATATTTGTAAATCTGGAATCTGAGGGTGCAAAAAAATCTAAATATTGAGAAAATCACCTTTAAAGTTGTTCAAATGAAGTTCTTAGCAATGCATATTACTAATCAAAAATTAAGTTTTGATATATTTACGATCGAAAATGTACAAAATATCTTCATGGAACATGATCTTTACTTAATATCCTAATGATTTTTGTCATAAAAGAAAAATGTATAATTTTGACCCATACAATGTATTGTTGTCTATTGATACAAAAATACCTGTGTTACTTATGACTGCTTTTGTGCTCCAGAGTCATATATACATATTATCTTTGGTTCTTATGTCATCTGAAGATAACTGAAGATAACTTACCTCACAAAGTAAGCTTCACAATGCTGTTTGCTATGAGGCACCGTATAGCGCTGAATCAACCCCCCCCCCCCTCCTTCCGGCCACAACTTCATGGAACAGGATCTGGCTGCAGATTTATACTTGAACTCTCAGCTGCGGTTCTGCGAATGACGTCACTTGCACTCTCAGCTGACCTCATTTACAGTCTTTTTAATTTTTAAATTTAACTTTATGTATTTATTATTTTTGAATTCAATTGCTCAACATTTTGAGGTAAAAGTCAAAATGGTTCCTTTTTTCCTTTTTTAATTTGTCCAAAAAATTAAAAAACAAGAATTATGTTTGATTTTCTGTTTTTACGTTCAGGGCTAGACAATGGATAAACAGCTTGAACTTTTGATCTCTGCATGTGGGCGGGAATAAAAGGCTCCTTTCCGCTGATTGGTCAACCAAACATTAAACCGTGTCATGCTTGCATGCAAACATGTGCTGCTACAGTTGTATGTTGTATGTTGTTTATTGTGAGTATATTTAATCACTTTCTCTTCAAACAACCAGACTAACAAATGGCTAAGGAATAGCCCGTACCGGGGGAGAGCCTATAGACAGGGCTTCTGTGTAGGCATAAATTTGGCAACCTGTGCAATAAATACAAGTTATTATTTTCTCATAGCATAAATATTAATTTATTCACATCAGCACCCCACTATCCCCTAAACTACATCTTTGACACATCGCCTGTTTAATTGAGCTGAGTTTTGGGCAAGAGATGAAGTTGAAATGATATAGATATGTAAAGATATGACATTATTTCATATCAGTTTACTATATGGTCTCATATTATTCTATTTTTTTTTTCATTGTTACATTTTAGGGGTAATGTTAAATAGCCATTATAAAATAGCACATCTCAGTTACAAGAATCAAACCCCTGAAATAACACTTTGAACAATAAATACATTTTATTTTTTTTGCAATATGATCATTAGTTTTATTAGTAATTACTAGCCAATTATTAGTAGTAGTTTTTATGTATTGCTATAAGAGGCAGTTGATTTTTTTACCTTTTTATATAGTTTTTTTTCTAATCTTATTAAATATGTATGTCATCTTTAATGTTAATGTTTGTTTTTGTTATGCTGGTTAAAAGTCTCTTCACATTCCTATAGCAATCACTAAGTTAAGTGCTCTAAATATATGTATTTATATCATCTGTGGAAGACGTAGGACCATAAAATGTTCGTCCAATCAGATTCCTCTGTCCGAGGGCTATGATAGGCTGTCCTACTTGCAGGTCAATGTATGTATTTACATAACTCCTCCCACCTTGTTTGCGCAGATCAACAAAATGCATTAAGAGCCGGGGGGAGGGGGTAAACTTTTGAACAGGATGATGATGATGATGTGTACATTTTTCTTATTTTGTTTAAAGATTTTTTTTTTTAATTTGGTACTACACTTAAGAAACTACATAAATACTTAAATGTTTCCCAGAAGACAAAATAAGTACAATTTACCCTGATCATCCAATTCAAAAAGTTTACACCCCCCCCCAAACCCCCTTCAAATATGCAGAAGATGCTGGAAAACCAAAGAATATGCAGGAGCTGCTCAGGACCAACGAGGGACTCATGAACAACTGTCAGAAATCATCCAGGAAACAACACACAGTATTAAGATTCAAGGGTGTGTAAACTTTTGAACGGGGTAATTTTTTATGAATTAATTTAGTTATTATTTTGTATTGTGGAGAATATATAAACATCTGTTATGTGAAATAGCTTATTCAGGACAGTATTAAATAAAAATCACTTACCCTCATGTCGTTCCAAACCTGTAAAAGCTTTGTTCGTCTTCGGAAAACAATTTAAGATATTTTCGATGAAAACCAGGAGGTTTGTGACTGTCCCATTGACTGCCAAGTACATGTAAATTTGTCTCCTCTGCGTCAGCGTAGCGCCATTTTGGAGAATATCCGCTGGACGCAAACTGCGTATCCGTGTGGTGCGGCTGACACAGAACAGCGTATGCAGTTTGCGTCCAGCGGATATTCTCCAAAATGGCGCTACGCTGACGCGGAGGAGAAAAATTGTTGAATAAAGTCATTATTTTTATTTTCTTAGCGTACAAAAAGTATTCTCGTCGCTTCATAACAGTCAGATTGAATCACTGATGGCAGATGGACTATTTTGATGATGCTTTTCATACTTTTCTGGGCCTTGACAGTGTTATTTACTTGGCAGTCAATGGGACAGTCACAAACCTCCTGGTTTTCATTCAAAATATCTTAAATTGTGTTCAGAAGACGAACAAAGCTTTTACGGGTTTGGAACGACATGGGGGTAAGTGATTAATGACAAAATGTTCATTTTGGGGTGGAGTAACACCTCACACCACAGGAAAATCTGATAAGATAATCTTTAGAACCACCAAGACAATCGGGACATTACCTAGGATTGTCGGAAGGGGAGAAATCAGCACAAAATCAGCCCTATTATCTTGTGGTGTGTACCCAGCCTTACATGGTAGCTCTCTCATGAGTCATGGATGATAGCAAGACAAATGAACTATAATTGACTTTTGGATAATTAGCTGTAAATTCAAGGCACAGGTAGCTTAGTCTGTTGTTCATCACCACTCACCTCCACACCAAGACAAACAACTGGAAAGGGAGGGAGGGCTTCACTTCTGTGGCTCTCTGTCTATCAGTGATGTGCATGTGCCGAACAATGTGTTTCTCCGTGGAGAAAGTCTCTACATTTCCCAACCCAACCTGACCTGATATTTAGATTTTTTATTTGTTTGTTTGACAGGGAAATCTGTGCGCAAACAGAAACACACAAGCGCACATATATTCGTTGAAAAAAACACTCCCCAGAAAAACAGTCACTTTCTCTCGAGGGAGAAAAAGGGCAGGTGCTCAAGCCTCCTTTGATGTCTATGGCTGCATCTGAAAACTTAGGCAGCTGACTTGCTGCCTTATGAAGCAATGACTTTGCAGGCAGCTTTTTTGCACGAAAGCACCTCAAGAAACTGATTTCGGACAGGCTTCTGAAGCAGCGTAACATTTTAATGATCTACAACAAAATAGAATGAGTTTTGATGATAACTAAATGAAGATTTAATTACTATAATACTATTTTCTCGCTAGAAATAACTTCAAAAGTGCAAAAAGTTATCAGAAATATACATTTACACACTAACTAACCACAAAACGCAACTTTCAGACGCCATCATGTTCACACAACTCCTTGTTCAAGCTCTTGTTCTGTCCAGGCTGGACTATTGCAATGCTCTCTTCCAGACAGTTCTATCAAACCTTTACAATTAATCCAGAACGCGGCAGCAAGATTAATTTTTAATGAGCCAAAAAGAATGCACGTCACATAGGGGTGGGCGATATGACCAAAATCTTATATCACGATATGACTAATTATATATCACGATAACGATATATATCACGGTATAGTTTTTTTTTTCTTTACTTTTTTTATGATATTAAATCTTTGAGACCATAGAATTTCCGTAATCCTTGTCACCAATGTCAAAATCAAACTAATAGAAATATAATACAATATAAAACAAAAAAGGCGAGAACATGACTTGTATTGTGTAATGTGTATTGATGTGAATTAATGTAAAGTAAACGCTATTGGATGCGAAACAATTTTTGGAAGAAATCCCAACAATAAAGTGAAATTAAATTGAATTGAATACAAGCCTAAAAAGCTATATATACAAGCCTATAAGCTCACTGAATATAAACAGTCCGTGATGAAATAAGGATAAGAAACTAATTGCAAGCAATAGGAAAACCTACATAAATAGGAAAAAAACCTACATAAATAAGAAACGCTACATACATTGTGTAAATTAATTAGTCTTCACTGTGTTAATTAGATATAATTAACATGTGTATTATGTATAGATTCTATACATAGGCTATATATAAATATGTCATTATTATTATTTATTAATTTATTCTTATTAAAGTTACAAAAGTGATATTGTCAAGAGCAGTGAGAGATTTTCTCTCACTGTTGTTTGATTAATGGCAGACAGGATGAATATTGGACAGCTTCCCCTTTAAGACCGAAGTCCGGATCCAATATACTGTTACATATGCGGTTGTTGTTTTTTGAATACTTGCAAAAACGGGGATTCTTATGCATATAAGTGTGTTTATGTAATCGTTCAAAGCCAATAAAGCGGCAAAGAAATGCGCGCTCTTCTCACACAGAAACGGAGACGGCACACGCATATAACTTAGCTCTGTTGTTTGTGTTTCAACAGCTTAAAATCGGTTGTTTTAAAACGGCAGTGCTTAAAAACACGTGTCCATGCTACAGATGTAGTCCCTTGTTTAGGAACGTGCTCATTTTGTCCCAGCTGATCGTGCTCCTGCTCGGAGCCACCTGCTTCTGTGTCCCCTTCACGTCCCGTGGTGGCGTGTAAAGATCGCAGTCATCCAAATGATGAAAAAGTATTACCGTAAACAATGTATTTTGCGACACCACGAAATAAACGATAGAGCATAATTGTTACGTGCTGCGTGTGTGTTTTTTCTCTCTCTCCCATTTCTACCAATCAGTTCTCTAGTCTGTCGTCATTGCTCTTAGGTCTCTGCTGGTTGGAGGAGACCGCTGTCAATCATCATTAGGGGCGTCGTCTCTGCAGCCAATCCGGTGTCATCCTGCTGTTTAAAGGTCCCCAGCATGTCACGCTGGAGAAGCTCAATGTGTGTGTGTCCAGGTGTTTTGAATTGAAGCTTGTGTTAGAGTTCGTAGTCTTTTGTGTTATGGTTGTGTGAGCTTGATGCTTGTTGCTGCTAGCATGCTAGACCTTTAAAGATCGTAACATTTAATGGGGGCTCGTCCGGGATCCAATAATGATCTAAATAAACATTTCTCATGATATTAAATATTGCTGGGGTAGAGAGTAGAATGACCGCGGCTTTAGTAATTTGTTGGAGCATATTTCTTGTGGCGTGACTGGTTGACTGAGTGGATGGCGTGCGTTTCGGCATAATTATGGCTGATTTTGATCTGGAGACTTTTGTTAATGTGCCGTCTATTGAGAAGCTTGAAAAATGTCGAAAAAAACATTTGATAACCATTGCGGCTCATTATCAAATTTCGGTTACGACGCAGCAGCTGAAAAGAGAGATAAAGAGTGCTGTCATACAAAGGTTGGTGGAAATAAAGGTTCTGGTGTTGCCTGTAAGAGTCGAGGAAGAGGCTCTAAGAGCTGACGTTCAAGTGCCGTTGGTAGGTGAGGAGGAGCAGAGTGGGGATGCTGTGGTAGAGGGTTCTGAAGCCAAGGCTTCCCTGCCGCCCTTTGAACCTTTTTCTCCGACTTCTATGGGGTCTGGAGGTGATGCACGGCTTAAAATCCGTTTGGCGCGTGTCCAAATGGAAGCGCATGAAAAGGCAGAAGAACGTCAGGCTGAGATGACGTTACGACTTGAAGTTCATAGGTTGGAGATTGAGGCGGATAAGCAGGTTAGACTGCGTGAACTTGAGTTGAATGCAGCTAAGAATGTACCTGCCTCACTTGTTCCACCGTTGCAGATCGCTGGTGCTCCGTTGGGGTCTGGATTGCCGGTGACCACCTTTGATGTAAGTAAACATATCTCTCTTGTTCCGCAATTTCGTGAAACCGAAGTTGACTCATATTTTAGTGCGTTTGAGCGTATTGCGTCGGCACTAAATTGGTCTAAGGAAGTGTGGCCTTTGCTCTTGCAGTGTAAATTAACTGGTAAAGCCCAGGAGGTGTGCGCAACTCTATCCTTAGAGGATAGTTTAAATTATGATATGGTAAAAGTTGCGATCCTGCGTGCTTACGAGTTGGTACCAGAAGCCTATAGGCAGCGGTTTCGGAATCACAAAAAAACATCTAGTCAAACATTTGTTGAATTTGCCCGAGAGAAAGGCGTTCTATTTAACAAATGGTGCGCATCGAGTAAGGCTACAGCTTTTAAGTCATTGCGGGAACTTATTCTTCTAGAAGAATTTAAAAACTGTGTACCCGAACGTGTCGTTGTCTATTTAAACGAACAAAAGGTGTCTTCTTTATCACAAGCTTCTGTCTTTGCGGACGAATTCGCGTTGACGCATAAGAACGTTTTTACTCCCGTTCGTTCTGATAAAACTGCGCCGGTTCCTCTGAGTAATCAGTCACGTCCGAAGTTTGTTGCGCCGAAGTCAAGGGAAGACCGAGAATGCTTTTATTGCCATAAGTTTGGCCATTTAATTGCTGACTGTTCCGTGCTGAAACGGAAACAGCAGAGTTCGGTAACTAAGAGTGTTGGTTTTGTGAAAGCTGTTGAGGATGACAACACTGAGCGTGGTGGTAGGTTAGATCCTAGTTATGAACCGTTCCTGATGGAAGGGTTAATTTCCTTTACGGGAAAATCTACAGACCAGGTGAAAGTTAAAATGCTCCGTGACACTGGAACTACGCAATATTTCGTGGTTGCAGGTGTACTGCCGTTTTCTGAACATACCTTTTGTGGCAGTAATGTGTTGGTACAGGGTATAGAGATGGGACTCGTTAAAGTTCCGCTACATAAAGTGCATGTGCATTCAAAGCTTTGTACAGGATTTGTGAAAATGGCTGTTCGAGAATGTTTGCCTGTAAAAGGGATAGAAGTGATTCTTGGCAACGACCTGGCTGGTGGAAGGGTTTTAATATAATCCTGTAATGTCAGACCAGCCCGATGAGTTGACCGAAACGTACCCTGAAGTTTTTCCTGCTTGTGCTGTTACACGAGCTCAAGCTCGTAAAAGAGATGACTTTGAGCTGTCTTCTTCTTTTATTGCACCCATTTTTACTAACGATGTTTTACCACAAGTTGAAAGTAAGGCGGTTGAAAAGTTTTCTCCTGTTAGTTTGAACCGTTTGAAGTTGCCTGTGACGCGCGACAAAATTGTTTCTGCACAAAGATCAGATGTAACTTTGCAGAAGTGTTTCTCTGTTGTTGTTCCCTTGGAGCGGGCACAAAAGAGAAAATCTGCGTATTTTGTTGAAGATGGTTTGTTAATGCGTAGATGGTGTCCTGATGTCAAGGAGGATTCTGAATGGGATGGGGTGTATCAAGTCGTTATTCCTTCGTGTTGCCGACAGCAAGTCTTATCTTTGGCTCATGATCATGACTTGTCAGGACATTTAGGAGTTAAGAAAACATATACTCGGATTCTGAGACATTTTTTTTGGCCTCGTCTAAAAACTGATGTTGCTAACTTTTGTCGCACATGCTGCACTTGTCAAATTACTGGTAAACCGAACCAGGTAATCCCTCCGGCGCCGCTCGTTCCTATTCCAGTAGTAGGGGAACCGTTTGAACACGTTATTGTTGATTGTGTAGGACCCCTACCTAAGACTAGAACTGGTAACCAATTCATGTTAACGATCATGTGCAGTGCTACGCGTTTTCCTGAGGCGATTCCGCTGAGAAAAATTACAGCACCTGTTGTAATCAAGGCACTTGTGAATTTTTTTTCTACATTTGGCTTACCAAAGGTGGTGCAAACTGATCAAGGCACTAATTTTCTTTCTAAGCTTTTTTCACAAGTTCTGACTACACTAAATATTTCTCACAGGGTTGCAAGCACTTACCATCCGGAGAGCCAAGGTGCGCTCGAACGTTTTCACCAAACGTTGAAAGCGATGCTCAGAAAGTACTGCAGAGACACTGGTAAGGATTGGGATGAGGGGGTACCGCTAGTTTTATTTGCGGTTAGAGAGGCTGTGCAGGAAAGTCTTGGATTTAGTCCTGCCGAACTTGTGTTTGGACATACTGTTCGAGGTCCTTTGAAAGTGTTCAAGGAGAGTATTTTGTCTTCTGACTCCAGTTTGAAAATGAACGTGTTGGATTATGTCAGTAAATTTCGTGAACGGTTACATAAAGCCTGTTCTATGGCGAGAGATTCATTGACGGTTGCTCAAAAAAACATGAAGTGTCATTTTGATCACAAATCTGTTCAGCGTTGTTTTAACGAAGGTGATCAAGTGTTAGTGTTGCTTCCTATTGTGGGTTCTGCCTTATCTGCACGATTTTCCGGCCCTTACGAGGTGCTGAGGAAGTTAAGTAACACTGACTATGTGATTTGTACTCCCGATAGGAAAAGGAAGTCTCGGGTCTGTCATGTGAATATGTTGAAGGCATTTCACAGTAGAGAAACTCCTCGAATGGAAGTTCCACTTGCAGAGGATGCTGCTGTTCCTGTTCCAGTTTTTGTAGCTACAGCATGTGGTGATGTAGATGCTGCTTGTGATGCTGATGTTGAGGATGATGGTGTGGTGTCCCGTCATACTTATCAACAATGTGCTAGATTTAAGAATTCTGAAGTCTTAAGTGACTTGCCATTTCATCTGTCACATTTGTCTGAACAACAAGGAAGTGATATTGTGCACTTGATTAATGATTTTCCTTCTTTATTTAATGATGTTCCTTCTTGTACCACAGTTTTGCAGCACGATATTAGAGTGGGTGATGCTACTCCGATCAAGCAGCACGCATACCGTGTGAATGTCGCGAAGAGAGCTGTCATGCGAAGTGAGGTTGCTTATTTGCTTGAGCATGGTCTTGCCAAGCCTAGCTGTAGTCCCTGGAGCTCGCCGTGCCTATTAGTCCCGAAGAGTGATGGCACCGCTCGGTTTTGTACTGACTATCGAAAAGTCAATGCGATTACCATCCCTGACTGTTATCCTTTGCCGCGCATGGAGGACTGCGTTGACAACCTTGGGTCTGCTCGATATGTCAGTAAATTAGATTTATTAAAGGGATATTGGCAAGTACCCCTTACCTCTCGTGCATCTGATATTTCAGCTTTTGTGACTCCTGATAGTTTTTTACAGTACTCTGTTATGGCATTCGGGATGCGCAACGCGCCCGCTACATTCCAGCGACTCATTAATATTGTACTTTCAGGGGTTCCGAACTTATCTGGATGATTTAGTCATGTACTCTGTTGACTGGTCAGAGCATATTTCTTTATTACGGACAGTATTTGAGCGTCTCGCTAACGCTTCTTTGACGGTGAACTTGGCGAAGTGTGAATTTGGCCAAGCAACTATTACCTATTTGGGTAAAGAAGTGGGTCAAGGTCAAGTACGTCCGTTAGAAGCGAAGGTTACAGCCATTGCCGGATTTCCTACTCCAACTACTCGACGAGAACTTCGCAGATTTCTTGGCATGGCTGGTTACTATCGTAGCTTTTGCAAGAATTTTTCTACTATTGTTCAACCTTTAACGTCACTTCTTAGTCCATCGCGTCAGTTTTTATGGTCTGATGAATGTCAATATGCTTTTAATTTGACTAAAACTCTGATGTGTAGCGCTCCTGTCTTGGTGGCACCTAATCTGGCTTCTAAATTCAAACTGGAAGTAGATGCCTGTGCGGTTGGTGCTGGGGCCGTATTGTTACAAGAGGATGAGGATGGAATTGATCATCCTGTCTGCTACTTTTCACGAAAGTTCAACAAACATCAAGTCAATTATTCGACAATCGAGAAAGAAGCTTTAGCATTGCTTATGGCTCTCCAATATTTTGATTTATATATTGGATCTAGTACTTATCCAGTTGTCCTGTCCACAGATCATAATCCTTTAGTTTTTCTGGCCCGCATGTACAATCAAAATCAACGCTTAATGCGTTGGTCTCTAATTGTGCAAGGTTATAATTTGATAATTAAGCACAAGAAAGGTGTGGAGAATGTGATTGCTGACGCTCTATCTAGAGTGTAGGTATGTTAAGCTCCAAATAGTTGGAACAAATTTATTTCATATAGTTTGTTCTTATGGGCGGGAGTGTTACAAGCTGCGTGTGTGTGTGTTTTCTCTCTCTCCCATTTCTACCAATCAGTTCTCTAGTCTGTCGTCATTTCTCTTAGGTCTCTGCTGGTTGGAGGAGACCGCTGTCAATCATCATTAGGGGCGTCGTCTCTGCAGCCAATCCGGTGTCATCCTGCTGTTTAAAGGTCCCCGGCATGTCACGCTGGAGAAGCTCAGTGTGTGTGTGTTCAGGTGTTTTGAATTGAAGCTTGTGTTAGAGTTCGTAGTCTTTTGTGTTATGGTTGTGTGAGCTTGATGCTTGTTGCTGTACTATTGAGATTCTGAGTGGAGTGTTGATAAGTGTTAACGGTTCTTGCTTTGATTGGAGAAAATGAGGAACAGGTTAGCGTATTGCGCACCCTAGAATACATTCTGCCCGCAGCTAACAAGTGTTAGACACACTAGGTAAGAGGTGAGCGCCTTTTCTGTATTTTTGTTTGTAGTTAGTGTAGCTTAGTTGTGGCGTCGCATACGCTGAAGATCTCGAGTTTTCTTTTGACATTTTTCTTTTGCTAGTTAGGTTAGAGGGTTCTGGGAACTTAATTAAGACAATTTATGTTTTATTCTTTTGTTGATTTGGCGTCACCTTCGTTCTTCTTAGTTTAATGTTTTCTTATTATTTTTGCCTTCTAAATTATGCATTGTACATAGCTCACACATTGTTCAGCGGCTTTGGCTTAACGAAATTAAAACATTCAATTGAATTCGAAACTCTTTGTGCCTGGTTCTTTCTACATTCTCTACCCTCACTGCAATATTGAATATTAAATGTTGCGTTCCAACCTCTAGACCTTTAAAGATCGTAACAATAATATGAAACGATAGACTTTTTATTTCGTCCATCCGATATATATCGTCATATCGCACAGCCCTAACGTCACACCTCTGTTTATCAATTTGCACTGGCTACCAATAGCTGCTCGCATAAAAAATTAAAAACAATTTATAATATCATTTCTCTTTTGTTGATTTTATTGCTTCCATTGTCCTCATTTGTAAGTCGCTTTGGATAAAAGCATCTACTAAATGTAAATTTGATGTAGTGCTGGGAAGTGTTTTGTTTTGTTTTTTTAATGAAAACTGCAAATCAGGTCTATAAATCTATGAATAAAAAATAAAGCATAAACTACCAAATATATGCAAATATATCTTTTTAATGCTTAGAAGCATTGAAGTATCACATAATGTTTACCATCTCAAGAACAAATAATGCTGAAGCGTCTTTGTGAATGTATTGTGTATGGATTTAATTTACAGGCATATGAAATATTTAAGATAATTACAAGCACTTAATGAAACAGAATGGTTAGAACAAGATTTTTATTATATTTTTATGCATACATGCATGTTAGCAAAACAAAGAGAGAGAGAGATGTGGAGCATGAAAACATTTGTTGATCTTGCCGAAATGATGTTTAATACATGCATTCAAAAAATGTACCCCCCCCCCCATATATATTTATGTATACATGTTAATCAGTAACACAAATGGTAAGATAAAAAGAGTAAATATTTAACAGCAGTCACAATTTTTTTTAATCATTAAACAATATACAATGAGTTGTACAGTACCTTATATTGAACCTCTATTTAATTTTTTTGTTTTTAATTTCTACTTCTAAATTTCCAAACTCAAACATGCAATAGACAAAACAAATGCACTGATTGTTAATGCCAAGTTGTGTCTATAGGCCAGCATTCTCCAATCGGAAGAGAATAAAGAGAGATATCTTTAGTTCATGGCTCATGTTACACTTTCAGACAGCATTGGAAAGTCTGTTATCCTCAGAATTGGTTGAAGTTGCTCTGAAATCACTTTGGGTCTCCTCATCGATGGCGCTCTCAATTTTTGAAAGAAAGGAATAGCATTTCTTATTTAAGTCTTTGGCCATGAATGCATAGATGAATAGGTTTAGAAAGCTGTTCGCACAGGCGAGAATGTAGGATACTAGTTGAGCTATGTAAAAGGCATAACTGTGTTGAGATCTGTCCAACCCTAAAACAGATAATATTTGAAATGGCAACCAACAGATGAAAAAAGCTGCGATCAGTAATGTCATGATCTTGAAGGGCTTGGTGGATTCGGTCATTTGGTTTGCTCTAAGTTTACGGATCAGGATGGAGTAACAGGTGAAGATGGTCAGGAATGGAATCAAAAGCCCAAAAGTAAAGCGCATGATCACAACGGTTTTGTGGTGATTCTCATAGTCGATATAGCATATGTCTGTTGATCCTGTATTTATAATCTCTCTGAATTTGGCAGATGGGATGCTAAGCAAAGAAGACACAATCCAAGCCAACACAACAACTATAGAAGCGTTCTTTACAGTGCGCTGATTCTGGGCCCAGACGGGAAACTTGACTGTGATGCAGTGATCCACACTAATGATGACCAGGATGAAAATACTGCTGTATATATTGAGGTCCATCACAAAACCATCAAACTTGCACATGAAGAGCCCGAAGTTCCAGCTGTTCTTCATCATGTAGTCAATGGTGAAAGGGAGAGTAGCGCAGAAAATGAAGTCAGACACAGCCAGACTCAGGTACCAGGTGGTGTTCACTGACTTCTTCATCTTAAAACCAGTAATCCAGATCACCGCACCATTTCCAATGATGCCAAGAAGGAATATGATCACAATAAAGATCACTGTGATTACACATGCTGCTTCCCTGCAGTATCCTTCTTTTGCATGGCTGTCTCCAGTTAAATCTTGTCCAAAATCTGCCATTATGCAGCGCTCTGTTTTTTAGGATGACAAAAAGGTTTAAAAGTTATGTTTTCAGCCTGGTTTGTTTTGTTTTGTTTTGAAGGGACCATGTACAAGATTAAACATAAACATTTCCATTTGATGCTATGTACCAGAGTTAATCAATAGTTAACTTTTCACTATTAAAAAAAAGATCCTCTCAGTAGTAATATAACAGAACAAATTCTGCATGATGCGTACAGTATATGATTTCCAATCAGTCCTTCTCTGTCAAGCAGAACTGTCAAAAAAGGCCAATAAAAAGCACAATGCTAGCAGAATAGCTTTGTTTATTTTTTCCATAAACTGCTTGCACTTTTATGATAATGCTTTAGACCTTAAATTCCCTTTGATTGGTTACACGCATGCCTGTTTGTATGAAAGAAATTGCCTAATGTTTTGTGACTTAAAAAGCTCAAACCACACAGAACAGAACACAAGTGGCATGCTATTCTCGTTTGAGTACAACTTTAAGCAAAACTTGTAAGACTGGTGACTGCTAAGCAGGGGCGTAGATCACGTGGGGACGTGCCCCACTTTTAATACCACGTAAATTCATCTCCCGCACTTTTTCGGGCAAGTGCGTTCGCATAGAGGTTTTCAAAAGCCTAATTTAAATTCAAAGAGACAGGATAGTCTGTGCATGACCTGATGTTTTATTTAGACCCAGAATAAGGCGAGATGAACATCACAGAGCGCTAAACACTCCATGCAGTGTATGTTTCATTCATACTCGAAGCCGGAGGGCGATCTCGCGCAGAAAGTTGTACCAAGAAATTCCCAATATGGACAAATGCGTCCAGCTATCCTATAAAAAAAACAGTTGTTTTTACAATATATGATTTATTTGTGTTTTTCAAGTCATCTCCAGGTAATAAGTAAAGTATATGAACAATGCAGTGCTAATTGACATAGTATTCATTACAGTATAGAAACTATTCTGCCTCATGTGATAAAGTGTTTGTAGTATATAAACAAATCATTATTATTGGTTATTGTCCAGTAGTGTATCTGATTTCTAAGCCAATTAAAGGCTAGAAAAAGAGAAAAATTAAAGTTGCCTATACTCTACCAGACAAAAGTTGTTTAACAGTAAGATTTTTAATGTTTTTTAAAGAAGTATCTTCTGCTCAGCAAGCCTGCATTTATTTGATCCAAAGTAGGCCTACAGCAAAACAGTACAATTTTGAAATATTTTCACTATTTAAAATAGCTGTTTTCTATTTGAATATATTTTAAAATGTAAACTATTGTGATTTCAAAGCTAAATTTTTAGCATCATTACTCCAGTCACACGATCTTCAGAAATCATTCTAATATTCTGATTTGCTGCTCAAAAAAAAAAAAAAAAATATATATATTATTATGTTGAAAACAACCGAGTAGATTTTTTTTCAGGTTTCTTTGATGAATAGAGTTCAGAAGAACAGCATTTATCTGAAATAGAAATCTTTTGTAACATTATAAATTTCTTTATCATCACTTTTGATCAATTTAAAGCATCCTTGGTAAATAAAAGTATTAATTTCTATAATTTATTTTCCAAAAAATAAAATACAATAAAATCAAATAATTATACTGATTCTAAGCTTTTGAATTGTATGGTGTATAATGTTACAAAAGCTTTTTATTTCAGATAAATGCTGATCTTTGGATCTTTCTATTCAAAGAATCCTGAAAAAAATTTACTCAACTGTTTATAATATTAATAATAATACATTTTTCATGGATAAAGTTTTCAGGATCATGTGACACTTCAGCTTTGATCACAGAAATCAATTTTATTATAACAGACATTCACATAGAAAACAGTTGTTTTAGATTGTAAAACTGTATTTTGGATGAAATAAATGCATGCTTGGTGAGCAGAAGAGACCTTTAAAAAACATTAAAAATCTTACTGTTCAAATATTTTTGACTGCATATATATATATATATATATATACACATTTCTGTCCCCCTCACTTCTGAAATGATGGCTGCGCTGCGAAGTATGTTTGTTAAGTGAGGAGATTGTAATGTCTCTCGTTTTGTATTATATCTGATATCTACCACGTGTAAAATGGTAGCAATCCTAAATTTGGAAAATATTCTATTGCAACATGGAATTGTTAATCAAATACATCTTAATTCTTTTGCTGCTCTCTGTCTTTAAAATTGAACCAAAAACAAGTGTTTACTGTTTGATCATATATACCCTGGAGCACAAAACCAGTCATAAGGGTCAGTTTTTTTAAAATTGAGATTTATACATAAATACGCTTTCCATTGATGTATGGTTTGTTATGATAGGACAATATTTGGCTGAGATGCAACTATTTGTAAATCTGGAATCTGAGGGTGCAAAAAAATCTAAATATTGAGAAAATCACCTTTAAAGTTGTTCAAATGAAGTTATTAGCAATGCATATTACTAATCAAAAATTAAGTTTTGATATATCTACGGTAGGAAATTTACTAAATATCTTCACGGAACATGATCTTTACTTAATATCCTAATGATTTTTGTCATAAAAGAAAAATATATAATTTTGACCCATACAATGTATTGTTGTCTATTGCTACAAATATACCTGTGTTACTTATGACTGCTTTTGTGCTGCAGGGACACATAAACATATTATCTTTGGTTCTTATGTCATCTGAAGATAACTTACCTCACAAAGTAAGCTTCACAATGCTGTGTGCTATGAGGCACCGTATAGCGCTGAAATTAAAGTTCACCACATCCTTCTTCCGGCCACAACTTCATGGAACAGGATCTGGCTGCAGACTTAGACACTCTCAGCTGACCTCATTTACAGTCTTTTTCATTTTTTTATTTAACTTTATGTATTTATTATTTTTGAATTCAATTACTCAAAATTTTGAGGTAAGACTCAAAATGGTTCCTTTTTTCATTTTTAAATTTTTCCAAAAAATAAAAAAAAACAAGAATTATGCTTGATTTTCTGTTTTTACGTTCAGGGCTAGAGAATGGATAAACAGCTTGAACTTTTGATCTCTGCATGTGGGCGGGAATAAAAGGCTCCTTTCCGCTGATTGGTCAACCAAACATTAAACCGTGTCATCATTAGTTCTTCTGCAGTTCTACAGTCCTGCTGCTACAGTTGTATGTTGTAAGTTGTTTATTGTGAGTATATTTAATCACTTTCTCATCAAACAACCAGACTAACAAATGGCTAACGAATAGCCCGTACCGGGGAAGAGCCTATAGACAGGGCTTCTGTGTAGGCATAAATTTGGCAACCTGTGCAATAAATACAAGTTATTATTTTCTCATAGCCTAAATATTAATTTATTCACATCAGCACCCCACTATCCCCTAAACTACATCTTTGACACATCGCCTGTTTAATTGAGCTGAGTTTTGGGCAAGAGATGAAGTTGAAATGATATAGATATGTAAAGATATGACATTATTTCATATCAGTTTACTATATGGTCACATATTATTCTATTTTTTTTTTTTTCATTGTTAAATTTTAGGGGTAATGTTAAATAGTCATTATAAAATAGCACATCTCAGTTACAAGAATCAAACCCCTGAAATAACACTTTGAACAATAAATAAATTATTTTATTTTTTTTGCAATATGATCATTAGTTTTATTAGTAATTACTAGCCAATTATTAGTAGTAGTTTTTATGTATTGCTATAAGAGGCAGTTGATTTTTTTACCTTTTATATATATTTTTTTCCTAATCTTATTAAATATGTATGTCAGCTCTGCCTGGGTGGTCGGGCCCAGAGCCAAGGCCACGGAGATCCCTGACCCACCATGGCCTCCCGAGCCTCCAGTCCCGCCATGGCTTCCTGAATCTCCAGTTCCGCCCTGGATGCCTTCCCTGTGTCCATGTCCTCCACCGACATCCAGGGCGCCCACCCCCCCTCCCCGGTGTTGTTATTACGTCGCGGGACGTGCCGTCCGGGAGGGGGAGGTAATGTCACAGAATGGCCCGTATTCCTCCGTCTCTGATCACGTTCACCTGCACCTGATTATGATCATGTACACCTGCTCCTCATCATCACAGCTCATCACCCCTGCTCTACTTAAGCACACTCCTCACTCCAGTCAGAGTCGGATCTTAAAGTCACTAAGCTGCCATGACGTTTATCCCTGTGGATACTACACGGACCTTCACTATACAGCGGAATGCTAGCTGAGTATACTTACCTGTGTTACTTACCTGAAGATACTTACCCTCTGCCTTCCCTCTCACTACCAGATACCTATATATCTGTGGACTCAAGAGACTCACGGGCTCTCCAGGATTCCTATCCGCCACGAACCTGCCAAGAGACAGAGACAGTCAGAACCCCAGCGCACTATCCACAATACTTCTAAGAAGGCCACTTACCTCACGCAAGGACTATCACCACTGTTGTCTCACCTAATCCTGTAATAAACTCAATCTCTTCACACTTACCTTTGTGTCTGGCAGTTTCCGTTACAGCTTTACACATTGTTAAATTAACTGATGTCATAATATTTTTGTCTTCACCTGTTAAAGGCAAATAAATGCTACTGAAAGCACTTTTAAGAATGTTTACATGAGGTAAAAATAAACCATGTTCAATTTCTATATATTGTGCTAGATTTATTTGCTGCTAAAGATAGGCCTATGTTATAATGTTTTAGAAATTTCTGCATAAAGGATTGTCCGTTTATGGTACAGAAGAAAATGTAAAGCTACAGAATTTTCCGTTTTAATGTTGAAGGAAATGTCTGTAAATTTAACAGAAAATGACCTGGTAATTTTCTGCTAGCAAGTTCTCAGTTTTTTTTACGGAATTTTTTTTTACAGAGTAGTCAATGGTGAAAGGGAGAGTAGCGCAGAAAATGAAGTCAGACACAGCCAGACTCAGGTACCAGGTGGTGTTCACTGCCATTTTCATCTTAAACCCAGTAATCCAGATCACCGCACCATTTCCAATGATGCCAAGAAGGAATATGATCACAATAAAGATCACTGTGATTACACATGCTGCTTCCCTGCAGTATCCAGGGTCTAAGTGCTCATGAAGTTGCTCTTCTTTTGCATGGCTGTCTCCAGGTAAAACTGGAGTTGAATATGTCGTGTCCTCCAATAGAACTGAATAGGAAGCAGAGTTCTGTAACAAAAACAACAAGCAATTTATCCAAATGCATTTAAACCACCATAGACACTGGGGGGGGGGGGTTGACTTGTAATAATTTGAACAATTAGAAATGGCCAATCTACCATTATGCAGCGCTCTGTTTTTTAGGATGACAAAAAGGTTTAAAAGTTACGTTTTCAGCCTGGTTTGTTTTGTTTTGTTTTGAAGGGACCATGTACAATATTAAACATAAACATTTCTATTTGATGCTATGTATGTATGTTAACCAATAGTTAACTTTTCACTATTAAAAAAAATCCTCTCAGTAGTAAAATAACAGAACAAATTCTGCAAATATCATTTCTAATCAGTCCTTCTCTGAAAAGCAGAACTGTCAAAAAAAGGCCAAAAAAAAAAGCACAATGCTAGCAGAATAGCTTCCTTTATTTTTAGACCTTAAATTCCCTTTAATTTGTTACACGCATGCCTGTTATGAAGGAAATTGCCTCTTTTTTGTGACTTAAAAAGCCAGTGTTTAAACTACACAGAAAAGAACACAAGTGGCATGATATTCACATTTGAACTTTAAGTACAACTTTAAGCAAAACTTGTAAGACTGATGACTGCTAAGTATGTTTGTTAAGTGAGGAGATTGTAATGTTTCTCGTTTTGTATTATATCTGATATCTACCACGTGTAAAATGGTAGCAATTCTAAATTTGGAAAATATTCTATTGCAACATGGAATTGTTAATCGTATGCATCTTAATTCTTTTGCTGCTCTCTGTCTTTAAAATTGAACCGAAAAAGTGTTTACTGTATGATCATATATGTGACCCTGGAACACAAAACCAGTCATAAGGGTCAGTTTTTTTTTTAATTGAGATTTATACATCATCTGAAAGCTGAATAAATAATCTTTCCATTGATGTATGTGTCAGACCTCTGTCGTGTGTCTTGTGTTCCCGCCTCTTGTTTCCACATTTGGTTTGTTTCCTGTCCTGGTCTGATGTGATTATGAGTTAATTCGGTTCCAGGTGTGTGTGTGTGATTATGTGTTAATTATCCGGTGTATTTAAGTCCTGTCTGTTGAGTACCATTTCGTCTGGTCTACTTGTTACTCCCGGTGTTCCTGTGTGTCTGCCTTGCCCTATCTTACCTTGATGTCGTCATTAAAGACTATTATTTTGAAGTATATCCTCGTCTGCGTGTTCCTGTTCCTCCCTCGTGTGTGCACCATGACAGAAGACCAGACCTAACAGTAAGCGGCGTCCCTTCACCTCGTTTTGTTTTGTTTATTTTTTCAAGTGGTTTATTTGTTACTGTGTTTTATCTCTGACCCATACGGGCCGTTGAATTAGTAGAAAAATAATGCACACCCGAGCTGTAACTCCGCTTCACGTCGTGGCCGCATCACCACCTCGGGTGTGCATTATTTTTCTAATAATTCAACGGCCCGTCGTCAATTATTCCTTACATGTTTACCATCTCAAGAACAAATAATGCTGAAGCGTCTTCATGAATGTATTGTGTATGGATTTAATTTACAGGCATATGAAATAATTAAGAGAATTAAAAGCACTTAATGAAACAGTATGGTTAGAACAAGATATTTATTATATTTTTTTTGAATGTATGTTAGCAAAACAAAGAGAGAGAGAGAGAGAGAGATGTGGAGCATGAAAACATTTGTTGATCTTGCCCAATTGATGTTTAATACATGCATTCAAAAAATGTACCCCCCCCCCCCCCATGTGTTCTTGTTAATCAGTAACACAAATGGTAAGATAAAAACAGTGCATATTTAATAGCTATCACAACTTTTTTTTTTTAAACCATTAAACAGTATACAATGAGTTGTAAAGTACCTTATATTGAACCTCTATTTAATTTTTTTGTTTTTAATTTCTACTTGTAAATTTCCAAACTCAAACATGCAATAGACAAAACAAATGCACTGATTGTTAATGCTAAGTTGTGTCTATAGGCCAGCATTCTCCAATCGGAAGAGAATAAAGAGATATCTTTAGTTCATGGCTCGTGTTAAAATTTCAGACAGCATTGGAAAGTCCGTTATCCTCAGAATTGGTTGAAGTTGCTCTGAAATCACTTTGGGTCTCCTCATCGATGGCGCTCTCAATTTTCGAAAGAAGGGAATAGCATTTCTTATTTAAGTCTTTGGCCATGAATGCATAGATGAACGGGTTTAGAAAGCTGTTTGCACAGGCGAGAATGATGGATACTTGTTGGGCTATGTGAAAGGCAAAGCTGTACTCAGTTCTGTCCAACCCTAAAACAGATAATATTTGAATTGGCAACCAACAGATGAAAAAAGCTGCGATCAGTAATGTCATGATCTTGAAGGGCTTGGTGGATTTGGTCATTTGATTTGCTCTAAGTGTACGGATCAGGATGGAGTAACAGGTGAAGATGGTCAGGAATGGAATCAAAAGCCCAAAAGTAAAGCGCATGAACACAACGGTTTTGAGGTGATTCTCATAGTCGATATAGCATATGTCTATTGATTCTATATTTATAATCTCTCTGAATTTGGCAGATGGGATGCTAAGCAAAGAAGACACAATCCAAGCCAACACAACAACTATAGAAGCGTTCTTTACAGTGCGCTGATTCTGGGCCCAGACGGGAAACTTGACTGTGATGCAGTGATCCACACTAATGATGACCAGGATGAAAATACTGCTGTATATATTGAGGTCCATCACAAAACCATCAAACTTGCACATGAAGAGCCCGAAGTTCCAGCTGTTCTTCATCATGTAGTCAATGGTGAAAGGGAGATTAGCGCAGAAAATGAAGTCAGACACAGCCAGACTCAGGTACCAGGTGGTGTTCACTGACTTCTTCATCTTAAAACCAGTAATCCAGATCACCGCACCATTTCCAATGATGCCAAGAAGGAATATGATCACAATAAAGATCACTGTGATTACACACTCTGCTTCCCTGCAGTATCCAGGGTGTAAGTGCTCATGAAGTTGCTCTTCTCCAGGCAACTCTTGTATATCATAATCATAATAATCTGTACCTGGAGTTGAATACGCTGTGTCTTCCATTAGAACTGAATAGGAAGCAGAGTTCTGTAACAAAAACAACAAGCAATTTATCCAAATGCATTTAAACCACCATAGACACTGGAGGGGGGGGGTAATAATTAGAAATGGCCAATCTGTATATCATTTCCAATCAGTCCTTCTCTGACAAGCAGAACTAAAAAAAAAGGCCAATAAAAAGCACAATGCTAGCAGAATTCTCCCATAGCTTCCCTTATTTTTTCCATAAACTGCTTGTACTTTTATGATGATGCTTTAGACCTTAAATTCCCTTTGATTGTTTACACGCATGCCTGTTTGTATGAAGGAAATTGCCTAATTTTTGTTACTTAAAAAGCTAGTGTTTAAGCCACAGAACAGAACACAAGTGGCATGCTATTCGCGTTTGATTACAACTTTAAGCAAAACGTGTAAGACTGATGACTGCTAAGTATGTTTGTTAAGTGAGGAGATTGTAATGTTTCTCGTTTTGTATTATATCTGATATCTACCACGTGTAAAATGGTAGCAATCCTAAATTTGGAAAATATTCTATTGCAACATGGAATTGTTAATTGTATGCATCTTAATTATTTTGCTGCTCTCTGTCTTTAAAATTGAACTGAAAACAAGTGTTTACTGTATGATCATATATGGACCACAAAACCAGTCATAAGGGTCCATTTTTTGACATTGAGATGTACATCAGCTGAGTAAATAATCTTTCCATTGATGTATGGTTTGTTATGATAGGACAATATTTGTCTGAGATACAACTATTTGAAAATCTGGAATCTGAGGGTGCAAACAAAAAAAATCTAAATATTGAGAAAATCGCCTTTAAAGTTGTCCAAATGAAGTTCATAGCAATGTATATTACTACTAAGAAATTATGTTTTGATGTAATTATGATTGGAAATTTACAAAATATCTTCATGGAACATGATCTTTACTTAATATCCTAATGATTTTTGGCATAAAAGAAAAATTGATAATTTTGACCCATACTGTATTATTGGCTACTGCTACAAATATACCTGTGCTTACGTAAGACTGGTTTTGTGCTCCAGGGTCACATATACATATTATCTTTGATGCATTAGTTCTTATGTCATCTGAAGATAACTTACCTCACAAAGTAAGCTTCACAATGCTGTTTGCTATGAGGCGTCGTATAGGGCTGAAATCAAACTTCACTTTCGTAAACACACATGAAACACTTGCATACACATGTATGAAATAGTCACACATACATGTATATGAGCCTACTAAGTGCTCCAACAAATATATATGACGCATACACATATGAGAAGCGCACAAACACATAAAAACTCTCTGCACACCAAGGGCGTAGGTTTGTTTTTGATACGGTTACATAAGAGCAGATAACCCCCCCTCCCCCTTCCCTTCTCTCAACTTCATGCAACAGGGTCTGGCTGCAGACTTGCACTCTCAGCTACGCTTCCACTAATGACATCACTTGCAATCTTTTTTATTTTTTTATTTAATTTAATTTATTTATTATTTTTTAATTGAATCGCTCAACATTTTACAACAGTAGCCAGGGTGTGAAGACAAGAAAAAATAATAAAAATTACAGTATCACTTGCAATCTCCAATACCTGCGATGTCACTTGCAATCGACACAGATAGTGCGTGTTGCCAATGGAGACAAGACGCTGTAGTGGTTAAACGATTAAAACTAATTAGTACCATAATGTATAGAGTCCTGCAGCTCATCTGTAGGAGAAAAAGACAAGACCCGCAAATCCGTGGCCACAGAGCAGCAGAATATGAATGCAATTTGCAAGTCTCTATTAAGCTTTTTTTCTCTCGTAGAAAATCATAAACACCTAATTTTGCTTCATTTATTAATATATATAAACTATACAGTTTATTAATATAATGTATTTTTATACACTAAAAAAATGCTGGGTTAAAAACAACCCAACATATTGGACAGAACACATGCTGGGTTATTTTGACCTAGCTGGTTGGGTTAACAAAGTGTTGTAAACACTATAATATACAGTCGTGGTCAGAATTATTGGCACCCTTGGTAAATATGATCAAAGAAGGCTCTGAAAATAAACCTGCATTTTTAATCCTTTTGAACTTTTATTAAAAAATAAAATAAAAATCTAACCTTTCAATGAACTAAAGCCGGGCTCACACTGTGCGATTTTTAATAGTCTTTTGCGATTGGTGCTTGTCACACTGTACGAACATGATCCCCATGTCAAACTGTAGGATCTCAGTTGTCTTAATGTCAGACTGTACGACAGTCAAGACGCGACAAAAACGGACGTACTCAAGAAAGACTTGTCCGGAGTTTTACGTCATCAATCCGTGACCCGCGTTCTCTCGCTATAATGGTAGCTAGCAAACAACAGCAACGTGTAGCGTTAGTTTTATTAATGACATGCCTTGATAATAAAAAGAAAAAACGAAGACGACGTGTGTGGAGCAAGTCATGGCTGGGCAAAAGAGGACTTTATGGACTTCCAGTTCTACAGCGTGAACTTGAGGTAATTTTGTTATTCGAGTTTAAACATCCTGCCCCTTAATAAATAAACTTTAAGTAAACTTTACTTTGTACATATTTTGTTTTTACAAATAATGACTTAAAAAGTGTCCCCATGTAAACGGTTTAGGGGTGAATTCGTTAATTTATGTGTGAGGTAACGTTAACTCACTCACACGGCAATAACAGTATTCGCACAATATTTTTCTGTTCTACAGAGTGATGACACACAAGGGTTTCGAGGTCTTCTCCGCATGAATTTACACGAATTTCACCATCTACTGGATTTGGTCTCTCCCCACATAAACAGGACACACACACACCTGAGAAGAGCAATTACTGCCAGGGAGAGGCTCTCTGTGACGCTTCGATTCTTGGCCACAGGTAGGATATTGTGATTTTTAAGTGTATAACATTATAAAAATTAACTTCTTGATGATATATTTTTGTAATCTCCAGGGGAATCATTTGCCTCACTAAGTTTTCAGTACAGAATGGGACGAACTACTGTTTCAAGCATTGTTCAAGAGACATGTGAAGTGTTGTACCATGTGCTTAAGGAAAAGTACATGAAGGTAAGACATTTTAGAATCAGAATGAGCTTTATTTGTCAAGTGTGTGCAAACACAAATTCAAATAAGAGAACCAATCAAAAGCATCAGAATAGCATCGCTTTACTAAACTGCCTTTAAATGTCAGGAGGCATGGTGCACATCAAAAACAGGCAAAGCAACAAATTATTATTATTCAACATATCCTAGCTTTTTACAGAACATATTCAGATGTAACCCCCTTTGTAATCGTTACAATTTTCATAACTAATTACACATTTTTGTCAGTAACTGTAACAGATTACAATTACATTTATTTTGTAATTAAGTTATGTAATGTTGTTACATGTAACTAGTTACTCCCTAACACTGACAACAGGACAAACAAACAAAAATAGTTAAAAGTACCAACAAGCTATGAACAGAGGCAGCCATTTGTGGTGCCATCTTGAACATGATAGAGGTCTAATGTACAGACTTGAACCCTTCATAAGGTATTTATGCACAAACTTCAGAAACTGATCAAAGACAACATTAATCATGTCAAAATTATACTTTTGATTCACAGATTTATGTGCCAAACTATTACATGTAAACTGTTTCATAGATTAAGGGGAAATCATTCTTCTCCTGGTCTTTTTGTGTCATTCCAGACTCCAGTGACAGAAACAGAGTGGAGAAATGTGGCTAAAGGATTCCAGGAAAGGTGGCAATTTCCACATTGCCTTGGGGCAATCGACGGAAAACATATCACGATTCTTCCTCCAGGGAACAGCGGGAGTACTTTTAGGAACTACAAGTCCCGTTTTTCTGTCTTGCTGATGGCAGTTGCTGATTCACAGTACAGATTTTTGTATGCCAATGTTGGCACTCAGGGAAGAGTGTCTGATGGGGGCCTCTTTGCCCACTCCGATCTTCGAAAGGCAATGGACCAAAAGGTTTTGAATATGCCTCCAGCTGAACCACTGCCAGGCACAGATATTGAGATGCCTTACATGTTCATTGCGGATGAGGCTTACCCTCTCCGCACAGATTTAATGAAGCCATATCCTTCTAGACACCTTGCTCGTGACCAGCACATTTACAACTACAGGCTGTCACGAGCAAGACGTGTAATTGAAAATGCCTTCGGAATACTGGCCAACCGATGGCGAGTATTTCTTTCTACCATCCATCTGGATCCAGTGGCAGTGACAAAGATCACCCTGGCTGCTCTTGCCCTTCACAATTACATGCGAGAACATGCCCCTGACACATACATCCCTCAAGCACTTGCTGACACAGAAGATACAGAACACCACATCATCCCTGGTGAGTGGAGGAATGACACATGTCTCCTGTCTATACCTGCATCCCGAGCTAGAAATGGGTCTGCAATTGCTAAAGATCAGAGAGACCTTCTAAAGACGTACTTTATCTCAACCGCAGGGTCAGTCCCATGGCAGGAACAGATGTTGTGAACCTTCCACACATTTGCAGTACACAAATCACACGCTGCTAAAGTTACTAAATATATAGTTGCATACACTTTATATTTTTGTCATAATCTTTTAAATACATAGTTCATCATTTGCTCACCCTTATGTTGTTCCAAACCAGTATGAGTTTGTTTCCTCTATTGCTAGCAAAAGATATTCTGAAGAATGTTGGTAACCAGGCAGTTGACAGTAGCCACTGATTTCCATAGTAGGAAAAAAATATTTGTTTTGTTTTTGAGTCGATAACAGTTAAATATCACTCTTTGTGAAATGGTTAATGATACTCGGAAAAATTAAAACCCAGTTTTGTGTAAATTCCTATGTTTTACTGCTAATGTGTGTCAAAAGTTACTTTTGAAAAAATGAAATGACAAATAAAATCTTTGGAAACAGAATCTTTATTGCACATATTTCTTGAACATCAGAATCAAACAGTAGTTTCAATTTTGAAACTTTGTGCAATATGCACAATGTGCAAACATATAGTAACACGAACACTTGTTTTTAGAACAAGCCATCAGAACATGTAAATCCAAAATAATTATGTAAACTTCTTGAGACATCACAGTGCAAACATGGCTTCAAAACATAAAAGTGATCATTCACCCAAAAATGAAAATGTAATCATTTACTCACCCTCAAGTTGCACAAAACCTGTACATGACGACAAAATTTTCATTTTTGGGTGAACTATCCTTTAAAAGCAAAACATTTACTCTGTATTATTTATATTTCCTCCCTGAGTATAACGTCGATCGAGCAACTGTGTGTAGCTTGTTGACAGAGGAGGCTGTTGGTAAGGAGAAACCTGAAGGAGTGGCTGATGTGGTGCTGAATGCTCCACATACTGGGAGAATGTAGGCTGAGTAGGTGGGCCTGGAGGATAAGGTACTTGCTCCCTACACTGTGCAGACATGAACCTATCTTGTGCTTCATATAAAACTCTCATTATCGCTCGCCTAGCTTGCATTTTCTCTGTTGTATTTTTAATAAGACGCATTTCACTGGCTACTTGTTTGCCAAAAATGTCATCAGAATCTTCAGTGTTGCAAAAGACACTACTAGCAACTTGCTTAAGGATGTCCACCTTCTCCCTCTCCAGCTTGTCCTCTTCTCTCTGTTTTGGCTTTTGACTCTGCTTGCGCCAGGTTGTGGAGCTTCTTGGTTGTGATGGTGACGGATCATGTAAAGAGGACTCTGATGCAACTGTATCTGATTCCTCTTCCTCATTCAGCAGCACTTGGTCATCTCCACTGTCAAACATTTCATCCAGCTAGATGCAGAACAGAGAAACAATAGGAAAATTACTATTTATTTTATCTCAAAATATAGTGAATATATGATTATGCAATAAGTATTAAAAATGTATGAGGGCTCCTTTGTTAATATTAATAAAAAAACTGCAACTTTAAAAATTTTGATTCTGATGACATTTTTGGCAAACAAGTAGCCAGTGAAATGCGTCTTATTAAAAATACAACAGAGAAAATGCAAGCTAGGCGAGCGATAATGAGAGTTTTATATGAAGCACAAGATAGGTTCATGTCTGCACAGTGTAGGGAGCAAGTACCTTATCCTCCAGGCCCACCTACTCAGCCTACATTCTCCCAGTATGTGGAGCATTCAGCACCACATCAGCCACTCCTTCAGGTTTCTCCTTACCAACAGCCTCCTCTGTCAACAAGCTACACACAGTTGCTCGATCGACGTTATACTCAGGGAGGAAATATAAATAATACAGAGTAAATGTTTTGCTTTTAAAGGATAGTTCACCCAAAAATGAAAATTTTGTCGTCATGTACAGGTTTTGTGCAACTTGAGGGTGAGTAAATGATTACATTTTCATTTTTGGGTGAATGATCACTTTTATGTTTTGAAGCCATGTTTGCACTGTGATGTCTCAAGAAGTTTACATAATTATTTTGGATTTACATGTTCTGATGGCTTGTTCTAAAAACAAGTGTTCGTGTTACTATATGTTTGCACATTGTGCATATTGCACAAAGTTTCAAAATTGAAACTACTGTTTGATTCTGATGTTCAAGAAATATGTGCAATAAAGATTCTGTTTCCAAAGATTTTATTTGTCATTTCATTTTTTCAAAAGTAACTTTTGACACACATTAGCAGTAAAACATAGGAATTTACACAAAACTGGGTTTTAATTTTTCCGAGTATCATTAACCATTTCACAAAGAGTGATATTTAACTGTTATCGACTCAAAAACAAAACAAATATTTTTTTCCTACTATGGAAATCAGTGGCTACTGTCAACTGCCTGGTTACCAACATTCTTCAGAATATCTTTTGCTAGCAATAGAGGAAACAAACTCATACTGGTTTGGAACAACATAAGGGTGAGCAAATGATGAACTATGTATTTAAAAGATTATGACAAAAATATAAAGTGTATGCAACTATATATTTAGTAACTTTAGCAGCGTGTGATTTGTGTACTGCAAATGTGTGGAAGGTTCACAACATCTGTTCCTGCCATGGGACTGACCCTGCGGTTGAGATAAAGTACGTCTTTAGAAGGTCTCTCTGATCTTTAGCAATTGCAGACCCATTTCTAGCTCGGGATGCAGGTATAGACAGGAGACATGTGTCATTCCTCCACTCACCAGGGATGATGTGGTGTTCTGTATCTTCTGTGTCAGCAAGTGCTTGAGGGATGTATGTGTCAGGGGCATGTTCTCGCATGTAATTGTGAAGGGCAAGAGCAGCCAGGGTGATCTTTGTCACTGCCACTGGATCCAGATGGATGGTAGAAAGAAATACTCGCCATCGGTTGGCCAGTATTCCGAAGGCATTTTCAATTACACGTCTTGCTCGTGACAGCCTGTAGTTGTAAATGTGCTGGTCACGAGCAAGGTGTCTAGAAGGATATGGCTTCATTAAATCTGTGCGGAGAGGGTAAGCCTCATCCGCAATGAACATGTAAGGCATCTCAATATCTGTGCCTGGCAGTGGTTCAGCTGGAGGCATATTCAAAACCTTTTGGTCCATTGCCTTTCGAAGATCGGAGTGGGCAAAGAGGCCCCCATCAGACACTCTTCCCTGAGTGCCAACATTGGCATACAAAAATCTGTACTGTGAATCAGCAACTGCCATCAGCAAGACAGAAAAACGGGACTTGTAGTTCCTAAAAGTACTCCCGCTGTTCCCTGGAGGAAGAATCGTGATATGTTTTCCGTCGATTGCCCCAAGGCAATGTGGAAATTGCCACCTTTCCTGGAATCCTTTAGCCACATTTCTCCACTCTGTTTCTGTCACTGGAGTCTGGAATGACACAAAAAGACCAGGAGAAGAATGATTTCCCCTTAATCTATGAAACAGTTTACATGTAATAGTTTGGCACATAAATCTGTGAATCAAAAGTATAATTTTGACATGATTAATGTTGTCTTTGATCAGTTTCTGAAGTTTGTGCATAAATACCTTATGAAGGGTTCAAGTCTGTACATTAGACCTCTATCATGTTCAAGATGGCACCACAAATGGCTGCCTCTGTTCATAGCTTGTTGGTACTTTAACTATTTTTGTTTGTTTGTCCTGTTGTCAGTGTTAGGGAGTAACTAGTTACATGTAACAACATTACATAACTTAATTACAAAATAAATGTAATTGTAATCTGTTACAGTTACTGACAAAAATGTGTAATTAGTTATGAAAATTGTAACGATTACAAAGGGGGTTACATCTGAATATGTTCTGTAAAAAGCTAGGATATGTTGAATAATAATAATTTGTTGCTTTGCCTGTTTTTGATGTGCACCATGCCTCCTGACATTTAAAGGCAGTTTAGTAAAGCGATGCTATTCTGATGCTTTTGATTGGTTCTCTTATTTGAATTTGTGTTTGCACACACTTGACAAATAAAGCTCATTCTGATTCTAAAATGTCTTACCTTCATGTACTTTTCCTTAAGCACATGGTACAACACTTCACATGTCTCTTGAACAATGCTTGAAACAGTAGTTTGTCCCATTCTGTACTGAAAACTTAGTGAGGCAAATGATTCCCCTGGAGATTACAAAAATATATCATCAAGAAGTTAATTTTTATAATGTTATACACTTAAAAATCACAATATCCTACCTGTGGCCAAGAATCGAAGCGTCACAGAGAGCCTCTCCCTGGCAGTAATTGCTCTTCTCAGGTGTGTGTGTGTCCTGTTTATGTGGGGAGAGACCAAATCCAGTAGATGGTGAAATTCGTGTAAATTCATGCGGAGAAGACCTCGAAACCCTTGTGTGTCATCACTCTGTAGAACAGAAAAATATTGTGCGAATACTGTTATTGCCGTGTGAGTGAGTTAACGTTACCTCACACATAAATTAACGAATTCACCCCTAAACCGTTTACATGGGGACACTTTTTAAGTCATTATTTGTAAAAACAAAATATGTACAAAGTAAAGTTTACTTAAAGTTTATTTATTAAGGGGCAGGATGTTTAAACTCGAATAACAAAATTACCTCAAGTTCACGCTGTAGAACTGGAAGTCCATAAAGTCCTCTTTTGCCCAGCCATGACTTGCTCCACACACGTCGTCTTCGTTTTTTCTTTTTATTATCAAGGCATGTCATTAATAAAACTAACGCTACACGTTGCTGTTGTTTGCTAGCTACCATTATAGCGAGAGAACGCGGGTCACGGATTGATGACGTAAAACTCCGGACAAGTCTTTCTTGAGTACGTCCGTTTTTGTCGCGTCTTGACTGTCGTACAGTCTGACATTAAGACAACTGAGATCCTACAGTTTGACATGGGGATCATGTTCGTACAGTGTGACAAGCACCAATCGCAAAAGACTATTAAAAATCGCACAGTGTGAGCCCGGCTTAAAACAACTGAAAATGGAGGAAAATCTCATTATGAAATAAATGTTTTTCTCAAATACACGTTGGACACAATTATTGGCACCCCTAGAAATGCTTATGAGTAAAATATCTCTGAAGTATATTGACATTCATATTCACAATTTTGAGCACTCCAGGGTGATTATGAACATGAAATTATACAGCCATGGCTTCCTGTTTCACAGAAATATAAATAGGAGGAAAAACAAAGCCCAGATTCCCTTAATCATCATCACAATGAGAAAAACCAAAGAATATATTTCTGACGCGCAGCAAAAGATAATTGAGCCTCACAAATTAGTGAAGTGGCTTTAAGAAAAGAGCTAGAGCAGTGAAAAATCCCATTTCCACCATCAGGGCAATAATTAAGAATTTCCAATCAACATAAAATGTTACAAAACTGCCTGGAAGAGGACATGTGTCTATATCGTCCTAATGCACGGTGAAGAGGAGACTTTGAGTGGCTAAAGACTCTTCAAGGATCACAGCTGGAGAACTGCCGAAAATATTTGAGTCTCTGGGTCAGAAAACCTTAAAAAAAATAGACAAATAGCACCTACATCACCACATGTTGTTCGGGAGGGTTTCAAGAAAAATTCTCCTAGCTCATCCAAAAACAATCTCCAGCATATTCAGTTATCAGACACGACTGGAACTTCAAATGGGACTGGCTTCTATGGTCAGATGAAACTAAAAAATGAGCTTTTTAGCAGCAAACACTCAAGATGGGTTTGGTGAACACAGGGATAAAAAGTACCCCATGTGTACAATGAAATATACTGCTGTATTTTTTATGTTGTGGGCCTATATTTCTGCTGGAGGTCCTGGACATCTTGTTTAAACACATGGCATCATGGATTCTATCAAATTCCAACAGATGAAAAATCAAAAAGTGACAGACTCTGTTAGAACTCTTATAATGGGCCATGTTTGGATCTTCCAACCGGACAATAATCCAAACACAAACCTCAAAAACAACACAAAAATGGGTCACTGAGCACAAAACCAAGCTTCTGCTCCAGTCTCTGACCTGAACCCTGTAGAAGACGAGTGAGGTGAACTGAAGAGAAGAAGCTGTGTGTTATGGAGCTGACGAGACGTGAGACAGGCGGATCCATCTGCAAGCTTTTATTATGATACATGGTCAATACAGGCAGGGTCGGACAGTAGCAAACAGGTATGGCATGGGCAAGACACAAGAATAATCCAAGGGCAAGCGTGGGTCGGCGATCGGCGAACTATATCCAGAGGGCTAGGCAGAGAGAATAAACCAGGAACACGGGCAGGAATCAGAACACAGGAAATCAAACTAGGGATACTGGGAAAATGCTTTGTAATGCAGCGGGGCTAACAATACTCGGCAGAGTGTAAGAGAAAGTCCAGAGTTAATATAGTGTGTGTGTGTGTGTGTGTGATTGGATGATGGTGATTGAGAGATGGTGAACAGGTGCAAGCGTGATTATAGTGAACAGCTGTGTGGGTGCAGTGAATGATGGGAAATGTAGTCTAAGAGTGATCTGTAACTGTGTGAAAGTCCATGTGTTGGGAGAGTGACCTCTAGTGATGAATGAAGGAAAGTTCATGGCCAGGATTCGTGACACTGTGAATCTGAAGGATCTGGAGAGGTTCTGGATGAATCTGAAGGATCTGGAGTGATTCTGGATGAAGGAATGGTCTCTGATCTCTTGTCAGGTGTTCTCTAACCTCATCAGGCATTATAGGAGAAAACTCAGAGCTGTTAAACTGGCAAATGGAGGTTTCAAAAACTATTGAATAAAAGGGTGCCGTTAATTGTGGCCAATGTGTATTAGAGGAAAACATTTATTTCATAATGATATTTCCCAAATTTTAAATTCTTATTATCAAATGAAAGGTTAGATTTTTGTGATTTTTTAAATAAAAGATCAAAAGGATTAACAATGCAGATTAATTTTCACAGCCTTCTTTGATCATATTTACCAAGGGTGCCGATATTTTTGGCCATGACTGTATTTATTAGATACATAATTGTATATGTATTTTACATGTATTTAAATTTGAAAGTAAAATAAATTACAATATTTATATAGCTAATCTGCGTGACATCATTGTTGCCTTTCTTTGATGACGTTCCAGGGCATTCCAAATGAGCGATTTTTGTCAGTCCACTTCAATGGATAACCCGTGCTTAGGGAGTAGGGAGCAGTGAACACTGCGTAGGGACCCTGTCAATCGGAACGCACCTTATATCACTCTCTCAACCGATTGGTTCAAAGAGTCATGATCATTCAAGAAGGAAACACCACTCTGTGCTTTGAGATGGGATTCAGTCGGTTCTCAGCGGTTCTGTGTCTTTGCTTTGTTTGGCAGAGAAAATTAAAACACCATCAAACAAGACATCAATTAATACCCAATATTAATTAAATGAACTCACCATTTTGTTTAAAACAAAAGCTATGGCTGCTGCACATTTACACTTAAATCGGTTTAATGTTTGGTTGCCCAATCAGCGGAAAGGGAAGTTTCATTCCTGCCCACATTTTTTTGTTTTTTTTGGGTGCATGTATTGTGTATTTTTCTGTGATGATTAAGCCAGTATGGTTTAGAGGGTTGATATGTACTCGAAGGTTGAAGAAAGGAATTTCTTCTTCTGAACTTTAAAAAAGGGGGTATTTGGGGGGGATCATTATTAGATGTTTTATTGCATTGTTAGTATTCATTATGGATGGTATGTATTTTAAAATAGCAGGTATTGGAGTTTATTAAAATGATGTTGGAAGCAATGTGTAATGCTGATTACTTTTGTATGTTATGTTTTAGAATGTGTTGGTCCAATGGACTAAATTCAGGATCTTCATGTATTTGTTTGGTGCCCTTTAAGGTATGTTTTGTTTTGGTTTTGTTTTTTGTTGTTATTGAGATGTTGCGGTTTATGAATAATGATTTGTTATAGGTCATTGATTTGTTAGTCGCTGTTCTCTTACGTGTTTTTTTATGATTAGAGTCTGTTCCCTATTTTTGATTGTAATTTATTTTTTCCTATAGCCTTGTGTTTGTTTCTCTTGGATGTGGTTTGTTTTGTGGTTTTGTTTTGTGCTGGCTAGTGGAATGTTTTATATTTACTTATTCTTTTCTTTTTTCCCCCTTGTTTTCTTTGTGGTCAGGTCATCTTGGGGTTGTTGCCCCTTCAATTTTATTTTCTGTTTTGGTGGTCCTTTGGGGCTGCCAAAGATACTACAGTAACAGTAGAGTTTTCATTCAGAATCGTCATGGGTTCAGTTTGATTTATATTAAAATAAAGTTATGCGTGATTAAGACAACCAGCACTCTGATGATGCTGTTGTAATGTTGTTGATTCACACAATTAAAAATGGTGTAATTATTATCTGTAAAACACAGCCTACAAACATACAAAAAACTCTATTTATGAATTACGAAATTATGAATATGTTGGCTACCATAAGAGGTTAGATGGAGGAAGAGGAAAAGGAAGTTGCGGCAGGGGGGAGGAGGTGCTCTGCTCTTATATAACCGCCAATATCAAAAGCAAACCTATGCCCTTGGTGCGCGGAGAGTTTGTGTGTGTGTGCGTGCCCTCTACAGTGCTTCATAGCAAACAGCATTGTGAAGCTTACTTTGTGAGGTAAGATATCTTCAGATGCTGCACTACTTAAACACACACACACACATGAGTGGTGGTGTTGGCATGATGGGCAAAAGTACCAATTTTATCGGCTGGGAGACAAAGTTATGGTATGGTTTTTGCTAATTTAGACTAGGCTTTTTATGGATGCAATAGGCTTATGTTGAATTACAGTCTTTCCTTTCTTCTTTGACACATATCCATGTAACAACTATTAACAGGGCTTAAAGCAAGGAAACTGTCTATGCCTGAAATATGTTCAGGGTGCAATAAAAAAAAAAGTTCAGTGCGCCTATAATATCAAAAAAAATATTTCTATTTTTTGCTAATTTATATTTGGCTGCTATCCCCTTCAAAGTAGTCTCCTTGTGAAGTGATACACAGTTCTCAGTGCTCCTGGCTTGGTTGGAACGCTCCCTGGAAGCCTTGCTATTTAAATCTATCCAGCACCATCTAAGATGTGTTTTGGATCTCCTCTACTATGTCAAAACGGTGACCCAGTTTTCATTTTTGAAAACTTGCGCGTTTTCCACACACTGTGAGCGTGTGTATTGTCACATTGGAGCATGCTGGATATGCTTAGATAAAAACAATGGCAAATGTTTTAAATATATGTATGCTATATGTATATCAGAATAATTTGGAATAGATAGTCTGTGTGGAGACTATATTACCAACACAAGGGTATTGCACAAGCAATTTACAAAATAACTGTTAGAAGAGAGAATGAGCCAGAGTAAGTTTGTGTGTGTACGTGCAAGTTATACTCACACCAGCCTTAAGAAAGATGACATTCTCATTAAAGTGGGCAGTAGGTATGGGATAATGCAGATGGCCTTGCTGCACTGCAAAAAATGCTTTCTTACTTCGATTTTTTTGTCTTGTTTCCAAACAAAATATCTAAAAATTCTTAAATCAAGAAGGATTTTCTAGACAAGTAAAAAATTATTGTCTCGAAACAAGCAAAATAATCTGCCAATGGGGTAAGCAAAATAATTGCGTTCTGTTTGAAATGAGTGCTTAGTGTGCCATTCTCTTCTGGATAGGCATCTAAGACTTCACCCACACCTGTTGACTTGTGTTGTTCAAAGTACTCGATTATGGTCTTGCTTCTTTGCTCAATGGCTGCTGGCAGCTTCTCCAGGATGAAAACTCACTGAAGTGAGAGAACAGGCCCTTAAAACAGAAATGGCCAGTCATTACTGTTGCCAATCATACTAGTGTGCAAACCACAATGACTTCAAGACAGCAAAACAGAAGTCATAATAACGTTATAATAGCACGTCCGGTAGCACGTGTAATCAATGCAATAATAACCTGAGCTGAGGAAGCTGACGGGGCTAATGCTTATTTTTACAGTCTATGGGCTAACAATAATTATTCTAACATTATTTGAGCTGTCGTCATTGTGGTGGTTTTGCATGTGGTAACGTTACCTTTTTCCGTATCACCTCCCGTCGTCGAGGTTCCAAGCGAGCAGAGGCGAGCCTAGGAGATGACGTTTAGATATAATCAACAACAAATCAGTGTCTGAAATAATCCAGCTAGCAGCCGGTGTGCAGCTGATCCTGCGGTGTGTTACAGCTGCTGCAGCTCAGTTTGCCTTTTCCTTCGGTGTTGACCATTCAGGACCGTGGTGAAGTTCGTTTTAAAGTGGATAAGATTAAAGGTCATTGCACACGGAGTCCGAAATTTTCGCACGTTAAAAAATAAATATGACCTCACGTTGTGTCAATCCGGTTTACACACTGCCTCCGAAACTTTCGTCTGTCATAAAAAAATTCGGATCAGTTTCGATTTTCTGCGTTTTCGCATCCGTAGCATGCATTTGGATAGGAAAGGATGAGGAAAACGGAAAAACGCACGTGAAAATTTCGGACTCAGTGTGCAATGATTTTAAAAAGACGCCATTTGAAACTAACTTCACCGCGGTCAGTTCAAGAGAAATCTGAAAATATACCAAATGAAACAATCAGCACTCACTCAGATCACCGGTAATATTTCCATAGAGTTATAAAATAGATTTTATGTTTCATACCTGAGACGTGTTCCTTCTTCCAAAAATGTTTAAATACTTCTGGTACCGTTGGCCGCGTAATTTTAAAATTCAAACAGCTGCGATCCCACAATGCTATGTGGTGGCTGTAAAATAATGCTTCTACGGTGTAGTTACAATAATATTACAGGACTGTCCGTAAATTTCCCATCATGCATTTGCATTTACAGTAAAAACATGAATACAATGCGTTGTTGTAAACTTTATTGTAAAAATTACATCAATTGCTAACAGTGTAGCTTAAGCTGTAAATTCAACTCCTTGTTACAAATATGGTAGAACCGTCACCTCTACCACAAAAGACTGCTTTGTAAATAATCTTCCTGACTTATCTCAGTTCCTCAGCATATCCAATAGCTCAGAACAACTTGATGATGTAACAGAAACTATGGACTCTCTCTTTTCTAGCACTTTAGATACATTTGCTCCTTTACGCTTAAGGAAGATAAAGGAAAACAGTCCAACACTGTGGTATAATGAGCACACTAAAGAGAGCAGCCCGGAAAATGGAGCACAGCTGTAGAAAAACTAAATTAGAGGTATTTTGTATTGCTTGGCGGGAAAGTACTCTCTCCTAGAAAAGCCATAGAAACGGCTAGATCTGCTTACTTTACATCTCTTTTAGAAGAAAAAAACACAACCCCAAGTATTTATTCAATACAGTGGCTAAATTAACATCATCAGGTGTAGACATTACCCAGCAGCACAGCAGTAATGACTTTATGAACTACTTTACTTCCAAGATCGAAATTATTAGAGATAAAATTGTAGCCATGCAGCCATCAGCAACAGTATCGCATCAGATAGTGCACTATAGATCCCCTGAGGAACAATTCCACTCATTCTCTTCTATTGGAAATAAAGAATTGTATAAACTTGTTACGTCATCTAAACCAACAACCCTATTCTAGTTTAGACCCTATTCCATCTAAACTACTAAAAGAGGTGCTTCCAGAAGTAATAGATCCCCTTCTGAATATTATTAACTCGTCATTGTCATTAGGGTATGTCCCCAAAAACTTTAAATTGGCTGTTATTAAGCCTCTCATTAAAAAAACCACAACTTGACCCCAAAGATCTAGTTAATTACAGACCGATCTCGAATCTCCCTTTTCTGTCAAAGATATTAGAAAAGGTTGTATCCTCACAATTATATTCCTTCTTAGAGAAAAATTATATCTGTGAGGATTTCCAGTCAGGATTTAGAACGTATCATAGTACTGAGACTGCTCTCATTAGAGTTACAAATGACCTGCTCTTATCATCTGATCGTGGTTGTATCTCTCTATTAGTTCTACTGGATCTTAGCGCTGCGTTCGACACTATCGATCACAACATTCTTTTGAATAGACTAGAAAACTTTGTTGGCATTGGTGGAAGTGCATTAGCATGGTTCAAATCGTACTTATCTGACCGCCATCAATTCGTAGCAGTGAATGAAGAGGTATCATATCGATCACAAGTGCAGTATGGAGTTCCTCAAGGCTCAGTACTAGGGCCGTTACTTTTCACGCTTTATATGTTACCCTTGGGAAATATCATTAGGAAACACGGGGTTAGCTTTCACTGTTATGCTGATGATACTCAGCTCTATATTTCTTCACGGCCTGGTGAAACACACCAAATTGAGAAACTTATGGAATGCATAGTCGATATAAAAAACTGGATGATGAGTAATTTCTTACTGCTAAATTCTGAAAAAGCAGAGGTGTTAATTATCGGACCTAAAACCCCCACAAGTAATAACCTAGAACACTGTCTAACACTTGATGGCTGCTCTGTAAATTCTTCGTCATCAGTCAGGAACCTAGGTGTGCTATTTAATAGCAATCTCTCCTTTGACAGCCACGTTTCTAGCATTTGTAAAACTGCATTTTTTCATCTTAAAAATATATCTAAACTGAGACCTATGCTCTCAATGTCAAATGCAGAAATATTAATTCATGCGTTTATGACCTCAAGGTTAGATTATTGTAATGCTTTATTGGGTGGTTGTTCTGCACGCTTAATAAACAAATTACAGATGGTTCAAAATGCAGCAGCTAGAGTTCTTACTAGAGCTAGAGCCAGGAAGTATGAGCACATTAGCCCGGTTCTGGCAACACTGCACTGGCTCCCTACTAAACATTGTATAGATTTTAAAATCTTGTTAATTACTTATAAAGCCCTGAATGGTTTAGCTCCTCAGTACTTGAGCGAGCTCTTATCGCATTATAGTCCTTCACGTCCGCTACGTTCTCAAAACTCTGTCCATTTCATAATACCTAGAATATCAAAATCAACTGCGGGTGGCAGATCTTTTTCCTATTTAGCGCCCAAACTCTGGAACAATCTACCAAACACTGTTCGGGAGGCAGACACACTCTGTCAGTTTAAATCTAGATTAAAGACCCATCTCTTTAACCTGGCGTACACATAACACACTAATACACTTCTATTATTCAAATCCGTTAAAGGATTGTTAGGCTGCATTAATTAGATCAACCGGAACCGGGAACACTTCCCATAACACATGATGTACTTGTTACATCGTTAGAAGAATGGCATGTACACTAATATTAGTCTGTTTCTTTCTTATTCCGAGGTCACTGCAGTCACCAGATCAGATGGTGGATCAGCACCTAGAGACGACCTCTACAGCCCTGAACGTCAGCGGAGACCAGGACACCTAGATGAGCCCCAGAGACAGACCCCCAGTGAGGACCCCGTCACCTAGAGAGCCATCAGGAAAAGACCTCGGGAACCAGTTGAGCCCTCCAATCTGACTTTGCAGCAGCTGGAATTGAACTGCTGTGTCGTCTGGCCAGAGGAGAAATGGCCCCCCACTGAGCCTGGTTTCTCCCAAGGTTTTTTTCTCCGTTCTGTCACCGATGGAGTTTTGGTTCCTTGCCGCTGTCGCCTCTGGCTTGCTTAGTTGGGGACATATTGTCGACTTGATTGAACAGAAACGTTTTGAACTGAACTGAGCTGGATGATGCCATCACTGAATTCAACAATGAAATGCCTTTAACTGAAAATTGAGTGTTTAATCTTGTCATTTTACATTATTGACACTTTTTTCCCATTTTGATATTGTGCAGTTGCTTTGTCACAATTTGTATTGTTAAAAGCGCTATATAAATAAAGGTGATTTGACTTGACTTGACTCGCCCAAAAAGATAATTACTACCAATCTCGTCATGTCATCTGAGGTCATTCCTACCAGTCAAAACACAGTCAAGAAGTCTGTATCAGCTCCAGCATTGTGTACATCTAGATCTGATGGAGCCTCTGAAACTGTGCATGACGTCACATTGGTGCAGGAGTCGTCAAAGTTATCTTCATTACCCACAAGCAGGGGCGGACTGGCCATCGGGAGAACCGGGAGAATTCCCGGTGGCCTGGCAGCCAATTTGGCCCGCTGCCCTGCATTTTTTTTTTATATATAATTTATTATTATTATTTTATATTGTTGTTTTTGTTGCCTACCGAATGTACTAAAGTGGTTATTTCCGAATTCACCATTCAATAATAAAACTCTAATAAATCATGCCTTGACTGGCAACGCAATTCGCCTCGCGCGCGCTCCGCGCATCCGCGAGTCCACCAAAAGGACGCGAGACTCTAGAATGGAGTGGAAGCTCCCAGGTGGAGCAGAGAGGCAAAACTGTCCTGTTCAGGGCTTCAAGTGCAGGTCAGTTACATATGTAAATAGACTATTGTAGTTTTATCTTTGTTTACTTAGTTAACATTAAACTGCTAGCAAATGTTAATAGTAGCTGTCAATTACTGCAAACTTAACAAAAGGAAATAATTACTATTGTAAAGAGACGGAATTTAGATAAATATTCACATAGTTTTATAACGGGTTTAGGAGGAGATATGGCAGACAACAACAACACAACCCTTAGGAAATTTAACATGGTTTTACTAAAAATAAAACCAAAAAAACATGGTTACTATAGTTAAACCATAGTAACCACAAATTAATAATGGTTTTGCTACACGATATAGTTTCACCATGGTATTTGTAGTAAAACTCTTGTTATACAAATAGTAATCAATCCACCAAAAACATGGTTACTTTTACCATAGGTCTAATAATACCATGGTTAATTTTCCTTAGGACCAAACATGAACAAATTCAAAAAACAAATTAAATTTTATGTTTTTTTCTATAAAGATATATTCAAGATGTAGCTATTATTGTGCTCATTTTGACAATATAAAACAATAATGTAATACTTATTTTTTTCTAAAATGTATACTATGTGCAAACAAATTACAATGAGGTGGCTGTTTTGCGTCAAGGTGCTGGAAAAGTGACAGGTGCAAGAAAATTAGTGAAAAAAGTAAACATACTCATGACAGACATAGAGATGTCATGGAAAATGAAGAGACTAAAAAGGAAAATGGAAGTTCAAAAGATAACCTTTAATTATTTTGCATGGCCCCAGCCTAGGGATTTTAACTTTTTTATGCAATGATGATGATGGCCATACAAAAAATATTGTTGTCTGGTTTCAAAATTTGTTGTGGGTGTATGGGATGGCCTGGATGAGAGTGAGATTTCCCGGCCTGACATTTTGTTCCAGTCCGCCCCTGCCCACAAGTGCAGTTATGGCTCCTGAATTTTCTCCTAAGCGTTTCCCTAATCATGAGACTGCATCTATTCGAGACTCCAAACCCAGTTGAACCAGTGAAGAGGCACCCTATCTCTAGAGGTGTCACTAATCGGGTTCCTATCCCTCTCTCAGTACTGCCTGGCTGCCATGCTCCTCCAAAGTTACCACCTTTTTGGGCAGTCCCAAAATATTCCCTTGGACTATTTACTGCTCTCCCAGACCCGCTCCCTGTGTTTCCAGGCTACTCTGGACCTCCAATCTTTTCCTCCCCACCGCCTGGAGGCGTCCTTTGGAGGGAGGGGGGGGGGGGGGTGTACTGTCAGGGTCCTGCCTGTTCTGCCTGTCCAGGGTCATGTCTGTTCTGTCTTTGTTTAACCTGTCCTTGTTTGTCTTGTGTCTGAGCATAATGAGTAGACCAGACTAAAACTAACTGAACAGACAGGAACTTAAATACACAGGATAAAACGAGATAATTAAACAAACACAGCTGAACGGAATCATAATCAAACTAAACAAGGACAGGAAAATTACCAAATAAGGATCAGGAACAAACATGGGGAAAACAAAGCCAACACAGACCATAAACGTGTCATTACTCACGTGACATTACAAACGTGGGCACCCTGGAGGCTGGCGGAACAGACAGTACAGGGTGCCATGGCGGAGCAGGGAGCTCAGGAGACCATGGCGGAGAGGTCTTCGTGGCCTCGATCCTCAGCCCGGCCTCTACGACTGGAGCCCTATAACCCCCCCCCCAAAAAAAAATTCCTTGGGGGAACTTACGGGCTTCGGGCCCTCCGTGGGCTAGACTCAGGAACAGGAGCCATCCGTGGGCTATCCACAGGAACAGGAGCCCTTCAGGGGCTAGGCTTGGAAGCTGAGGCCCATACTGGGCATGACGGGAGCACCACAGCCCTCCTTGGGCTGGACACAGAGTCAGGGGCCCTCACAGGGGTTTCTAAGGAACCGCTTCCATATCAGCAACAAGAGAAGCAGACTCGTCTGGGGCAGGCGGCTCCTCTAGTTATGGCCGCGGAGGCCATTCCCAAGCCGCCTGCCCCAGACGAGTCTCCATGGACAAGACAAGACAAGACAAGATTAATATAAAACTGTTCCTGTGGACAATACTTCTGGGGACATGACTTGACTCTGGTCAGGGGCTGGAGCCTGCACTGGACTCTTGGTCAGGGCACTGCCGGCATGACGTTGGAGCGGCCAGCGGGCTTGACTTCAGAGTGGCCGACGGGCTTGGGTTAGCCGTAGCCGGCGGGCTTGACAGATGAACGGCCAGCAGACTTGACTGATGAGCAGCCGGTGAACTTGACTGGCGAGTGGCCAGCGGGCTTGACAGACGAACGGCCGGCAGGCTTGACTGATGAGCAGCCGGTGAACTTGATTGACGAGCGGCCAGCGGACTCGCAGCGCTCGTGGTGATTCTCCGAACTCCCACGCCTAATTACAGTAGGCTAGGGAAGGATGACGAGCGGCGACTTCCATGCCATGGGAAAAACAAACAGGAACCCACAAAAAACTTTCAAAAAACGGAAAATAAAACAGTGAAAAAAGGCGCCGCTCACTCTCTGTTTAGGTCTGGTCTTCTGTCACGGTGCACACACAGCGGGGAGGACCACGGAGAAGAGGATAAACTCAAATATACAGTCTTTAATAAAATCGAACAGGGCAAGACAAGGCAGGGCTGAGACACACAGGAACACAAGGAACATAACGAGTAGACCAGACGAAAACTAACTGAACAGACAGGAACTTAAATTCACAGGATGAAACTAGATAATTAAACAAACACAGATGGACGGAATCATAATCAAACTAAACAAGGATAGGAAAATGACCAAATAAGGAAACAGGAACAAACACGGGGAAAACAAAACCAACACAGACCATAAATGTGACAGTGTGTGTATATACTGTATATGTATATATGTATATAATAAAAAGATAAGAATACCGTTAAAATACCGGAACGATAAGCAGTATCGGTAAGAGTAATAATACTGTTAAAAAATAATACTGTTAAAACCTTAACGATACCCATCCCTAGTGATGACTCAGAAACAACATATGGATGCCAAGGAAGGCGACTTGGTTTTAAATGGTCTTAGATTTTTACATTTTGTTACATTGCGACCGTTTGAATTGCAGTCTGCAGCCCTGCATCTTACTAATTTAGTGTATATTATATATTATACTATATATATATATATATATATTATATATTATACTACGGGGCCACTGAATGCTTGAATCTGATTGGCTGACGAACATTCAAAGGTGTGCAATTATTTTCAGGGAAACGCACGGCGAACGTAGTTCCAGGCAGGTCTTGACCACATTACATGTCCGTATCACTTCGCCAAATGATTTACGTTATTTCAAATGTCCTTACAGCCTAAAACAGCAAAAGAACCAAAACCCACAATGACACTGGCCAAATAAATAAATACAGTAAACAAAAGGATAAAAACGACAGATCATATCCATGTTTTTGCCACAAAATTACGTTTTATTATGTACGGAAAGCACATACTCTCTCCCGCTCTCTCTCCCTCACAGACACGTTAACATAAGCGCTAATGTTGTTATCACTACTTTGACGATTTTATTAGTAACATAGTTTAACAACTTAAAAACTACATGACTTCTCACAAGCGAGGTAACAACAACGGCGCTGTTCGAGAAGAAAATTAACTTTAAGTTTCACTATAACTAGAGACATTGCTGCCGAACACTATTGAGAGACACAGACTCACAGAGGTAATCTCTCTCTCTCTCTCTCCTCTCATAACTTAGTTATTAACTAACTGCATTATTAGTCTGTTATCAACAGCTCAAGCCTCCGTTACGGGTTAAAATGACATTTTGGAATTAGCAACGGTGGCATTGGATGAGATGCGGAAGAAATAATCCTCCTCACAATAGCGATTTAAGCAGAAAAACCGAACGAATGCCTATATATGATCTGATCAATGTCTTGAGGTGTGGCAACCGTAGTATAAGCGGAATAATTGATGATGGGCCGTTGAATAATTAGAAAAATAATGCACACCCGAGGTGTAACTCCGCTTCGCGTCGTGGCCGCATCACCACCTCGGGTGTGCATTATTTTTCTAATAATTCAACGGCCCGTCGTCAATTATTCCTTACATGTTTACCATATCAAGAACAAATAATGCTGAAGCGTCTTTGTGAATGTATTGTGTATGGATTTAATTTACAGGCATATGAAATAATTAAGAGAATTACAAGCATTTAATGAAACAGAATGGTTAGAACAAGATATTTATTATATTTTTTTGTATGTATGTTAGCAAAACAAAGAGAGAGAGAGAGAGATGTGGAGCATGAAAACATTTGTTGATCTTGCCCAATTGATGTTTAATACATGCATTCAAAAAATGTAACCCCCCCCCCCATGTGTTCTTGTTAATCAGTAACACAAATGGTAAGATAAAAACAGTACATTTTTAATAGCTGTCACAACTTTTTTTTTTTAAACCATTAAACAGTATACAATGAGTTGTAAAGTACAACCCCAAATCAGAAAAAGTTGGGACAGTATGGAAAACGCAAATAAAAAAAGAAAGTAGTGATTTCTAAATTTACTTTGACTTGTATTTCATTGCAGACAATATGAACACAAAATATTTCACGTTTTGTCTGGTCAACTTCATGTCATTTGTAAATATACATCCTTTCCTGTCATTCAGACCTGCAACACATTCCAAAAAAAGTTGGGACAGGAGCAATTTAGGGCTAGTAATGAGGTAAATTGGTTAAATAATGATGTGATTTGAAACAGTTGATGTCAACAGGTGATTGTAATTATGATTTGGTACAAAAGCAGCATCCAAGAAAGGTAGTCCTTTAGGAGCAAAGATGGGCCGAGGATCGCCAGTTTGCCAACAAATACATGAGAAAATTATTGAAATGTTTAAAAACAACGTTCCTCAAAGAAAGATAGGAAGAGATTTGGATATTTCACCTTCAACAGTGCATAACATAATTAAAAGATTCAAGGAATCTGGAGGAATTTCAGTGCATAAAGGACAAGGGCGCAAGCCTAAGCTGAACAACCGTGATCTCCGATCCCTCAGGCGGCACTGCATCAAGAATCGTCATTCATCTATAAGCGATATCACCACATGGGCTCAGGACTACTTTGGCAAACCTTTGTCAAGTACCACAATACGTAGTTACATCCACAAATGCCAGTTAAAACTGTACTGTGCCAAAAGGAAGCCCTATGTTAACAGTGTCCAGAAGCGCCGTTGACTTCTCTGGGCTCGGAGGCATCTGGGATGGACCATCACACAGTGGAAACGTGTACTGTGGTCAGATGAATCAGTATTTCAGGTATTTTTTGGGAGGAATGGACGCCGTGTGCTCCGGACCAAAGAAGAAAAGGATCATCCAGACTGTTACCAGCAACAAGTCCAAAAGCCAGGGTCTGTCATGGTATGGGGTTGTGTCAGTGCCCTTGGCAAAGGTAACTTGCACTTCTGTGATGGCACCATTAATGCTGAAAAGTACATAGAGATTTTGGAGCACAATATGCTGCCTTCAAGAAGACATCTTTTCCAGGGACGTCCATGCATATTTCAACAAGACAATGCAAAACCACATTCTGCACACATTACAAAGTCCTGGCTGCGGAGGAAGAGGGTACGGGTACTTGACTGGCCTGCCTGCAGTCCCGACCTGTCTCCAATAGAGAATGTGTGGCGCATTTTGAAGCGCAAAATGCGACAACGAAGACCCGTACTGTTGCCCACCTTAAGACTTGTTTGCAGGAAGAATGGGACAAAATTACACCTGAAACACTTCATCACTTGGTGTCTTCAGTCCCTAAACGTCTTTTAAGTGTTGTGAAAAGGAATGGCAACATTACAAAGTGGTAAATGCTTTACTGTCCCAACTTTTTTTGGAATGTGTTGCAGGTCTGAATGACAGGAAAGGATGTATATTTACAAATGACATGAAGTTGACCAGACAAAACATGAAATATTTTGTGTTCATATTGTCTGCAATGAAATACAAGTCAAAGTAAATTTAGAAATCACTACTTTCTTTTTTATTTGCGTTTTCCATACTGTCCCAACTTTTTCTGATTTGGGGTTGTACCTTATATTAAACCTCTATTTAATTTTTTTTTTTAAACTTCTACTTGTAAATTTCCAAACTCAAACATGTAATAGACATAACAAATGCACTGATTGTTAATGCTAAGTTGTGTCTATAGGCCAGCATTCTCCAATCGGAAGAGAATAAAGAGAGATATCTTTAGTTCATGGCTCGTGTTACACTTTCAGACAGCATTGGAAAGTCTGTTATCCTCAGAATTGGTTGAAGTTGCTCTGAAATCACTTTGGGTCTCCTCATCGATGGCGCTCTCAATTTTCGAAAGAAGGGAATAGCATTTCTTATTTAAGTCTTTGGCCATGAATGCATAGATGAACGGGTTTAGAAAGCTGTTTGCACAGGCGAGAATGTCGGATACTAGTACGGCTCTGTAAAAGGCATAACTGTGTTGAGATCTGTCCAACTCTAAAACAGATAATATTTGAATTGGCAACCAACAGATGAAAAAAGCTGAGATCAGTAATGTCATGATCTTGAAGGGCTTGGTGGATTCGGTCATTTGGTTTGCTCTAAGTTTATGGATCAGGATGAAGTAACAAGTGAAGATGGTCAGGAATGGAATCAAAAGCTCAAAAGTAAAGCGCATGATCACAACGGTTTTGTGGTGATTCTCATAGTTGCCATAGCATATGTCTATTGATCCTATATGTATAATCTCTCTGAATTTGGCAGATGGGATGCTAAGCAATGAAGACACAATACAAGCCAACACAACAACTATAGAAGCTTTCTTTACAGTGCGCTGATTCTGGGCCCAGACGGGAAACTTGACTGTGATGCAGTGATCCACACTAATGATGACCAGGATGAAAATACTGCTGTACATATTGAGGGTCATCACAAAACCATCGCACTTGCACATGAAGAGCCCAAAGTTCCAGCTGTGCTTCATCATGTACACTGTAAAAAAAGTAAATATTCCGTATTTGGTTTTTACAGGTGTTTTTCCGTATTTTTTTAAATTATGCTTTGCATTGTGGGAACAAGAAGCTCAGTCGATTTTCGGCGCGAAAACAGTGCTTGAGCAGATTTTTTTTTTGTTATCAACATTTTTTTAGTTTTCAAACATAACATAACATCCAAAAAATAACAAAACAAAACAACAGACATATACTCAATATCTCAAAGTCCAGTCAAATGGGAGGGAGAGAGGGAAGGACAAGAAAACACAAAAGTCACTCCTTTATACAATCACGTATATCAAAGAGAAAGCACTGCCAAGCATCAATGGTGGAAGGCTTGGCCCTATTAATTCGTGCTGTTGTACATTCATAAGTCACTATTTGCAGGAGGCTATGGATCCAATATGTTTTTCCACACATGTGCGGTGTAAACCAGTTCTGTATTATTGTCTTCTTCGCAGCTGTAAAACCAGCAAACAACATTCTCTTTTGCATTGAACTTATACAGAGACCAGAATCATCATTAAGAAGACACAAACTTGGGTTAACGGACCAATCAATTTGCAGTAAGGATGATAAAACCAGGTTTACATGTGTCCATAGACCAATAACGATAGGACACTCCCAGAACATATGAAGAAAAGTACCTGATGATGTAGTATTACATATATGGCAGTTGAAATTTGGTAGTAGTTTCATTTTAAATCTTTTGTAAGGAGTTATGTATGCTCTATGAATGACTTTGAAGTGAATAAGACGATGAGCCAAATTTTTATATGTTAAGCTGAGATTAGACCACACCCTCTCCCAGTCGACAGATAAATTAAGGTCAGATAATTCCCTATTCCAAATAGTTTTAATAGAAAGAGGTTTTGTAATGCAATCAATAATTTTATTATATATTAAGGAAACAGATGGCCGACCAGCAGATGGTGCAATCCAGTCCCGCACAGGATGAGAGGAAATAGAAGAAGACCAAGGAATGCCATACGCTTTGAGAGCAGAACGTAATTGAAGAAAAACAAAATATGCGGATGCTGGTAGACAAAATTTGGTTCTTAATGTCTGAAATGAACATAGGCCCTGGTTATCATATATATCACCGCACATGTTTACACCTAAAGAAGACCAAGAGGGTTGGACAAATGGACGATTTCCGCATACAAAATTAAAATTGTGCCATAAAGGTGTACTGTTACAAAATTTGAAGGGTCCTCCTATCCGACGTTCAACCGTTTTCCAGATTTTAATAGAGTTGGCCACAACCGGACCAAATTTATAATTATCCCCTTTTTTTCCTGTGCCAGTAAATAAAATATATTGGAGTCTATTTGGTTTAACCTTGTCAGCTTCAATCACTCTCCATGAAACTGTAGATTGAGGATCAACCCAATTATGAAGAGCCTTAAGCTGGAACGACCAATAATACAATTCAAAATTTGGTACAGCCAGTCCTCCTGCGCTATTAGGATGTTGTAATGTGGTAAGTTTAATTCTGGGGCATTTATCATTCCAGCTAAATTTAGAAATTATGGAGTTGATCTCCTTAAAGTAACCTGGAGGGGGAGAAAGTGGTAGCATAGAGAAAAAAAAATTAAATCGAGGTAAGAAATTCATCTTAACAGTGGATATTCTTCCTTGAAGAGAGACTTTAAGATTCTTCCATCTTTGAATGTCATTTTTGACCTTAACTAAAATATTATTAAAATTGTCTCCGGCAGTCTTATGAACGTTTTTATATATGGTAATGCCCAAATAGATGAAAGATTCCTTAATAGGGATAAATGAGGGAATAGAAGAATTAACTTTAACATTGTTAATTGGCATTAAAGCAGATTTGCTCCAATTTATTTTATATCCTGATAAGCTACTAAAATTATCAAATTCCTTAATTATACTAGAGACTGAAACATCAAAGTGGTCTAAATATAGAATAATATCATCAGCGTATAACAAAATACTATGATTATGATCATGAATCTTAATCGATACTTCAGATTTCCTGATGGCTTGTGCTAAGGGTTCAAGAGATAGACAAAACAATAAGGGGGAAAGCGGACATCCCTGCCTCGTTCCCCGCTGCAAAGGGAATGGGGGGGAAATAATATTACCAGTTATGACTGATGCTGCAGGTGAGTGGTATAATGTCTTAATCATAGAGAAGAAGTGTTCACCGAAGCCGAAACATTGCAGAACTGCCCATATAATCACTCTAGCCTGTCAAAGGCTTTTTCTGCATCAAGTGAAAAGACCGCACAAGGGGTCGGGTGGGAGTCTGCAAAGTCAAGAATATGAAGGAGTCGACGCATATAGTCAGATGCATTTCGCCCCTTGATGAAACCAGTTTGGTACTCCTTGATCAAACTTTGAATTACCTTCTCCATCCGAGAAGCAAAAACTTTAGCATAGATTTTTAGATCACATGGGATAAGCGAAATCGGTCTGTAGCTGGAACAATCTAATGGATCTTTCCCTTTTTTAAGAAGTAATGAAATCAGTGATGTTTTTTGATCTCTATGAAATACCCCATGTTCAATTGCAAAATTAAATGAATTAAGCATAAGTATCCGTACCAAATCCCAAATTTCTGAATATAATTCAGGGGGGAGACCATCTAGACCTGGCGATTTGGCCTTTTGAAGGCTTTTTAGAGAGACATGGAGTTCCTCCAAACTTAATGGGGCCTCCAAAGATTCTTTATCCATCTGTGAGATCCGAGGCATTTCCAATTTATCTAAATACTGCTTACAAATTGGTTCATCAAAATCTGTTTCGGCTTTATACAGATTTGTGTAAAAACCTTTAAATATGTCATTAATTGCCACAGGGTTCGTGGTGACCTGATCATCCGATGATTTTATTGCGCTAATATATGCCTTAGACTCGCATTCTTTCAACCTAAGGGCCAATAAATGACTAGGTCTCTCTGATTCGAAATAATATTTTTGCCTAGTCCTATGTAAAATAAATTCCGCCTTTGAGTGTGAAAGTAAATCATATTCTTCTTTTAAAGAGGACAACTGTGTAGTCTGTTGCTCAGTAAAATGTTGTTTTTGTAGGTTTTGTAATGATTTGATTTGATTTTCTAATTGTGTAAACTGGTGAGTTTTCGGTTTGGCAAGAGTAGAAGAGAAAGATTTACAGAAACCTCGTATAGCACACTTAGTCGTTTCCCACAGTATTTGAGGATCCACATCAGAGGGCATATTAATTTCAAGAAATTCCTTAATATATTCTTTTAGAGAAGTAATGAAAGTCTGATTACTTAATAATGATATGTTAAAGCGCCATCTAGGGGACTTGGCTTTAACATCGGAAAGAGGAACACTGCACAACACAGCAGAATGATCAGATAATAAAATTGGTAATATAGAGATGGAGGAATTAGTCGAAATTAAAGATGGGCTGAGAAATATGTAGTCTATCCTAGAGAAAGTCTTGTGTCTATTAAAAAAAGTGAAGTCCTTAGCTTTAGTATTCTGAATTCTCCAAAGATCGATTAAGTTGAGCTCAGTGATAAATGTATTCAGTAATTTAGAGGATGGATTGGCTGTTGTATCAGATTGAGATTTATCTAAAGCAGGATCACCACCCACCACTAGAGGGCAATCAATCTCCTCAAGTAGAGTTTTGGAAATCTGTGTAAGGAATGCACTGTCTGTCTCATTCAGACCATAAATAGAGACCAATGCTAACCTATTATTATATATTTTGCATCGGATAAAAACAAATCTACCCTTCTCATCACTACCAAGGTGTTCAATTGTTAAATTTAACTTCCTGTTAACAAGGATAAGCACCCCCTTAGTTTTATTAAGAGTGCAGGAAAAGGCTGCCAGTTTGTAATACTTATTCTGGAAACGTGCCATGTCAGATTGTTTTAAATATGTCTCTTGTATTAGGGCACAGGAAATAGATTTACGGTGTAAATCTATTTCCAGAAGAAGCAGTCGAACAGCAGAAGAGGACAGCAGTTTGTAAGTGTTTTGTCTTGTTTTCTCATTAGATTTCAGCGCGGTTGTCGTTGCTAGGTAACATTGTTTTGCATACTGTGTTTTACCGTGGTAAAGGCACTCTCAAGTCGCGTTTGTTCTCGTGCATATCGTGGGAATTCCCAGTTTTGGTTTGCTAAATAGGAAGGCGTGGTCAGCTGACTTCAGGAACGAGTAATTAGGCAAGTATAAAACTGGTTTGTACACCGCGGCAGCGGTCGCGGCAGCCCTCGTGTGAAGCCCTCCTTGTACCGAGCAAGGACACCGACAAGGCACTTGAGTATTGCTTTCTCCCCTTTCTTTACTTTTTGTCTAACTTGTTCTCATCTACTTGTTTAGTCAATTGTACTCACTATGTGCTTTCAAATCTCTACTATTACTACTAACACTCGAAGAGCACGAACTGTACGTTGGAGGCAGGCCAATCCTAATAATCTACGGCCGATCCCTCTGTCCTCTACTACTTTACTCTCTATTCCATTTGGTCTCTGGAACTGCCAGTCTGCTGTAAACAAAGCATGTTTTATTCCTTCTATTGCTACTCATTCCGGTCTCAACCTCATGGCCCTAACTGAGACTTGGATCAAACCTGAGGACACTGCCACTCCTGCAGCCCTCTCCAATAATTTCACTTTTTCCCACACCCCTCGCACAATTGGGAGGGGTGGAGGTACGGGTCTCCTTATTTCAAATGAATGGAAATTTGATCTTCTACCATCTCTTACAGGCAACAGTTCATTTGAATCTCATGCAATTACTATTACCCACCCTGCTAAAATCCCCTTTGTAGTTGTGTATCGTCCCCCAGGTCAACTGGGTAACTTCTTGGAGGAGTTGGATGTGTTACTCTCAAACTTTCCTGAAGATGGTACTCCTCTGGTACTGCTCGGTGACTTCAACATCCACCTAGAAAAACCCCATGCTACTGACTTCAACACTCTTCTCACTTCATTTGACCTCAAGCGAGTCTACTATGGCTACTCACAAATCAGGTAACCAACTGGACCTCATCTGCACACGCTACTGCTCCACCGACAACACATTAGTTACTCCACTGCACACCTCAGACCACTTCCTCATCACTTCTAACCTCACACTAACTCCTGACATAGCACACGCTCCTCCGCAGGTCACCTTTCGGCGTAACCTACGCTCGCTCTCTCCCTCTCGTCTATCCTCAATGGTTTCATCCGCACTGCCTTCACCCTCTCAGTTTTCAGCACTGCACACAAACAGTGCTACTGACACTCTTTGCTTCACTCTAACATCTTGCTTGGACAACTTTTGACCCTTTCATCCAGACCAGCACGCACTACCCCCTCTGCCCCCTGGTTGTCCGATGTTCTCCGTGAACATCGTGCTAAACTAAGGGCTGCAGAGAGGAAATGGCACAAATCCAAAAACTCTACTGACCTTTATTTTTCTTAAGTGTCAATGCATTTAAGAAAAATAAAAGACATTTAAATCAGCATTTTGCTACCCTTTTACTGCACCTTTGGCTCAGAATGCATCCTCAAATTCTCACTGCATTTTGCAACAATTATCACGCCGTATTATGATGGAAATGCAATCCCAAGTCTAAATGCATTTAGGAAAAACAGCCTTTAAATGATAATTTTGCTACAGTTTTTGCTTGGACATATTAAACCTATCTAATCAATCGTGTAACACATTTTCGTTTTAAATTTGCAACTTATAAAGTGTTAAAGTATGTTTTTTAATTTGCATGTTAAAACTAGTGTAGAAAATGGCATATCTAAATTATATAACTGAATTTTCATTTATCACTAAATTTTGGACACATGTATGGCAAAATGTCAATTAAAATACAGAACTACATTGCCATTTTGCATATTTCAAATTGAATTTTGCTACCCATATGCTTCCATTTTTATTTAACTTTAGGGATGTTCAATACTGACAAGAAATTAAGTCATTGAGTCATTTATTCAGTTGACTTTGTTATTGAAGTTGTTTGTGTAGGAAAGATTTAATCAATGTTCAGAGTGGCTTTCTGGATTTACAATGTGTTGTTTATAATTTCTTATTTGTTTATTGTTATTGGTGATTCCAGATTGCTGTCATTCAAGAATTTATCATTTCCTCCCCCATTGTGGCTGAGCTACACATTCTCTTCATTTTATTTTAAACATAAAAGATCCAGAGGAGATGGCACCTACGCTGGAATTCATACAAATGTAAGGAACATAATAATGAAACTGTGTATAAAGCATTTTGTTGTGTTTCTGGTTAGTTGAAAAAAAATCAAAGGGTTAGTTCACTCAAAAATGAAAATTCTGTCATTAATTACTCACCCTCATGTCATTCTAAACCCGTAAGACCTTCGTTCATCTTCGAAACACAAATTACGATATTTTTGATGAAATCTGAGAGCTCTCTGACCCTCCATACACAGCAAGGGTCCTTACACGGTCAAGGCACAGAAACGTAGTATAAGGACATCGTTAAAACAGTCCATCTGTCATCAGTGGTTCAATCTGAACTTTATGAAGCGACGAGAATACCTTTTGTACGCAAAGAAAATAAAAATAATGACTTTATTCAACAAGTCGTTATTTAACAAAAACAGTGTATCCATGCAGTGCGGATGACACAGAACAGCGTACAGTTTGCGTCCAGCGGATATTCTCCAAAATGGAGCTAGTGTGACGCAGATGCGATGAATTGTTGAATAAAGTCGTTATTTTTATTTACTTTGCGTACAAAAAGCAAACTCGCCACTTCATAAAGTTCAGATTGAACCACTGATGGCAGATGGACTATTTTGACGATGCTTTTCATTAGGGCTGGGCGATATATCGCATGCGATATTCATGCGCATCTTGTCAGTAAAGCCGGTTCTGTGATTTGCGGTAAATCTCCATCACCAAAATATCTTAAATTGTGTTCTGAAGACGAACAAAGCTTTTACGGGTTTGGAACGACATGGGGGTAAGTGATTAATGACAAAATTTACTTTTTGGGGTGGAGTAACCCTTTAAGTATATCATAAAACATTGTTGACAAGATCACATGACAGATGCAATTGGAGACCACTAGAAATGCAAGTTTAGCAATTTATAAACAATGTTTGAACTGGAACTTGATAATTCGATCTCAACCTGTTCTGCATGTTACTCTTTACTTCACTTTCATTCATTTAATTTCTTATCATTTCCAGTCTTCCTGTGAAGAAATCCTGAACGAGGGTCAAAGGTTCAGATGAAGGGAACCTACGCTTCCAAGACTCATGTATGAACAACTTCGAGAATCCACGTAGAATTTGAGGTTTTTTCAAATCTCAACTTGGAACTTGGACTGAACATGCAGCAAAAGAAGAAAAAAGTAGTTTCCTCAAGCTGGCAGATGGCAAGAGATACTAAGAGCACACAAACACTTGGAGTCCTGCTCTTAATTTAGATTGTATAATTCTCTTAATTTCACATTGAAATGTCAGGCATGAGTGCATGAATCTTTGTTCTTTATTTTCAAATGCTGTACAAGAAAGTTTTTTTTTTTAACTGTCCTTTTAAATAACATTTCACTTGACTATTGACTATAAGTCTATAGCAATTGTTATTAATGACAGCCCTGTCTTTGTATAATTTTTTTTCCCATGTATCTGAAAATGTTTTGAATCTTGACTGTTTCACAGTGAAGTTTATCTTTGTGACCATTATTTGGTGCAACACCAATATTGTACAAGTACCTGCTCATGTTTTCTTTTTTCTGCCTGTTGCTGTTTAAAACTAAAAAGTTTTCCACAATACAAGCATTTTCTATGGTGCTTTTGTCACAGAATGGCCCGTATTCCTCCGTCTCTGATCACGTTCACCTGCACCTGATTATGATCATGTACACCTGCTCCTCATCATCACAGCTCATCACCCCTGCTCTACTTAAGCACACTCCTCACTCCAGTCAGAGTCGGATCTTAAAGTCACTAAGCTGCCATGATGTTTATCCCTGTGGATACTACACGGACCTTCACTATACAGCGGAATGCTAGCTGAGTATACTTACCTGTGTTACTTACCTGAAGATACTTACCCTCTGCCTTCCCTCTCACTACCAGATACCTATATATCTGTGGACTCAAGAGACTCACGGGCTCTCCAGGATTCCTATCCGCCACGAACCTGCCAAGAGACAGAGACAGTCAGAACCCCAGCGCACTATCCACAATACTTCTAAGAAGGCCACTTACCTCACGCAAGGACTATCACCACTGTTGTCTCACCTAATCCTGTAATAAACTCAATCTCTTCACACTTACCTTTGTGTCTGGCAGTTTCCGTTACAGAAGATCCGACCTATTACCGAAGATGAGGAGGCGGTTAATTCTTGTTCCCCGAAAGGGAGGTTCGTGGATCGGCAACCTGCCATTTACCTCATCAAGAATTATTCCGCCGTCCACGGCGAAGATCATGCCACCTCTCGAAGCGACGATGATGGTTCCACCGCCTGAAGCGACGATGATGGTTCCGCCGCTCGAAGAGGCGATGATAATTCCGCCGTCCACGGTGATGATGATGCCGCCGCCCGCGACAAAGATGGTTCCGTCGCCCGCGGCGATGATGCTACCGCCGCCCGCGATTATGAGGGTTTCGCTGGCCGCGGTTAAGTATGGGCTACCGCCCGCGTTTAATCAGGAGCTCCTGGATGAGGCGATACCCCCAAGATTCCTGGCTCCTGTCCTCTCCCCCGAACCTGCTCCAAGACAGCGCCCTCCTGTGCCTACTCCGAGACAGCATCCTCCTGTGTCCGCTCCACGCAAGCTCCTTCCTATGTCCCCGCTGGTCCCGTCCAGCACTCCTTCGTTCCCGCTGGTCCTGTCCAGCTCCGCGCTGCCAGAGCGCCCCAGAGAGTTTGCGCTGCCTGAGCCCCTGCTGGTTCCGTCCAGCTCTCCAGAGCCCCTGCTGGTTCCGTCCAGCTCTCCAGAGCCCCTGCTGGTTCCGTCCAGCTCTCCAGAGCCCCTGCTGGTTCCGTCCAGCTCTCCCGAGCCCCTGCTGGTTCCGTCCAGCTCTCAAAAGCACCCCCAAGAGGCTGTTCCTCGCAAGTGCCCCCTAGAGGCTGTTCCTCGCAAGTGCCCTCCAGTGGCTGCTCCACGCATGTGCCCTCCAGTGGCTGCTCCTCGCAAGTGCCCTCCAGAGGCTGTTCCTCGCAAGTGCCCTCCAGAGGCTGTTCCTCGCAAGTGCCCTCCAGAGGCTGTTCCTCGCAAGTGCCCTCCAGAGGCTGTTCCTCGCAAGTGCCCTCCAGAGGCTGTTCCTCGCAAGTGCCCTCCAGAGGCTGTTCCTCGCAAGTGCCCTCCAGAGGCTGTTCCTCGCAAGTGCCCTCCAGAGGCTGTTCCTCGCAAGTGCCCTCCAGTGGCTGCTCCACGCATGTGCCCTCCAGAGGTGATCCTCGCATGTGCCCTCCCGTGGCTGCTTCACGCAAGTGCTCTCCAGTGGCTGCTCCACGCAAGAGCCGTCCCGAGTTCCCGCTGGTTCAGCCCAGCCGTCCCGAGTTCCCGCTGGTTCAGCCCAGCCGTCCCGAGTTCCCGCTGGTTCAGCCCAGCCGTCCCGAGTTCCCGCTGGTTCAGCCCAGCCGTCCCGAGTTCCCGCTGGTTCAGCCCAGCCGTCCTGATCGCCCCTATGAATCTGCGCCTCCAGAGCGCCCCCTAGAGCCCGTTCCTCCAGAATGCCCACCAGAGGGGAGCTTCCCAATGAAAATTTTGGGGGGGGGCTATATATCCTCTGCCTGGGTGGTCGGGCCCAGAGCCAAGGCCACGGAGATCCCTGACCCACCATGGCCTCCCGAGCCTCCAGTCCCGCCATGGCTTCCTGAATCTCCAGTTCCGCCCTGGATGCCTTCCCTGTGTCCATGTCCTCCACCGACATCCAGGGCGCCCACCCCCCCTCCCCGGTGTTGTTATTACGTCGCGGGACGTGCCGTCCGGGAGGGGGAGGTAATGTCACAGAATGGCCCGTATTCCTCCGTCTCTGATCACGTTCACCTGCACCTGATTATGATCATGTACACCTGCTCCTCATCATCACAGCTCATCACCCCTGCTCTACTTAAGCACACTCCTCACTCCAGTCAGAGTCGGATCTTAAAGTCACTAAGCTGCCATGACGTTTATCCCTGTGGATACTACACGGACCTTCACTATACAGCGGAATGCTAGCTGAGTATACTTACCTGTGTTACTTACCTGAAGATACTTACCCTCTGCCTTCCCTCTCACTACCAGATACCTATATATCTGTGGACTCAAGAGACTCACGGGCTCTCCAGGATTCCTATCCGCCACGAACCTGCCAAGAGACAGAGACAGTCAGAACCCCAGCGCACTATCCACAATACTTCTAAGAAGGCCACTTACCTCACGCAAGGACTATCACCACTGTTGTCTCACCTAATCCTGTAATAAACTCAATCTCTTCACACTTACCTTTGTGTCTGGCAGTTTCCGTTACAGCTTTACACATTGTTAAATTAACTGATGTCATAATATTTTTGTCTTCACCTGTTAAAGGCAAATAAATGCTACTGAAAGCACTTTTAAGAATGTTTACATGAGGTAAAAATAAACCATGTTCAATTTCTATATATTGTGCTAGATTTATTTGCTGCTAAAGATAGGCCTATGTTATAATGTTTTAGAAATTTCTGCATAAAGGATTGTCCGTTTATGGTACAGAAGAAAATGTAAAGCTACAGAATTTTCCGTTTTAATGTTGAAGGAAATGTCTGTAAATTTAACAGAAAATGACCTGGTAATTTTCTGCTAGCAAGTTCTCAGTTTTTTTTACGGAATTTTTTTTTACAGAGTAGTCAATGGTGAAAGGGAGAGTAGCGCAGAAAATGAAGTCAGACACAGCCAGACTCAGGTACCAGGTGGTGTTCACTGCCATTTTCATCTTAAACCCAGTAATCCAGATCACCGCACCATTTCCAATGATGCCAAGAAGGAATATGATCACAATAAAGATCACTGTGATTACACATGCTGCTTCCCTGCAGTATCCAGGGTCTAAGTGCTCATGAAGTTGCTCTTCTTTTGCATGGCTGTCTCCAGGTAAAACTGGAGTTGAATATGTCGTGTCCTCCAATAGAACTGAATAGGAAGCAGAGTTCTGTAACAAAAACAACAAGCAATTTATCCAAATGCATTTAAACCACCATAGACACTGGGGGGGGGGTTGACTTGTAATAATTTGAACAATTAGAAATGGCCAATCTACCATTATGCAGCGCTCTGTTTTTTAGGATGACAAAAAGGTTTAAAAGTTACGTTTTCAGCCTGGTTTGTTTTGTTTTGTTTTGAAGGGACCATGTACAATATTAAACATAAACATTTCTATTTGATGCTATGTATGTATGTTAACCAATAGTTAACTTTTCACTATTAAAAAAAATCCTCTCAGTAGTAAAATAACAGAACAAATTCTGCAAATATCATTTCTAATCAGTCCTTCTCTGAAAAGCAGAACTGTCAAAAAAAGGCCAAAAAAAAAGCACAATGCTAGCAGAATAGCTTCCTTTATTTTTAGACCTTAAATTCCCTTTAATTTGTTACACGCATGCCTGTTATGAAGGAAATTGCCTCTTTTTTGTGACTTAAAAAGCCAGTGTTTAAACTACACAGAAAAGAACACAAGTGGCATGATATTCACATTTGAACTTTAAGTACAACTTTAAGCAAAACTTGTAAGACTGATGACTGCTAAGTATGTTTGTTAAGTGAGGAGATTGTAATGTTTCTCGTTTTGTATTATATCTGATATCTACCACGTGTAAAATGGTAGCAATTCTAAATTTGGAAAATATTCTATTGCAACATGGAATTGTTAATCGTATGCATCTTAATTCTTTTGCTGCTCTCTGTCTTTAAAATTGAACCGAAAAAGTGTTTACTGTATGATCATATATGTGACCCTGGAACACAAAACCAGTCATAAGGGTCAGTTTTTTTTTAATTGAGATTTATACATCATCTGAAAGCTGAATAAATAATCTTTCCATTGATGTATGTGTCAGACCTCTGTCGTGTGTCTTGTGTTCCCGCCTCTTGTTTCCACATTTGGTTTGTTTCCTGTCCTGGTCTGATGTGATTATGAGTTAATTCGGTTCCAGGTGTGTGTGTGTGTGTGTGTGATTATGTGTTAATTATCCGGTGTATTTAAGTCCTGTCTGTTGAGTACCATTTCGTCTGGTCTACTTGTTACTCCCGGTGTTCCTGTGTGTCTGCCTTGCCCTATCTTACCTTGATGTCGTCATTAAAGACTATTATTTTGAAGTATATCCTCGTCTGCGTGTTCCTGTTCCTCCCTCGTGTGTGCACCATGACAGAAGACCAGACCTAACAGTAAGCGGCGTCCCTTCACCTCGTTTTGCTTTGTTTGTTTTTTCAAGTGGTTTATTTGTTACTGTGTTTTATCTCTGACCCATACGGGCCGTTGAATTAGTAGAAAAATAATGCACACCCGAGCTGTAACTCCGCTTCACGTCGTGGCCGCATCACCACCTCGGGTGTGCATTATTTTTCTAATAATTCAACGGCCCGTCGTCAATTATTCCTTACATGTTTACCATCTCAAGAACAAATAATGCTGAAGCGTCTTCATGAATGTATTGTGTATGGATTTAATTTACAGGCATATGAAATAATTAAGAGAATTAAAAGCACTTAATGAAACAGTATGGTTAGAACAAGATATTTATTATATTTTTTTTGAATGTATGTTAGCAAAACAGAGAGAGAGAGAGAGATGTGGAGCATGAAAACATTTGTTGATCTTGCCCAATTGATGTTTAATACATGCATTCAAAAAATGTACCCCCCCCCCCATGTGTTCTTGTTAATCAGTAACACAAATGGTAAGATAAAAAGAGTAAATATTTAACAGCAGTCACAATTTTTTTTTTTAATCATTAAACAATATACAATGAGTTGTAAAGTACCTTATATTGAACCTCTATTTAATTTTTTTGTTTTTAATTTCTACTTGTAAATTTCCAAACTCAAACATGCAATAGACAAAACAAATGCACTGATTGTTAATGTTAAGTTGTGTCTATAGGCCAGCATTCTCCAATCGGAAGAGAATAAAGAGAGATATCTTTAGTTCATGGCTCATGTTACACTTTCAGACAGCATTGGAAAGTCTGTTATCCTCAGAATTGGTTGAAGTTGCTCTGAAATCACTTTGGGTCTCCTCATCGATGGCGCTCTCAATTTTTGAAAGAAAGGAATAGCATTTCTTATTTAAGTCTTTGGCCATGAATGCATAGATGAATGGGTTTAGAAAGCTGTTCGCAAAGGCGAGAATGTAGGATACTAGTTGGGCTATGTGAAAGGCATAACTGTGTTGAGATCTGTCCAACTCTAAAACAGATAATATTTGAAATGGCAACCAACAGATGAAAAAAGCTGCGATCAGTAATGTCATGATCTTGAAGGGCTTGGTGGATTTGGTCATTTGGTTTGCTCTAAGTGTACGGATCAGGATGGAGTAACAGGTGAAGATGGTCAGGAATGGAATCAAAAGCCCAAAAGTAAAGTGCATGATCACAACGGTTTTGTGGTGATTCTCAAATTCGATAGAGCACATGTCTATTGATTCTATAGTTATAATCTCTATGAATTTGGCAGATGGGATGCTAAGCAAAGAAGACACAATCCAAGCCAACACAACAACTATAGAAGCGTTCTTTACAGTGCGCTGATTCTGGGCCCAGACGGGGAACCTGACTGTGATGCAGTGATCCACACTAATGATGACCAGGATGAAAATACTGCTGTATATATTGAGGTCCATCACAAAACCATCGAACTTGCACATGAAGAGCCCGAAGTTCCAGCTGTTCTTCACAAAGTAGTCAATGGTGAAAGGGAGATTAGCGCAGAAAATGAAGTCAGACACAGCCAGACTCAGGTACCAGGTGGTGTTCACTGACTTCTTCATCTTAAAACCAGTAATCCAGATCACCGCACCATTTCCAATGATGCCAAGAAGGAATATGATCACAATAAAGATCACTGTGATTACACACGCTGCTTCCCTGCAGTATCCTTCTTTTGCATGGCTGTCTCCAGTTAAATCTTGTCCAAAATCTGCCATTATGCAGCGCTCTGTTTTTTAGGATGACAAAAAGGTTTAAAAGTTATGTTTTCAGCCTGGTTTGTTTTGAAGGGACCATGTACAAGATTAAACATAAACATTTCCAGTTGATGCTATGTACCAGAGTTAACCAATAGTTAACTTCTCACTATTAAAAAAAACAAATCCTCTCAGTAGTAATATAACGGAATAAATTCTGCATGATGCGTACAGTATATGATTTCCAATCAGTCCTTCTCTGTCAAGCAGAACTGTCAAAAAAGGCCAATAAAAAGCACAATGCTAGCAGAATAGCTTTGTTTATTTTTTCCATAAACTGCTTGCACTTTTATGATAATGCTTTAGACCTTAAATTCCCTTTGATTGGTTACACGCATGCCTGTTTGTATGAAGGAAATTGCCTATTTTTTTGTGACTTAAAAAGCTCAAACCACACAGAACAGAACACAAGTGGCATGCTATTCTCGTTTGAGTACAACTTTAAGCAAAACTTGTAAGACTGGTGACTGCTAAGCAGGGGCGTAGATCACGTGGGGACGTGCCCTACTTTTAATACCACGTAAATTCATCTCCCGCACTTTTTCGGGCAAGTGCGTTCGCATAGAGGTTTTCAAGAGCCTAATTTAAATTCAAAGAGACAGGATAGTCTGTGCATGACCTGATGTTTTATTTGGACCCAGAATAAGGCGAGATGAACATTCTAATATTCTGATTTGCTGCTCAAAAAACATTTATTATTATTATGTTGAAAACAGCTGAGTAGAATGTTTTTCAGGTTTCTTTGATGAATAGAAAGATCAGAAGAACAGCATTTATCTGAAATAGAAATCTTCTGTAACATTATAAATTTCTTTATCGTCACTTTTGATAAATTTAAAGCATCCTTGCTAAATAAAAGTATTAATTTCTATAATTTATTTTCCAAAAAATAAAATAAAATAATTATACTGACTCTAAGCTTTTGAATTGTATGGTGTATAATGTTACAAAAGCTTTTTATTTCAGATAAATGCTGATCTTTGGATCTTTCTATTCAAAGAATCCTGAAAAAAAAATACTCAACTGTTTATAATATTAATAATAATACATTTTTCATGGATAATTTTTTTAGGATCATGTGACACTTCAGCTTTGATCACAGAAATCAATTTTATTATAACAAACATTCACATAGAAAACAGCTGTTTTACATAGTAAAACTGTATTTTGGATGAAATAAATGCATGCTTGGTGAGCAGAAGAGACCTTTAAAAAACATTACAAGTCTTACTGTTCAAATATTTTTGACTGTATATATATATATATATACACATTTCTGTCCCCCTCACTTCTGAAATGATGGCTACGCTGCGAAGTATGTTTGTTAAGTGAGGAGATTGTAATGTCTCTCGTTTTGTATTATATCTGATATCTACCTGTAAAATGGTAGCAATCCTAAATTTAGAAAATATTCTATTGCAACATGGAATTGTTAATCGTATGCATCTTAATTATTTTGCTGCTCTCTGTCTTTAAAATTGAACCGAAAACAAGTGTTTACTGTATGATCATATATGGACCACAAAACCAGTCATAAGGGTCCATTTTTTTAAATTGAGATGTACATCAGCTGAATAAATAATCTTTCCATTGATGTATGGTTTGTTATGATAGGACAATATTTGGCTGAGATACAACTATTTGAAAATCTGGAATCTGAGGGTGCAAAAAAATCTAAATATTGAGAAAATCACCTTTAAAGTTGTTCAAATGAAGTTCTTAGCAATGCATATTACTAATCAAAAATTAAGTTTTGATATATTTACGGAAGGAAATTTACAAAATATCTTCATGGAACATGATCTTAATATCCTAATGATTTTTGGCATAAAAGAAAAATGGATAATTTTGACCCATACAATATATTGTTAGCTATTGCTACAAATATACCTGTGTTACTTATGACTGCTTTTGTGCTGCAGGGTCATATATACATATTATCTTTGGTTCTTATGTCATCTGAAGATAACTGAAGATAACTTACCTCACAAAGTAAGCTTCACAATGCTGTTTGCTATGAGGCACCGTATAGCGCTGAATCAAACCCCCCCCCCCCCCTTCCCCTCCTCCCGGCCACAACTTCATGGAACAGGATCTGGCTGCAGATTTATACTTGAACTCTCAGCTGCGGTTCTGCTAATGACGTCACTTGCACTCTCAGTTGACCTCATTTACAGTCTTTTTAATTTTTAAATTTAACTTTATGTATTTATTATTTTTGAATTCAATTGCTCAACATTTTGAGGTAAGACTCAAAATGGTTCCTTGTTTCCTTTTTTAATTTTTCAAAAAAATTAAAAAACAAGAATTATGTTTGATTTTCCGTTTTTACGTTCAGGGCTAGACAATGGATAAACAGCTTGAACTTTTGATCTCTGCATGTGGGCGGGAATAAAAGGCTCCTTTCCTCTGATTGGTCAACCAAACATTAAACCGTGTCATGCTTGCATGCAAACATGTGCTGCTACAGTTGTATGTTGTTTATTGTGAGTATATTTAATCACTTTCTCATCAAACAACCAGACTAACAAATGGCTAACGAATAGCCCGTACCGGGGAAGAGCCTATAGACAGGGCTTCTGTGTAGGCATAAATTTGGCAACCTGTGCAATAAATACAAGTTATTATTTTCTCATAGCCTAAATATTAATTTATTCACATCAGCACCCCACTATCCCCTAAACTACATCTTTGACACATCGCCTGTTTAATTGAGCTGAGTTTTGGGCAAGAGATGAAGTTGAAATGATATAGATATGTAAAGATATGACATTATTTCATATCAGTTTACTATATGGTCTCATATTATTCTATTTTTTTTTTCATTGTTACATTTTAGGGGTAATGTTAAATAGAAATTATAAAATAGCACATCTCAGTTACAAGAATCAAACCCCTGAAATAACACTTTGAACAATAAATACATTTTATTTTTTTTGCAATATGATCATTAGTTTTATTAGTAATTACTAGCCAATTATTAGTAGTAGTTTTTATGTATTGCTATAAGAGGCAGTTGATTTTTTTACCTTTTTATATAGTTTTTTTTCTAATCTTATTAAATATGTATGTCATCTTTAATGTTAATGTTTGTTTTTGTTATGCTGGTTGAAAGTCTCTTCACATTCCTATAGCAATCACTAAGTTAAGTGCTCTAAATGTATGTATTTATATCATCTGTGGAAGACGTAGGACCATAAAATGTTCGTCCAATCAGATTCCTCTGTCCGAGGGCTATGATAGGCTGTCCTACTTGCAGGTCAATGTATGTATTTACATAACTCCTCCCACCTTGTTTGCGCAGATCAACAAAATGCATTAAGAGCCGGGGGGAGGGGGTAAACTTTTGAACAGGATGATGATGATGATGTGTACATTTTTGTTATTTTGTTTAAAGATTTTTTTTTTTAATTTGGTACTACACTTAAGAAACTACATAAATACTTAAATGTTTCCCAGAAGACAAAATAAGTACAATTTACCCTGATCATCCAATTCAAAAAGTTTACACCCCCCCCCAAACCCCCTTCAAATATGCAGAAGATGCTGGAAAACCAAAGAATATGCAGGAGCTGCTCAGGACCAACGAGGGACTCATGAACAACTGTCAGAAATCATCCAGGAAACAACACACAGTATTAAGATTCAAGGGTGTGTAAACTTTTGAACGGGGTAATTTTTTATGAATTAATTTAGTTATTATTTTGTATTGTGGAGAATATATAAACATCTGTTATGTGAAATAGCTTATTCAGGACAGTATTAAATAAAAATCACTTACCCCCATGTCGTTCCAAACCTGTAAAAGCTTTGTTCGTCTTCGGAAAACAATTTAAGATATTTTCGATGAAAACCAGGAGGTTTGTGACTGTCCCATTGACTGCCAAGTACATGTAAATTTGTCTCCTCCGCATCAGCGTAGTGCCATTTTGGAGAATATCCGCTGGACGCAAACTGCATACGCTGTTCTGTGTCAGCCGCACCACACGGATACGCAGTTTGCGTCCAGCGGATATTCTCCAAAATGGCGCTACGCTGACGCGGAGGAGACAAATTGTTGAATAAAGTCATTATTTTTATTTTCTTAGCGTACAAAAAGTATTCTCGTCGCTTCATAACAGTCAGATTGAACCACTGATGGCAGATGGACTATTTTGACGATGCTTTTCATACTTTTCTGGGCCTTGACAGTGTTATTTACTTGGCAGTCAATGGGACAGTCACAAACCACCTGGTTTTCATTCAAAATATCTTAAATTGTGTTCAGAAGACGAACAAAGCTTTTACGGGTTTGGAACGACATGGGGGTAAGTGATTAATGACAAAATGTTCATTTTGGGGTGGAGTAACACCTCACACCACAGGAAAATCTGATAAGATAATCTTTAGAACCACCAAGACAATCGGGACATTACCTAGGATAGTCGGAAGGGGAGAAATCGGCACAAAATCAGCCCTATTATCTTGTGGTGTGTACCCAGCCTTACATGGTAGCTCTCTCATGAGTCATGGATGATAGCAAGACAAATGAACTATAATTGACTTTTGGATAATTAGCTGTAAATTCAAGGCACAGGTAGCTTAGTCTGTTGTTCATCACCACTCACCTCCACACCAAGACAAACACAACTGGAAAGGGAGGGAGGGCTTCACTTCTGTGGCTCTCTGTCTATCAGTGATGTGCATGTGCCGAACATGTGGAGAAAGTCTCTACATTTCCCAACCCAACCTGACCTGATATTTAGATTTTTTATTTGTTTGTTTGACAGGGAAATCTGTGCGCAAACAGAAACACACAAGCGCACATATATTCATTGAAAAAAACACTCCCCAGAAAAACAGTCACTTTCTCTCGAGGGAGAAAAAGGGCAGGTGCTCAAGCCCCCTTTGACGTCTATGGCTGCATCTGAAAACTTAGGGAGCTGACTTGCTGCCTTATGAAGCAATGACTTTGCAGGCAGCTTTTTTGCACGAAAGCACCTCAAGAAACTGATTTCGGACAGGCTTCTGAAGCAGCGTAACATTTTAATGATCTACAACAAAATAGAATGAGTTATGGTGATAACTAAATGAAGATTGAATTACTATAATACTATTTTCTCGCTAGAAATAACTTCAAAAGTGCAAAAAGTTATCAGAAATATACATTTACACACTAACTAACCACAAAACGCAACTTTCAGACGCCATCATGTTCACACAGCTCCTTGTTCAAGCTCTTGTTCTGTCCAGGCTGGACTATTGCAATGCTCTCTTCCAGACAGTTCTATCAAACCTTTACAATTAATCCAGAACGCGGCAGCAAGATTAATTTTTAATGAGCTAAAAAGAATGCACGTCACACCTCTATTTATCAATTTGCACTGGCTACCAATAGCTGCTCGCATAAAAAAATAAAAACAATTTATAATATCATTGCTCTTTTGTTGATTTTATTGCTTCCATTGTCCTCATTTGTAAGTCGCTTTGGATAAAAGCATCTACTAAATGTAAATGTGATTTAGTGCTGGGAAGTGTTTTGTTTTTTAATGAAAACTGCAAATCAGGTCTATAAATCTATGAATAAAAAATAAAGCATAAACTACCAAATACATGCAAATATATATTTTTAATGCTTAGAAGCATTGAAGTATCACATAATGTTTACCATATCAAAACCAAATAATGCTGAAGCGTCTTTGTGAATGTATTGTGTGTGGATTTAATTTACAGGCATATGAAATATTTAAGAGAATTACAAGCACTTAATGAAACAGAATGGTTAGAACATGATTTTTATTATATTTTTATGCATGCTAGCAAAACAAAGAGAGAGAGAGATGTGGAGCATGAAAACATTTGTTGATCTTGCCGAAATGATGTTTAATACATTCATTCAAAAACCCCACATTATTTTACCCCCCCCCCCCCATATATATTTATGTATTCGTGTTAATCAGTAACACAAATGGTAAGATAAAAAGAGTAAATATTTAACAGCAGTCACAATTTTTTTTAACCATTAAACAGTATACAATGAGTTGTAAAGTACCTTATATTGAACCTCTATTTACATGTTTTAAACTTCTACTTGTAAATTTCCAAACTCAAACATGTAATAGACAAAACAAATGCACTGATTGTTAATGTTAAGCTGTGTCTATAGGCCAGCATTCTCCAATCGGAAGAGAATAAAGAGAGATATCTTTAGTTCATGGCTCGTGTTACACTTTCAGACAGCATTGGAAAGTCCGTTATCCTCAGAATTGGTTGAAGTTGCTCTGAAATCACTTTGGGTCTCCTCATCGATGGCGCTCTCAATTTTTGAAAGAAAGGAATAGCATTTCTTATTTAAGCCTTTGGCCATGAATGCATAGATGAACGGGTTTAGAAAGCTGTTTGCAAAGGTGAGAATGATGGATACTAGTTGGGCTGTGTAAAAGGCAAAGCTGTACTCAGTTCTGTCCAACTCTAAAACAGATAATATTTGAAATGGCAACCAACAGATGAAAAAAGCTGCGATCAGTAATGTCATGATCTTGAAGGGCTTGGTGGATTCGGTCATTTGGTTTGCTCTAAGTGTACGGATCAGGATGAAGTAACAGGTGAAGATGGTCAGGAATGGAATCAAAAGCCCAAAAGTAAAGTACATGAACACAACGGTTTTGTGGTGATTCTCATAGTCGATATAGCACATGTCTGTTGATCCTATAGTTATAATCTCTCTGAATTTGGCAGATGGGATGCTAAGCAAAGAAGACACAATCCAAGCCAACACAACAACTATAGAAGCTTTCTTTACAGTGCGCTGATTCTGGGCCCAGACGGGGAACTTTACTGTGATGCAGTGATCCACACTAATGATGACCAGGATGAAAATGCTGCTGTATATATTGAGGTCCATCACAAAACCATCGAACTTGCACATGAAGAGCCCGAAGTTCCAGCTGTTCTTCACAAAGTAGTCAATGATGAAAGGGAGAGTAGCACAGAAAATGAAGTCAGACACAGCCAGACTCAGGTACCAGGTGGTGTTCACGGCCTTCTTCATCTTAAAACCAGTAATCCAGATCACCGCACCATTTCCAATGATGCCAAGAAGGAATATGATCACATTAAAGATCACTGTGATTACACATGCTGCTTCCCTGCAGTATCCTTCTTTTGCATGGCTGTCTCCAGTTAAATTTTGTCCAAAATCTGCCATTATGCAGCGCTCTGTTTTTTAGGATGACAAAAATGTTTAAAAGTTATGTTTTCAGCCTGGTTTGTTTTGAAGGGACCATGTACAATATTAAACATAAACATTTCCATTTGATGCTATGTACCAGAGTTAACCAATAGTTAACGTCTCACTATTAAAAAAAAACAAATCCTCTGAGTAGTAAAATAACAGAATAAATTCTGCATGATGCGTACAGTATTTGATTTCCAATTAGTCCTTCTCTGAAAAGCAGAACTGTCAAAAAAAGACCAATAAAAAGCACAATACTAGCAGAATAGCTTTGTTTATTTTTTTCATAAACTACTTGCACTTTTATGATAATGCTTTTGACATTAAATTCCCTTTGATTGGTTACACGCATGCCTGTTTGTATGAAGGAAATTGCCTAATGTTTTGTGACTTAAAAAGCTCAAACCACACAGAACCACAGAACAGAACACAAGTGGCATGCTATTCTCGTTTGAGTACAACTTTAAGCAAAACTTGTAAGACTGGTGACTGCTAAGCAAGGGCGTAGATCACGTGGGGGACGTGCCCCACTTTTAATACCACGTAAATTCATCTCCCGCACTTTTTCGGGCAAGTGTGTTCGCATAGAGGTTTTCAAGAGCCTAATTTAAATTCAAAGAGACAGGATAGTCTGTGCATGACCTGATGTTTGATTTGGACCCAGAATAAGGCGAGATGAACATTCTAATATTCTGATTTGCTGCTCAAAAAAACATTTATTATTATTATTATGTTGAAAACAGTGGAGTAGAAATGTTTTCAGGTTTCTTTGATGAATAGAGTTCAGAAGAACAGCATTTATCTGAAATAGAAATCTTCTGTAACATTATAAATTTCTTTATCATCACTTTTGATCAATTTAAAGCATCCTTGCTAAATAAAAGTGTTAATTTCTATCATTTATTTTCCAAAAAATAAAATACAATCAAATAATTATACTGATTCTAAGCTTTTGAATTGTATGGTGTATAATGTTACAAAAGCTTTTTATTTCAGATAAATGCTGATCTTTGGATCTTTCTATTCAGCAAAGAATCCTGAAAAAAAATTACTCAACTGTTTATAATATTAATAATAATAATAAAGTTTTCTTGAGCAGCAAATCAGCATATTAGGATTATTTCTGAAGATCATGTGACACTGAAGACTGGAGTAATGATGCTGAAAATACAGCTTTGATCTATAAATTACATTATAACAGACATTCACACAGAAAACAGATGTTTTACATAGTAAAACTGTATTTTGGATCAAATAAATGCAGGCTTGGTGAGCAGAAGAGACCTTTAAAAAACATTAAAAATATTACTGTTCAAATATTTTTGACTGCATATATATATATACACACATTTCTGTCCCCCTCACTTCTGAAATGATGGCTACGCTGCTAAGTATGTTTGTTAAGTGAGGAGATTGTAATGTTTCTCGTTTTGTATTATATCTGATATCTACCTGTAAAATGGTAGCAATCCTAAATTTGGAAAATATTCTATTGCAACATGGAATTGTTAATCGTATGCATCTTAATTCTTTTGCTGCTCTCTGTCTTTAAAATTGAACCAAAAACAAGTGTTTACTGTTTGATCATAAATACCCTGGAGCACAAAAACAGTCATAAGAGTCAGTTTTTTTAAAATTGAGATTTATACATAAATAGCTTTCCATTGATGTATGGTTTGTTATGATAGGACAATATTTGTAAATCTGGAATCTGAGGGTGCAAAAAAATCTAAATATGGAGACAATCACCTTTAAAGTTGTTCAAATGAAGTTATTAGCAATGTATGTTACTAATCAAAAATTAAGTTTTGATATATCTACGGTAGGAAATTTACTAAATATCTTCATGGAACATGATCTTAATATCCTAATGATTTTTGGCATAAAAGAAAAATATATAATTTTGACCCATACAATGTATTGTTGTCTATTGCTACAAATATACCTATGTTACTTATGACTGCTTTTGTGCTCCAGGGTCATATATACATATTATCTTTGGTTTTTATGTCATCTGAAGATAACTTACCTCACAATGTAAGCTTCACAATGCTGTTTGCTATGAGGCACCGTATAGCGCTGAAATTAAAGTTCACCACATCCTTCTTCCGGCCACAACTTCATGGAACAGGATCTGGCTGCAGACTTAGACACTCTCAGCTGCGGTTCGGTGAATGACGTCACTTGCACTCTCAGCTGACCTCATTTACAGTCTTTTTCATTTTTTTATTTATTATTTTTGAATTCAATTACTCAAAATTTTGAGGTAAGACTCAAAATGGTTCCTTTTTTCATTTTTAAATTTTTCCAAAAAATTAAAAAAACAAGAATTATGCTTGATTTTCTGTTTTTACGTTCAGGGTTAGACAATGGAATGGAACAGCTCTTCGATCTCTGCATGTGGGCGGGAATAAAAGGCCTGTTTCCACAAATTGGTCAACCAAACATTAAACCGTGTCATCATTAGTTCTTCTGCAGTTCTACAGTCCTGCTGCTACAGTTATATGTTGTAAGTTGTTTATTGCAAGTATATTTCATCACTTTCTCATCAAACAACCAGACTAACAAATGGCTAACGAATAGCCCGTACCGGGGCAGAGCCTATAGACAGGGCTTCTGTGTAGGCATAAATCTAGCAACCTGTGCGAGAAATACAAGTTATTATTTTCTCATAGCCTAAATATTAATTTATTCGCATCAGCTCCCACAGCTACACCCTAGCCTATCTTTGGCCTACATCTACATTTTAAACTTTTGAACAGCATGATCATATTAAAGATCATATTTTTTTTCATTTGGGTCATGACCCAAAAAAGGCTGCATCTGTTCTGAGTTGTGGATTTTTTTTTTTAAATGCAATTTTATAAAGTATTAAAAATGCAACTAATCAAATAAAACTTCTAAACTTTTTATGCTTGGAAACCTCTCAAATGGAACAAATGCTTCACATTTACTTTCATGCTGGTGTCAAAAGTTGTGAAGAGGAGGGAAAAAATAAACAATTTTAAAGTACTGAAATGCATAAACGTCTATGTTTTTAAAGTTCTAAACTTAAAATAAAAACTTCCTATTTATATTCATGCTGATGAACAAAGCCATGCGTCTAATCAAACAGCATTTTCTATAGTTTTATTTTTATTTTTTTGGTAAGTACTAATACAATATTCAACCTAGTGTTTGTTACGCTGATAAACCACACTTTTGCAGATGTGTACATTAACAAAATTGTAAATTTTATATTCTCTGTCATGACAATTAAAATATATAAATAAATACAATAATAAATCATTATGCATTAGAGAATAATGATTATATATACAAAGCTATGTCCAAATTGTTCACAGATTAAAAATTAAACAAAAAATAAAACAGAAAATTAAAAAATAATTTACATATAAATATTTAATCTGTGAACAATTAAAATGTATATCTTTAATGTATATTTTTCCTTGTATGTTGTACCACACACTTCAGGTGAAAATCAGTTTAGTTTAGAGCAGCGTTTCCCAATCGCTGGTTTAGACCAAATATAACTTGCAACCCAGGCTCATTGGAAATACGTGTCTCTACATACATTTCTGCAACAGCGTAATTATGTACCTTGCAGCACGTTTCGCGGCAGTTTCAAAGTGAAATGTCCAGAGAGTGGCGCTAAAACACACGTTTAATACGTGACCGTGACACGTTTTTATTACGTTGGTACAGGCACGTATTGCGGTGTTTTTATTATGCTGCTTGCGATACGTTTTGCTGCTATTCATAATTCAAATATCCGGTGAGTGTCGCTAAAGATTAAGCTCTATGAATTTGGAAGTATCCTCTACACCAAACCTAAACCTAAACCTACCCGAAAGTGTTAACAAATGCAAAAGTAATATAAAAACGTATTCGCTGATGCAGCCATGCTATTTTAACTTCAATATGCAGATTTGAGCTGTTTTGTTGAACTCCAGGATTCGTACCGGAGCTCTTCATCACCGAAGTGCAACGCTGTATCGCGTGAGCTACCGAGTAAACTTACTGAGTTAGTAAACTCATACATATGAAGCTGTATATGTGACGACAACGTTCAAAAGTATCAGTTTTCAAATCGTGCAGGATGTTAAAATAACATACCATTCTGCAAGTAACTGTGAGAAAATAATCAAAGCTGTTCCTGTAAGTCATACTTTGTGTGAAAAGGAATAAAAGTTGTCAGAGTTTTACTGCCTCTAGTGTTGATTTCAACTGGAAACTGCAGGGAATCATACATATAGGTACGTTTTTTCAGTTTTGCAGAAATGTATGTAGAGACACGTATTTCCATTCTCTGATATGTAACATGATTAGAAAATATTGATTTGCTGTAAGAATTATATGTAAAGTAATGTTCCTTATACACCACAGTGCCATCCATTCCACTGTGCAGTGAAAGCAATGCAATTCTTCAGTCAATAAGCTTCTGTAATTTATCATGAAAGCACGCTCTTGTTGCCTTGAGAAACCTGACAACAAACCTAAATGAGCTGGAAAAGATCCTGATCAGCCCTAATCACAGCAGTCACGGCTGGACCGCTTTAAAAATAACACATGATAGCATTTAATAACATGTCTGTTCTTCAACAAATACACACATATATGTCGGGGCAGTAGCCTCGTGGCACTCCTGTAAAACCCGCCCTAAACACACCTTCACTGGACTGCGTCACACAATACAAAGTTCCACCAGTGAGAGGGAGATGAATGAAATAAATATATCAGAAGCTGTCGTTTAGTATTTATTTACAAACTTGGACACCACATGCGGCTATTGACTGACCACGAACAGGAAATAGAACTTACTTGCGGCATTTTAATTCGTTAATGTCTCGCGCGGTCTTGCTGTTTTTTTTTTGTTTTTTTTCTTTGAACAATTACATTTTGGGCTACTGAACGTTACTGAACATTGTAGCATGTTGACCAATCAGACACACAACTATTTGTTATATTTAACAAATAATCTCTTATCCCCCTCACCTAACCAAAGGGACAACTATGAGGGTCTGTGGACCCTTCCCCCGAAATGCATCTAACACCTAAAAAGGCAGAACGGGCCTCTGGTTCCATGGCAACCCATCTGATAACACTTCTTTTATTGATCAAAGGAATGCGGGCAGAGCAACTCACTTCATTTACCCTTAGGAAAAAGAGATATAAAAATGGACTCTTCTCTAATTAATTCATAGAAAAACCTTTCTTTGAATGAACACGCATATCTTCAGGTCATTGTGTATATTATTACTGTTCTTGTATATGTTTTTATACTGTTTTATGCATGCTTATGATAGATCAGTAGTTAATATCACGTTAACTGTGTCATGTTTGGTCTCTATCAAATCGTTTTTGGATGATCTAATTGAGAGTGAATATTACATGTGGATACCTATGCCACATATTAGTGTCCTAAGAATCTTTAGTAGTTTCTGCATTAACCCAGGCGAATTACCTATGCAAATTACCATGCCTGGAGACAAAGTGTCGTAAAACTTTCCCTCCAAAAGTTCAGGACTCCCATTGGCTCTTTGACACCCCAGAGGTGTGACCTCTATAGCAGATAAAGCTCTCACATAAGTGACGCCACCCCAGTCGGCGGATCTGTTCGATTCTGAGAAGATGAGGATGTGAGCTGAACTCTCCTGGACCTTTAAGCTTTGCGCCAGGCCTTGCGGCCTTGACTTTCCATTCAACCAAGGATCCTCAGCAGATCTTTTTCTTAGCTATTTTTCCCTTTCTACTTGGGAAGAAACCCCCAATTACCACCGAGCCAGAATAACATCTTTTGGAGTTCATCACTCTTTAGACCCGGAAGAACTTGAAGAACTCCAACACCACCAAACCATCAGAACTTTCATCTGAGACTGCATCGACCAAGGCCGTGCAAGTATCGTACATTTAACTAAACGAAACAGAGGTTTAGTGTAAGTTATAGACCCGTTATGAACGGCGCTGATGGTTTTAATCAGGTGGTTAACTGACTCTTCCCATAACTGCATTCTCTGGTTTCTCTAATGGCTTCATTCACCCACTTTAGCTCCCCTTTGTATGTATGTATGTGTGTATGTTTATTCGTTTGTTTAGATTAGTTATGTGTGTTAGCGTTTAGTTAATAAAAGTTGTGTGCACAAATTACATGAGTTTCTGGTTCTGCCTTGCAAATTAAATGTCTCTTTACGATTTTGCCCCTAGCTACATGCTCTAATGCATTAATAGGAAGGTATTTTCTGTGGCCAAGGAAATATCCTTTCTTATAGTTGATATGGTCTGGACGGACAGATCAGTTGATGGCAATTTAATTCTGCTACTGTTATTACTGTCAGCCGATATAAATAATTGTAATTAATCATAATTAATTGTAATTATTTATATACAATTCCCTTTTAAGCAGATTTGCTACAACATGTACCGAGTAAAATATTACTGAAAATTGATTAGTAATGCCTTACACTACTGCATTACAGCAAAAAGTAATCCGTTACTGTAATGCATTACTTTTGTAACACGTTACTCCCAACACTGCATATGACAAGCCAGCTATGAACCAGTGCTTCATAAACAGATCGTAGCTGTCTGGAAATGTCCTGCATACGAGCGAGAACAAGAGCACTCCCAATGAATATACTGTCGCTGCCCTCTGCTATAAACTCGGATTCAAGATTTTTATTTTTCACATACATGATTATACAGAGAGTATATAACCAGCAGTGAAATGTGAGTCAGGTCCGCTCCATGGACAGTGCAAATATTATAGAATACAACACAGAGGAAATATACATAAATTAAATAAGTAAAAAATAAGATATAAAGAACACAATATAAAAGAATGTGCATGACAGTATACTGTAGACTGAAATATTAAGATAAGCAGGAATGTACAAGAGAGGAATGTGCAAACAGGTTGTACATGGTTGTCATGTAGCAGCAATACCAAAAAAAATAAAACTACTAAAACACAGAAAGTGCTGTGTGCAAATGACACTGTCAGTGTGAGGTAGAGAATAATGAATATCTTACTGATTGTTTAGTGATTATAAAGTGGAGTCATGTGATGTTAAGAGGCTGAGTTTGAGTTAAGGAGTCTGATGGCCTGGGGGAAGAAACTTTTTATATACTTATAGTTTACAGGACTGCCTCTGTGGTTCCCAACTCCTTTAAAAAATCTGTCATCATCCCTGTGCCTAAGAACAATAAACCCTCTTGCCCAGGGGCGGTTCTATGGGGGGCCAGGGGGGCCAGTGCCCCCCTGTCAACAAGCTTGGCCCCCCCTTTGGCCCCCCTAAATTTGGAATCATATTACAGCAAACAAGTTTGGGTGAAATGTGCAGTTTGTCCTGTAAACTCTATGTACTGTATATAAAAAGAAAAATATCACCAGCTGCTAAATTCAAATCTGCATTCGCTGGCTGGCACATAGCCAGAGACACGCACGTTTTTAAAGCACTGCGCATTATAACCAATCACATACGATTCTGTTGAGCTTATGAATGCAAGGACCAATCAGAAGCGTTCAGATGAGTCATCGCTGAAACACGCTGTTTCTCTGAACTGAATTCTCTGACTAACGTTAATTCTCTCATCAGAACCAACAAAGTGAAGATGTAGGAATGTAAGTAAGGTATTCATTTCACAGTGTAAACAGCTTTAGAGATTATTATGGCAGTTTTTGAGATTGCTTGAACTCGCTGGACTGAAGTGAAAATGTTTTTTGATATTGTAAACGTTCTTTGCTCTCTTTTTGTACACTGAAAATGTTATACGCTAATTAGTAACTTACAATGTTTTTATTAAATTCACATTAAATACAAAGTCAGTCGTATTGAAAATATTTTATGGCATGACACCCATATCTGGTACTTAAGAAAAAAAGACGGGCTTTTATGCATAGTTAATAGATTACAGTATTAGGCTACTTTGCCCATCGCCTATTATAGACCAAATAGCATAATCTATAAAGGTGCAAAATGCATTTACTTACACATATTTGAGAATCGAGATATTTAATGATATATTTTAGGGATATCAAATCAATAAAACCCTACGGAAAAAAACAAGACACCATTACAAAATTTGTAATGGTTTTACTGGTCATAATGGGACTTGTATTGGTTTTACTGGAAACTGTAATGGTGCCTGTTGGTCTCTACTGGTAACTGGTCACCTTCTATTGGTGGCTTGTTAAAACCAATAAATCCTAATGCAATATATCCCAAAACACACTACAGAAAACCATTTTTAATGGTTAAATGTTGATGGTTTGTAATGTTTGTAATGGTATTTGTAGTGTAAACCATTAAAATTTTCTGTGATGGTTTTATTGTTGTTGTTTTTTTCAGTAGGGACATAAGCCTTTATCAGTTATACCAGGGGTCTCCGACCTTTTTTACTCCGCGGACTGGTTACGGTTTGGAAAAAATGGGGGGGGGGTCTTTAAAACAGGTCTATTCATTTATACTGTTATCAGCACATGTTGAAGTAGATTCGTCTCTTGTCTCTGAGAGAATATGCGCTGTTAATGCAGCATTAGAAAACTCCATCAGTTTTTTTTACTTTCACTTTCTGTATGATTGAAGTTAAGACGTTCACCTGCATAACTATTGCGCAAAATTTGCACGTTGATTTTGTGATATACATTGGCTCGCCTTCATGGTTTAAAACAGAAGTATTTCCAGTATTGCGACGTAACCGCAACCCCCCATGCATATGTAGCTTAAACGCAGGGATAAATAAAAGAGGAATCAAATCAGTATGCTGTCTGAAACACGTCTCTGTGCTTGTGCACGCTTCGGGTGTGTGCGAGAACAGCGTGCAAGTAACGAATTGAGTTCTGTTTCGTTTCTTCTTCTTGTGGTTTTAAATAGCTTGAACGTGTAAATTGGCAAATTAATCTGCGAATCACATGCCGAACGGTGGGGTCTGGACCTGGTCTGTATATCACGGATCAACTGCGATCCGTTTAAAGCCCTAGCCATGACAGATCAGAGCAATCTTTTATTTACTAATTTAACATGAAATCGTCAAATTGCTACTCGATATCAATCGCATACAACGAAAATACAGAATAATTACAAAAATAATTACGGACAATAAATAACAGAGCGTCATATCTATACACATTTTCCCCAGAACTTTCTCGCGACCCGGTAGGTATTCTTCCACGGCCCGGTAGTGGGTCGCGACCCGGTGGTTGGGGACCTCTGAGTTATACAGTGGTATTGTGGCTGCTGTGTGTCACATGACAAGCATGAGAGCCCCCCCCCCTTTACTCGTGCCCCCTCAAAAATAATGAGTGCACTACAATACAAAATTATTTGTCAAACAAATGAAACATGATGAAATGTTTAATTTAGTTGAAATTGTTATAGATTACTTCCAGAGATTGCAGTGATACATGACATGGTGAAAAATGACTGAATGAATAATACTTAAAGTAGGTTAAGATGAATTTTAAAATTGTGCCCCCTAAACGCACAAGTGGCCCCTGTCTGCCCCCCCCCCCCCCAGTTACTGTGGTCTAGAACCGCCCCTGCACAGAGGTAGCAAGGGACTCATTGAAGATTGAAGTGAACAAACCAGCAAGCTGATCAGCTGTCACGACTGTTTCCCGAACACAGTCGCATCTCCGTCATTTGAACCACATTAGTTACACAACATAGGAGCATTGTTAATGACGTCACACGCATGTGGTGGAGGAATAACTTCTGCTATTTAGTAGTAGTAGCCCTTTATTGTCACTAGTCACAAGTACCAGTGAAATTAGCCATCAACCTGTCCATACATACACAACATATATGACAAGGGAGTGGACAGGACAGGAAGACAGGGAATTGAAGAAAAATACAGCATAACATGAGGAATATGAGGAGAAAAAAAAAATAACCCCCAGACTATGCTCCTTGGCGAGTACAGTGTGAGAACAGAAAAAAAACACCTCAGCAACAAAAGCACATAATACACCATAGACACACGACTTTGCAACAGGGGAAGTAATCCAGCTCTGGCAAGCAGCCATCCATTCCTGCAGCCATTTCCGGCGCTGGTCACAGACCCGCTTGTCAGGCTGGCGGTTCAAAGCGACGGAGGCGAGGGATCCGGGTTGGGGAGGTGAATGCATATATATATGTGTGTGTGTGTGTATGTGTAATAGTTTGTGTCTGTAAAGGCCAGTGCTGGTAAAGGGGAGCCGAAAAGATAAGATTGCAATTGTTTAGTCTTGGGGCGAGTAACCGCATTCCAATTCCACGTCTACTCTCCTTGTCCATTCTGATCTCCAATACTATCAATTTTCCTTTGCAAAGCCGTGAGCTTCTCCGTGATGGAATCCATATTGCGGTTAATAGTCTCAGTCTCAATGCTGACCGCTCTTCCCACTGCTTCAATCATGACGGGCAGCCTTGTGAGGCTTTGGACAGCTGTTCCCATTTTCTGAATTCTTCGATAACCCAGGGCAAAGCCTAATCCGATCAGCAGAAGACCTAGACCTGTTATCATGGTTCCGAATAGGTAGATATCTTCAATGTCCTCCACGGAAAGAGCCGCCAAACACACGATGCGCCACCCATCCCACGCGTCCATCGTGTAGCCAGCTGCGAACGTTCCGTCAGGGCAGTCAGGTTCCCCCGAACCCAAGCTTCTCGTCGAGAAGATGGTGTCAATTGCGTTGAGAGACCAGTTGATCAAATCCATAATTTTTCAGTTTGGAGAGCAGTGCAGAGAGAGTCTCTCAATAGATGAACGAGACGAGACAAGAGAGCAAGCAGGGAAAATAAGGGTGAGGACGGGGAGTGAAAAAAATGCGACCGCCTCCGTTGAGTGCCAAAGAAGAAGCTGATTTATTTAACTGATTAGAGATCTCTAAGATGCTACTTTATTGAACATGGCACCTGATGACTAATTTACTATTTTTTTGTTCCCTGTCATTGTGCTTTATTTGATGTTTGATTCATCGCGAGTTCCCTCTTACGTCACACTCGGGGTTCCCTTTGGCATTTATGCACATGCGCACTTTTCAAAAACGGCGCTTATTAAAATGCATTTTATATTTAGATATAATGGAAGATACCGATAGTACTGCATGTTAGCTTGCTTGTTGTGCCCAAGAGCATATTTATTTAAGCCCATATATCTTATTAACAAGAAACTATGCTTCTAACCACAGGTCGAGAGCTGCAGTTCAAGCCACGTAAGTTTGTGACGCTGATTGTGAACGTTCGTTTGAACTATGGTTTCGGGAAACACCGAATCGTTGAACTATGCTGGTAACGACGGAACTTGCGACCATAGTTGGCTAACGATGCTTTTGGGAAACGCACCCCAGTGCAGGCTGTACCGGTGCTTGAATAAAGCGCACATATGCTGTTCTGAAAGGATGTCGGGAACGGGATATTGTTAGACCGCCCGCTCCCGTTCAAATTGCACCAGAGTTACCGACCGCTGCCGCGTTTTATTCGGGAATTTAATCCCGCGTCGCAAGAAATCTGGTCGGGTCCCGCGGTTCGGGACAGCCGCGGGAATGCAGACCTCTACTTTGATCCATGAACGTTTCTCTCAGTTAATGTGCGCGATGTCATCTCACAGTCTGATTCTCAACGGCTCTGGGTCTGTCATAGCAAATCAACACATGCTGTTGTGAATAATTAAGCGAAGCGTCTTCACATAGGATAAGAACATGCAGTCTCATGAATAATTAAGCAGACACCAACGTGTCATCGATGTACTATAGTCCATTGCCACGTCACAAATTGTGACGTCAACACCATGTAGATTTTAAACCCGGAAGATGAAAATAGCGCAAAAAAGCTTAAAATTAACCAGTTTTCTCCAACAGTTAAAATGATCGGATGCTAACATTGTCTTCTATGATGTGCAACACAAACACCTCTGCTAAAATCTCAGAAAAAGTAGTCTGGGGTTACATGACCCTTTAAGTCCAGGAGAGGACAGTCTGTACTTCCTCAACAATTAAATATTTTGGTTGTTAAAAGAAAGGTGCGCTCATTCAAAACAGCTGCGTTCGATCCTTCGCTGGCTGTGCTGATTTAAATCCAGCGGGCAGTGTTGCCAACTAATTTTCAGAGAAAGTTGCTAAACGAAGGTCGATTTGTTGCTAAATGACGTTGTGATGTCATTGCGCGATGACGTCATTACGTAATCTATACGTTGCCCGATGACATCATTACGTAATCTATATCTATACGTTATGATAGTAACTGTAATAATATTACTGAAATCTTATTAGTAATTAGTTACACTATTAGTTACTGCAAAAAGTAATATTATTACAGTAACTAAGTTACAGTAACTAGTTACTGCCCAACACTACTAACAAGCTAACTTAATTCATGTGATGTGTGTACTGCTAGGCATCTTTAATTTCCTCTTTTTGTTTAATTTAGATGGAAAATTCATGCCTTTTTATTGTTTGAGCCACTTATCAAAAGTTGCTATAAGTTGCCAAATTAATATAAAAAAAATAGCTAAACTTGTTGCTAGGTGCTTTTGGAAGACAAAGTTGCTAGGGTTGTCTGAAAAGTTGCTAAATTTAGCAACAAAATTGCTAAGTTGGCAACACTGCTAGCGGGTCTGTTGTGTGTTGTGCCGTAAGTTCAAAGGCAGTGATGATTTTCTCCGGCCAATCAGTGATCAGCAGAGTTTACACGTCACGTTTTGGTAATGATACGGCTCGCTTGGAACCTCGTCCGCGGTGGTACTAAAAAAAGTACCAGGTACTGTCCCCAGTGGAAACCCCCCCAAAAGTGAGCCGTACTGAACTGTACTGAACCGTACCATGCCGTACCATGCAGTGGAAAAGCGCCATTAATTTCCAGCGATATTGTCAACTTGATTGCACAGATACTATTTAAACTGAACTGAGCTAGACGATAACATCACTGAATTCAATAATGCCTTTAACTGAAAATTGAGTGCTTTATCTTGTAATTTTACATTATTGATGCACTATTTTCCTATTTTGATATTATAAAGTTGCTTTGACACAATCTGTATTGTTAAAAGCGCTATATAAATAAAGGTGACTTGACTCTCAGCTGCGCTTCCACTAATGACGTCACTTGCAATCTTTTTAATTTTTTTATTTAATTTAATTTATTTATTATTTTTTTAATTGAATCGCTCAACATTTTACAACAGTAGCCAGGGGGTGAAGACAAGAAAAAAGAAACAAAATTTCAGTAACACTTGCAATCTCCACCTGCACTCTCCAACACCTGCGATGTCACTTGCAATCGACATTAATAGTGTGATTATAGCCTGCAACTCTTCTTTCTTATTATTCTTGGTCATTTGCAACTTTGGTTGTCTTCAACGAATTGTCTCTTATTGTTGTGTCTAACTTATTGCTTGCGCATCTACAACTTTAGTCCTTGCTTATCTGCAGTTTAGAGAATATCAGTGAAAATGAGAGACTGCTAAAATCACACTGCAAAAAAAAGCTGAGAATTGTGGACAAGTGTATGATTTACAACAATGTACACCACCACAATTTTTCAACGATGCAGTGGAAACCCATCCACTTCTACCACTTGAACACCAACCGGTTTCTCATGGATGAGGTGAAAGGAGGAGCAATTCAAATTTAATTTTAAAAGATAAAGAGGGTTTGGAAGGCACTATTTGGTAACAGCAGAGCTATTTATTTGCGGAAGTTTTCTCTGTCCAGGAATATGCGCTTACTTTTTAGCAAAAAAAATAAAATAAAATTTGGCACAGTCAAAAATGTAGGGACACATTTCATAATACAAAATCCATTTTCTCAAGCAGGCGTTGAAAAAAGGAAATGTGTGTTATTTATTTGATATATCTGCAGCCTTAATGGATCAGCCAATAATTAGGAAGCACTATAACCATTTTCATAAATAATTTTTATAAATTAATAGATCAGATCGTTTAAATATGAATACATATGAAAATACATGATCAAATTTCAATTCCATTAACTATTTCAATGTGTTTTATTTAATGATCTGTTAAGAATTAATGTACATAATGTGAAATTATTAGTTATATGAGAGTTGTTATTGTCACGATCTCGGTGGGGGCTGCCTTGGTTTTGTTGTCCTGGAGCACATGGCCTTTTGTTTTGACAGCTTGCCATGTGTTCCGCTGTCATCGTGGTGTAGACTCCGCCCCTCTTGTTATCCTGTTTGCTAATTCTCCCTCCTCACCTGCACTCTATTTTGTCCTCATTATCTCCCCTTTATCTTGCCCTCGTGTTTGTTGTCTGATGTCAGTCCGTATGCGTTATTCTGAATGTTCAGTTCGTCTCGCTGCCGGTTGTTTATCTGACCCCATATCGTTTGTTTATTTTTTCTAGTCCTGTCGGTCTGGCGCACCTGTTTTTGCATCCTTCCCTTTTTTACACAAGCCTGCTTCTCTAGGACTCTGGTCGGCTCTCTGCCTTGGATTTTCTCTGTCCGTATGCCCGCCTCGTCACAGTAGTCCTTCCCGATTCCTCTCTGCTCGCGCCCGGCGCTCACTCTGGATTTCAGCGGCGGCTGGCTATTGCCGTCTCGCCGCCACTCTGCCCCGTTGGCTCGGCTGAAGTTGGACTGGTTTTCACACTGTGCAAGCGGACTATTTGCTTGCGGTTTATGCCGTCTGTTTTCTGTTTTCAGAAAAGTCTTTTCTGTTTTCATTTTCAATAAACTTTTGAGTTATTCACCTGCTGTTGGATCCCGGTCTCGTTTCTGACAGTACGGACTGACCAATATGGATCCAGCGGGTGACGAGTTTGTTCGATCGGCCATTGCTCATCAAGGAGCTCTCCTCGGCCACCAAGCCAGTCAACTCTCGTCCACAGCTCAGGAGGTTTAAACCCTCACGGCCCAGGTGGCTGAATTAAGCGGCCGCTTCCGTGAACTTCAACAAGATGTTCTGTTGTCCTCCGCTTCAGCAGCCCCCCTGCCTCTCTCTCACCGCGAGCCCGAGCCACACGCCAACAACCCGCCCTTATATGATGGAGATCTGAATTCATGTCGGGCGTTTTTATCTCAATGTTCACTGGTGTTCGCGTTGCAACCACGCCGATATGCTACAGAACGGTTAAAGATTGCTTACGTCATTACTCTGCTGACGGACAGGGCTCGCAAGTGGGGAACTTCTGTATGGGACGTAGAGGCTCTTTTCTGCAATGATTTCGAGGATTTTCGCTGTGAAATGACAAGGCTTTTTGACCGCTCTGTAAGAGGGGATGAAGCTGCATCCAAACTAGCACGGCTCCGTCAAGGAGGTCGTTCCGTGACTGAATATGCCATCCAATTTAAGACTCTAGCAGCTTCCTGCGATTGGAATGAGGGGGCGCTGCGAGCTATGTTTCGGGAGGGGCTTAACTACGAAATCCAGGATGAGATTGCCACCCACGAGCAACCACAGGACCTGGAGGGCTTTATTAATTTGACCATTCGAGTTGAAGGCCGCCTCCGCTTGCGTCAGTGACGCTTGGCTCCCCGCTCGTCCTGGGGGCTGGAGGAAACCCAGCCTTTCAAAGGCCATCCACCACCTCAGTCACCCCTGCCTGACCCTGAGCCCATGCAGTTGGGGGGTCTTCGATTGTCTGCCCGAGAGAGACAACTAAGGCTGGTTCAGTGCCTCTGCCTCTACTGCGGGAAGCCGGGTCACTTTGCTCTATCTTGTCCTTTAAAAGCCAAGGCCCACTAGTTAACCGGGGAGTCCTGGTGGGCGTTTCTCCTCTAATCTTCCCTCAATCACGCACCCAGCTCTCTGCCACCATCACTTACCAAGACTCCGTTTACTCCTGCAAGGCTCTTATTGATTCGGGCGCTGAAGCCAGCTTTCTGGACTGTAGCACGGCCAAGAGCTGGGGCATTCCTGCCATTCCCCTCTCCTGTCACTGTCTGGGGCCTCTCTGGTCAGCCTGTAGCCACTATCACCCACACCACCCCCTGTGTAAGTCTTGTTGTGTCGGGCAATCACCACGAGTCAGTTGTGTTGTTCCTCATGGAGTCCCCTAATGCTAGTCTTGTTCTGGGGCATCCTTGGTTGGTTCGGCACAGCCCTCATGTGGATTGGTCCCGCAGTCAAATTATGTCATGGAGTCAGTCTTGTCATGCGTGCTGTCTAGGTGTTGCCTCTCCCCCTGTGTCTGTGTATCCTGTGTTGCAGGTTGAGGCAGCTGATCTCACCGGGGTCCCGGAGGAGTACCTTGATCTGCGGCTGGTCTTCAGCAGGTCCCGAGCCACCTCGCTTCCTCCCCACCGGCCGTTCGATTGTGCCATCGATCTCCTTCCAGGCACTTCTCCGCCCTGGGTCGTCTCTTTTCCCTGTCTGGTCCTGAATGAGAGGCTATGGACAAATACATTCAAGAATCCATAAAAGCCGGACTCATTCGCCACTCGTCTTCCCCTGCTGGTGCCGGGTTCTTCTTCGTTAAGAAGAAGGATGGCTCTCTGCGTCCTTTCATTGATTACCGTGGGTTGAATGACATTACTGTTAAAAACAGGTACCCCTTGCCTTTAAACTCTTGCAGGGAGCCAAGGTCTTCACTAAGTTAGACCTCCGCAACGCCTATCATCTTGTCCGCATTCGCGAGGGCGATGAGTGGAAGACAGCCTTCAATACCCCCACGGGACACTATGAATACCTGGTCCTTCCGTTCGGGCTTACCAACGCCCCTGCTGTCTTCCAGGGCATGGTCAATAGCGTGCTGGGAGACATGATTAACCGGTTTGTCTTCGTGTACCTCGATGATATTCTCATCTTTTTTCCGGCCCTTCAGGTACACACTCAGCACGTGCGCCAAGTCCTCCAACGGCTGCTGGAGAACCAGCTTTTTGTCAAGGCGGAGAAGTGCGAGTTCCATGCTAAGTCAGTTTCATTCCTGGGCTTTATTGTTTCAGCTGGGGAAATTAAGCCGGATCCGGCCAAGGTCGAGGCTGTCGCTAAGCGGCCAGTCCCCGACACTAGGAAGGCTCTGCAGCGTTTCTTGGGGTTCACCAACTTCTAACGGCGATTCATCAGGATCTTTGGCCAGGTAGCTGCACCCTTAACGGCGCTCACCTCCATTAAGGTACCGTTCACCTGGAGTGCTCAGGCTCAGGAGGCCTTTGATAATTTAAAGTCCCGGTTTATCTCTGCTCCTGTTCTCTCCATTCCAGATCCCGAAAGGCAATTTATTGTTGAGGTGGACGCCTCTGATGTCGGGGTAGGCACAGTCTTGTCCCAGCGTTCTCCTAGGGATGGGAAGGTGCACCCCTGTGCATATTTCTCCCATCGTCTCAACCCGGCTGAACGCAATTACGACATTGGCAACCGGGAGCTGCTGGCGGTTAGGTTGGCCTTGGGTGAGTGGCGTCACTGGTTGGAGGGGTCAGCGCATCCCTTCTTGGTATGGACGGATCATAAGAACTTAGAATATATCCGTTCGGCCAAGAGGCTTAGCTCGCGCCAGGCTCGCTGGGCACTTTTCTTTGACCAATTTGACTTCAACCTTTCGTACCGGAAGAGGCCGGACGAGGGGTGGAAGTTCCAGTTGAGTGTCCTGCGGGGCGGTTGTTCGTGCCGGAGGCGCTGCGCCCTGAGGTCCTTCAGTGGGGTCATGAGTCTAGGGTTGCCTGCCATCCAGGAGTCAGTAGGTCGCTGTCTGCCATCCGCCAGCGATTTTGATGGCCCTCCATCGGCCAGGACGTCAGGAAGTTTGTATTGGCTTGCTCTGTTTGTGCCCAGAACAAGGTCTCAAACCGTCCTTCCGTTGGTCTACTCCAGCCCCTGCCCATCCCCTCTCGCCCCTGGTCACACATAGCCTAAGATTTCATCTCTGGCTTACCCCCTTCGAGAGGTTACACCGTGATTCTCATGGTGGTGGATCGCTTCTCTAAGGCGGTTCATTTTGTGCCCCTTCCCAAACTCCCCTCTGCCAAGGAGACAGCCCAACTGGTAATTGACCACATCTTCCGGATCCATGGTCTTCTGGTTGACGTGGTTTCTGATAGGGGTCCCCAGTTTGTCTCCCTTTTTTGGCAGGAATTTTGTAGACAGATCGGGGCCTCTACGAGTCTGTCGTCAGGTTTTCACCCCCAGACCAACGGACAGTGTGAGCGAGCCAATCAGGATCTCGAGCGGGCTCTCCGCTGCCTGGCGTTCCGCAATCCTGTCTCTTGGAGTCAACAGCTCACTTGGATTGAGTATTCCCACAATACTCTCCCAGTAGCCTCCACAGGTATGTCACAGTTTGAATGTTCTGTTGGCTATCTACCCCCCTTGTTTCCCTCTCAGGAACCTGATGGTTTTCATGCTGAGCAAGCAGACTATTTGCTGGCGGTTTATGCCGTCTGGCTGTTTTTTTTTGGGACTGAGTCTTTTCTGTTTTCATTTTCAATAAACTTTTGAGTTATTCACCTGCTGTTGGATCCCGTCTCGTTTCTGACAGTTATAAAGTGTTGAAATGTCATTTGTGAGGCACTTCATAATTTATAGCTAGTGTAGCTGTAGTCAGAAGTAGGCACTGATAAAAGGATGTCATATTTAAGATATATTCATAATAATTTTGGTTGATGTAATTCACTTTTAGACCAGATTTCCAGTTTCCAAGGTTAAGCTGCAGCTTGCACTGAGTCTGACTTGAATGGTGATGCCCTAAAAGCTCCAGAGCAACAAGGTGCTTCTGACAAGGATGGGGCGAAAGGAGTAAAAATGTAAAAAGAAAAAGTCAGTTTGGAAGGTGCTTTTGTTAGAGCAAAATTCAACTCAGCTCAATTAATCAGGCGATGTGCCAAAGATGTAGTTTAGGGGGTAGCTGTGGGTGCTGATGTGAATAAATTAATATTTAGGCTATGAGAAAATAATAACTTGTATTTCTTGTACAGGTTGCCAAATTTTTGCCTACACAGAAGCCCTGTCTATAGGCTCTGCCCCGGTATGGGCTATTCGTTAGCCATTTCTTAGTCTGGTTGTTTGATTAGAAAGTGATTAAATATACTCACAATAAACAACATACAACATACAACTGTAGCAGCAGGACTGTAGAACTGCAGAAGAACTAATGATGACACGGTTTAATGTTTGGTTGACCAATCAGCGGAAAGGGGCCTTTTATTCCCGCCCACATGCAGAGATCGAAAATTCAAGCTGTTTGTCCATTTTCTAGCCCTGAACGTAAAAACGGAAAATCAAGCATAATTCTTTTAATTTTTTTTTGGAAAAATTTAAAAATGAAAAAATGAACCATTTTGAGTCTTACCTTAAAATGTTGAGCAATTAATTTAAAAAATAATATAAATAAAAAGATAAAAAAGATTGCAAGTGACGTCATTAGCAGAACCGCAGCTGAGAGTGTCTAAGTCTGCAGCCAGATCCTGTTCCATGAAGTTGTGGCCGGAAGGGGGGGGGGGTGTCGGTGAAGTTTAATTTCAGCCCTATACGGTGCCTCATAGCAAACAGCATTGTGAAGCTGAAGCTTACTTTGTGAGGTAAGTTATCTTCAGTTATCTTCAGATGACATAAGAACCAAAGATAATATGTTTATGTGACCCTGGAGCACAAAAGCAGTCATAAGTAACACAGGTATATTTGTAGCAATAGACAACAATACATTGTATGGGTCAAAATTATCCATTTTTCTTTTATGCCAAAAATCATTAGGATATTAAGTAAAGATCATGTTCCGTGAAGATATTTAGTAAATTCCCTACCGTAGATATATCAAAACTTAATTTTTGATTAGTAATATGCATTGCTAATAACTTCATTTAAACAACTTTAAAGGTGATTGTCTCCATATTTAGATTTTTTTGCACCCTCAGATTCCAGATTTACAAATATTGTCCTATCATAACAAACCATACATCAATGGAAAGCGTATTCATGTATAAATCTCAATTTTAAAAAAACTGACCCTTATGACTGGTTTTGTGCTCCAGGGTATATATGATCATCAGTGTTGGGCTCGTTACTCAAAGAATGTAATATATTACTCATTACTAGTTATTCCTTTCAAAAGTAATATTGTTACTTTAGTTATTACTTTCTGGCAGCAGTAATTAGTTACACTACTAGTTACATTACTTTTTACACATAAGTTGTAACAGTGTATCTTCCACATAAATGTTACTAATAACATATTTCTGCCTCATCATTTGACCAAAATCCACATTTTATCGCAGTTATTACAAACACTCAATAGTGATTAACAGAGACATTCAAGTAGTTCTATTAATCTCATTAATTGTCATGTGTAGCTTGAAGCTAATTGTAATTTCTCCGTTACCCATATACGATTATATTTCATTATGTATTTTATTATGTATTTTATGAAATCACATAAATTTGTAAGAAACTGTTTAATTTTCCAAAAATATTTTTAATTAGAGTAATATAATGCTGATCAGAGGGATGTAATGCAGAGTAAAGTAAAGCCACAACTTACACAACAGTGTTCAGATCATCTTTTTTCTTGACAAAATCAATATAATGTAATATTTCTATCTGCTGAATGTAATCTTTTCTATATTCCGAGCTCGCCTGCTGCACCTCATCACATGCATGAGTCGTGAAAATTATGAACATACACGTAAATCTATGAATTATTTAATTGTTAAGATTTTAAATCAGCGGGTCGAGGCATCAAAAGTAACTAAGCTGTTTTATGGATAGTAACTGTAATATTATTACTGAAATCTTATTAGTAATTAGTTACACTACTAGTTACTGCAAAAAGTAATATTACAGTAACTAAGTTACAGTAACTAGTTACTGCCTAACACTGATGATCATACACTAAACACTTGTTTTCGGTTCAATTTTAAAGACAGAGAGCAGCAAAATAATTAAGATGCATACAATTAACAATTCCATGTTCCAATAGAATATTTTCCAAATTTAGGATTGCTACCATTTTTACAGGTAGATATCAGATATAATACAAAACCAGAGACATTACAATCTCCTCACTTAACAAACATACTTAGCAGTCATCAGTCTTACAAGTTTTGCTTAAAGTTGTTATTAAAGTTCAAATGTGAATATCATGCCACTTGTGTTCTGTTCTGTGTAGTTTAAACACTGGCTTTTTAAGTCACAAAACATTAGGCAATTTCCTTCATAACAGGCATGCGTGTAACAAATTAAAAGGAATTTAAGGTCTAAAAATAAAGGAAGCTATTCTGCTAGCATTGTGCTTTTTTGACCTTTTTGACAGTTCTGCTTTTCAGAGAAGGACTAATTGGAAATGATATATGCAGAATTTGTTCGGTTATTTTACTGCTGAGAGGATTGTTTTTTAATAGTGAAAAGTGAACTATTGGTTAACTCTGGTACATAGCATCAAATGGAAACGTTTATGTTTAATATTGTACATGGTCCCTTCAAAACAAACCAGGCTGAAAACATAACTTTTAAACCTTTTTGTCATCCTAAAAAATAATTTTTCGGCAGATTGGCCATTTCTAATTATTACAAGCCCCCCCCCCCCCCCCCCCCCGGCTTCATTCTTAATGCATTTGGATAAATTGCTTTTTGTTACAGAACTCTGCTTCCTATTCAGTTCTAATGGAGGACACGACATATTCAACTCCAGTTCCAGATCATTATGATGATTCTTTAGAAGTGTTTTTTGGAGACAGCCATGAGAAACAAGAGCACTTACACCCTGGATACTGCAGGGAAGCAGCGTGTGTAATCACAGTGATCTTTGTTGTGATCATATTCCTTCTTGGCATCATTGGAAATGGTGCGGTGATCTGGATTACTGGTTTTAAGATGAAGAAGTCAGTGAACACCACCTGGTACCTGAGTCTGGCTGTGTCTGACTTCATTTTCTGCGCTACTCTCCCTTTCATCATTGACTACTTGATGAAGCACAGCTGGAACTTCGGGCTCTTCATGTGCAAGTTTGATGGTTTTGTGATGGACCTCAATATATACAGCAGCATTTTCATCCTGGTCATCATTAGTGTGGATCACTGCATCACAGTCAAGTTCCCCGTCTGGGCCCAGAATCAGCGCACTGTAAAGAAAGCTTCTATAGTTGTTGTGTTGGCTTGGATTGTGTCTTCTTTGCTTAGCATCCCATCTGCCAAATTCAGAGATATTATAAATACAGGATCAACAGACATATGCTATGGCAACTATGAGAATCAACACAAAACCATTGTGATCATGTGCTTTACTTTTGAGCTTTTGATTCCATTCCTGACCATCTTCACCTGTTACTCCATCCTGATCCATAAACTTAGAGCAAACCAAATGACCGAATGCACCAAGCCCTTCAAGATCATGACATTACTGATCGCAGCTTTTTTCATCTGTTGGTTGCCAATTCAAATATTATCTGTTTTAGGGTTGGACAGAACTGAGTACAGCTTTGCCTTTCACACAGCCCAACGAGTATCCATCATTCTCGCCTGTGCGAACAGCTTTCTAAACCCGTTCATCTATGCATTCATGGCCAAAGACTTAAATAAGAAATGCTATTCCTTTCTTTCAAAAATTGAGAGAGCCATCGATGAGGAGACCCAAAGTGATTTCAGAGCAACTTTAATGACCAATTCTGAGGATAACGAACTTTCCAATGCTGTCTGAAATTTTAACATGAGCCATGGACTAAAGATATCTCTCTTTATTCTCTTCCGATTGGAGAATGCTGGCCTATAGACATAACTTAACATTAACAATCAGTGCATTTGTTTTGTCTATTGCATGTTTGAGTTTGGAAATTTACAAGTAGAAGTTAAAAAAAAAAATTAAATAGAGGTTCAATATAAGGTACTTTACAACTCATTGTATACTTTTTAATGGTTAAAAAAAAAAAAGTTGTGATAGCTATTAAATATGCACTGTTTTTATCTTACCATTTGTGTTACTGATTAACAAGAACACATGGGGGGGGGGGGGTAAATTTTTTGAATGCATGTATTAAACATCAATTGGGCAAGATCAACAAATGTTTTCATGCTCCACATCTCTCTCTCTCTTTGTTTTGCTAACATACATACAAAAAATATAATAAATATCTTGTTCTAACCATTCTGTTTCATTAAGTGCTTGTAATTCTCTTAATTATTTCATATGCCTGTAAATTAAATCCATACACAATACATTCATGAAGACGCTTCAGCATTATTTGTTCTTGAGATGGTAAACATGTAAGGAATAATTGACGACGGGCCGTTGAATTATTAGAAAAATAATGCACACCCGAGGTGGTGATGCGGCCACGACGTGAAGCGGAGTTACACCTCGGGTGTGCATTATTTTTCTACTAATTCAACGGCCCGTATGGGTCAGAGACAAAACACAGTAACAAATAAACCACTTGAAAAAAAAAAAAAAAAAAAACGAGGTGAAGGGACGCCGCTTACTGTTAGGTCTGGTCTTCTGTCATGGTGCACACACAAGGGAGGAACAGGAACACGCAGACGAGGATATACTTCAAAATAATAGTCTTTAATGACGACATCAAGGTAAGACAGGGCAAGGCAGACACACAGGAACACCGGGAGTAACAAGTAGACCAGACGAAATGGTACTCAACAGACAGGACTTAAATACACCGGATAATTAACACATAATCACACACACACACCTGGAACCGAATTAACTCATAATCACATCAGACCAGGACAGGAAACAAACCAAATGTGGAAACAAGAGGCGGGAACACAAGACACACGACAGAGGTCTGACACATACATCAATGGAAAGATTATTTATTCAGCTTTCAGATGATGTATAAATCTCAATTAAAAAAAAAACTGACCCTTATGACTGGTTTTGTGTTCCAGGGTCACATATATGATCATACAGTAAACACTTTTTCGGTTCAATTTTAAAGACAGAGAGCAGCAAAAGAATTAAGATGCATACGATTAACAATTCCATGTTGCAATAGAATATTTTCCAAATTTAGAATTGCTACCATTTTACACGTGGTAGATATCAGATATAATACAAAACGAGAAACATTACAATCTCCTCACCTAACAAACATACTTAGCAGTCATCAGTCTTACAAGTTTTGCTTAAAGTTGTACTTAAAGTTCAAATGTGAATATCATGCCACTTGTGTTCTTTTCTGTGTAGTTTAAACACTGGCTTTTTAAGTCACAAAAAAGAGGCAATTTCCTTCATAACAGGCATGCGTGTAACAAATTAAAGGGAATTTAAGGTCTAAAAATAAAGGAAGCTATTCTGCTAGCATTGTGCTTTTTTTTGGCCTTTTTTTGACAGTTCTGCTTTTCAGAGAAGGACTGATTAGAAATGATATTTGCAGAATTTGTTCTGTTATTTTACTACTGAGAGGATTTTTTTTAATAGTGAAAAGTTAACTATTGGTTAACATACATACATAGCATCAAATAGAAATGTTTATGTTTAATATTGTACATGGTCCCTTCAAAACAAACCAGGTTGAAAACAACTTTTAAACCTTTTTGTCATCCTAAAAAACAGAGCGCTGCATAATGGTAGACTGGCCATTTCTAATTGTTCAAATTATTACAAGTCAACCCCCCCCCAGTGTCTATGGTGGTTTAAATGCATTTGGATAAATTGCTTGTTGTTTTTGTTACAGAACTCTGCTTCCTATTCAGTTCTATTGGAGGACACGACATATTCAACTCCAGTTTTACCTGGAGACAGCCATGCAAAAGAAGAGCAACTTCATGAGCACTTAGACCCTGGATACTGCAGGGAAGCAGCATGTGTAATCACAGTGATCTTTATTGTGATCATATTCCTTCTTGGCATCATTGGAAATGGTGCGGTGATCTGGATTACTGGTTTTAAGATGAAAATGGCAGTGAACACCACCTGGTACCTGAGTCTGGCTGTGTCTGACTTCATTTTCTGCGCTACTCTCCCTTTCACCATTGACTACTCTGTAAAAAAAAATTCCGTAAAAAAAACTGAGAACTTGCTAGCAGAAAATTACCAGGTCATTTTCTGTTAAATTTACAGACATTTCCTTCAACATTAAAACGGAAAATTCTGTAGCTTTACATTTTCTTCTGTACCATAAACGGACAATCCTTTATGCAGAAATTTCTAAAACATTATAACATAGGCCTATCTTTAGCAGCAAATAAATCTAGCACAATATATAGAAATTGAACATGGTTTATTTTTACCTCATGTAAACATTCTTAAAAGTGCTTTCAGTAGCATTTATTTGCCTTTAACAGGTGAAGACAAAAATATTATGACATCAGTTAATTTAACAATGTGTAAAGCACCATAGAAAATGCTTGTATTGTGGAAAACTTTTTAGTTTTAAACAGCAACAGGCAGAAAAAAGAAAACATGAGCAGGTACTTGTACAATATTGGTGTTGCACCAAATAATGGTCACAAAGATAAACTTCACTGTGAAACAGTCAAGATTCAAAACATTTTCAGATACATGGGAAAAAAATTATACAAAGACAGGGCTGTCATTAATAACAATTGCTATAGACTTATAGTCAATAGTCAAGTGAAATGTTATTTAAAAGGACAGTTAAAAAAAAAAACTTTCTTGTACAGCATTTGAAAATAAAGAACAAAGATTCATGCACTCATGCCTGACATTTCAATGTGAAATTAAGAGAATTATACAATCTAAATTAAGAGCAGGACTCCAAGTGTTTGTGTGCTCTTAGTATCTCTTGCCATCTGCCAGCTTGAGGAAACTACTTTTTTCTTCTTTTGCTGCATGTTCAGTCCAAGTTCCAAGTTGAGATTTGAAAAAACCTCAAATTCTACGTGGATTCTCGAAGTTGTTCATACATGAGTCTTGGAAGCGTAGGTTCCCTTCATCTGAACCTTTGACCCTCGTTCAGGATTTCTTCACAGGAAGACTGGAAATGATAAGAAATTAAATGAATGAAAGTGAAGTACAGAGTAACATGCAGAACAGGTTGAGATTGAATTATCAAGTTCCAGTTCAAACATTGTTTATAAATTGCTAAACTTGCATTTCTAGTGGTCTCCAATTGCATCTGTCATGTGATCTTGTCAACAATGTTTTATGATATACTTAAAGGGTTACTCCACCCCAAAAAGTAAATTTTGTCATTAATCACTTACCCCCATGTCGTTCCAAACCCGTAAAAGCTTTGTTCGTCTTCGGAACACAATTTAAGATATTTTGGTGATGGAGATTTACCGCAAATCACAGAACCGGCTTTACTGACAAGATGCGCATGAATATCGCATGCGATATATCGCCCAGCCCTAATGAAAAGCATCGTCAAAATAGTCCATCTGCCATCAGTGGTTCAATCTGAACTTTATGAAGTGGCGAGAATGCTTTTTGTACGCAAAGTAAATAAAAATAACGACTTTATTCAACAATTCATCGCATCTGCGTCACACTAGCTCCATTTTGGAGAATATCCGCTGGACGCAAACTGTACGCTGTTCTGTGTCATCCGCACTGCATGGATACACTGTTTTTGTTAAATAACGACTTGTTGAATAAAGTCATTATTTTTATTTTCTTTGCGTACAAAAGGTATTCTCGTCGCTTCATAAAGTTCAGATTGAACCACTGATGACAGATGGACTGTTTTAACGATGTCCTTATACTACGTTTCTGTGCCTTGACCGTGTAAGGACCCTTGCTGTGTATGGAGGGTCAGAGAGCTCTCAGATTTCATCAAAAATATCGTAATTTGTGTTTCGAAGATGAACGAAGGTCTTACGGGTTTAGAATGACATGAGGGTGAGTAATTAATGACAGAATTTTCATTTTTGAGTGAACTAACCCTTTGATTTTTTTTCAACTAACCAGAAACACAACAAAATGCTTTATACACAGTTTCATTATTATGTTCCTTACATTTGTATGAATTCCAGCGTAGGTGCCATCTCCTCTGGATCTTTTATGTTTAAAATAAAATGAAGAGAATGTGTAGCTCAGCCACAATGGGGGAGGAAATGATAAATTCTTGAATGACAGCAATCTGGAATCACCAATAACAATAAACAAATAAGAAATTATAAACAACACATTGTAAATCCAGAAAGCCACTCTGAACATTGATTAAATCTTTCCTACACAAACAACTTCAATAACAAAGTCAACTGAATAAATGACTCAATGACTTAATTTCTTGTCAGTATTGAACATCCCTAAAGTTAAATAAAAATGGAAGCATATGGGTAGCAAAATTCAATTTGAAATATGCAAAATGGCAATGTAGTTCTGTATTTTAATTGACATTTTGCCATACATGTGTCCAAAATTTAGTGATAAATGAAAATTCAGTTATATAATTTAGACATGCCATTTTCTACACTAGTTTTAACATGCAAATTAAAAAACATACTTTAACACTTTATAAGTTGCAAAATTAAAACAAAAATGTATTACACGATTGATTAGATAGGTTTAATATGTCCAAGCAAAAACTGTAGCAAAATTATCATTTAAATGCTGTTTTTCCTTAATGCATTTAGACTTGGGATTGCATTTCCATCATAATACGGCAGGATAATTGTAGCAAAATGCAGTGAGAATTTGAGGATGCATTCTGAGCCAAAGGTGCAGTAAAAGGGTAGCAAAATGGTGATTTAAATGTCTTTTATTTTTCTTAAATGCATTGACACTTACATATAAGATGTTTCAATAGCAATTTCATTTAATACCCCTCAATGAATATAGTTTAAGTCAATGTGGAAAGCGTTTGGTTGAAGGAGAATATTGACCTATTGTGCGTCCTGTTGCTGAGCCTAAAGATTGACAGGTCAGCGGCGTGTTGCATTTTCAAATGCATTTCAAATCCATATTGACTTTATATCCATAGCGAGGTATTAAAAGAAAATGTAATTGAAACATCTTATATGTAAGTGTCAATGTATTTAAGAAAAATAAAAGACATTTAAATCACCATTTTGCTACCCTTTTACTGCACCTTTGGCTCAGAATGCATCCTCAAATTCTCACTGCATTTTGATACAATTATCACGCCGTATTATGATGAAAATGCAATCCCAAGTGTCCTAACTCCCAAGTCTAAATGCATTTAGGAAAAACAGCAAATAAATGATAATTTTAATACAGTCTTGGCATGGACATATTATTGCAACTTATAAAGCATTAAAATATGTTTTTATTTTGCATATTAAAACTAGTGTAGAAAATGGCAAATGTAAATTATATAATTGAATTTTCATATTGCACTAAATATTGCACATATGTATGGGAAAATGTACATTTAAATACAGAAATACATTGCCATTTTAGATATTGCATTGCCATTTTGCATATTACATTTCAAATTGAATTTTGCTATTCCATAAATAAAAACTGTTAATTAATAAAACAGAATACAAACCCATGATAAGAATGCAGGGGGTGATTGGTATGCACAGTACAGCAGCAATAACGACCTGTCATTAGAAAAGAAACACCATGAATGTCATGAACTGTGGTCCCTTTAAAACATGACTCACATCGACGCACATCTGACACATCCCAACTCTTTACATCAGTCAAGACATTTTAACTTATTTAAGACTGTCACTAGCCAAAAGTGGTCATTTTGACATCATTTTGTGTGCTTGTCCGTGTAAGTGCGAGAGAGAACTCGGTGCGTTACTGACGCGCTGTCTGAAGCGGCATTCTCTGCGCGTGCATCACGACATGTGTGTGCGCTCACAGACAGCGTGCCAGTAACGTTACCGAATTAACTTCTTGTGTGTGTGTGTGCTTAACATAAACAAGACAATAAAATGTCTAAACCTACCTCGTTTGACAGAGAAGGTGCGTTATCCTTGAAGAATTCTGCAATGTCAGATCTAGTCCTATAATCTCTTTTAAATAATAAAAAAGTCGTAATGGTGTCTTCTTTTCTTGACAATTCCTCTGCAAGCTTCTGTTGAAGCCACACAGCGCTCTAAACACAGTTGTACGACACTTCAGATTTAACGTTATCACAGCTGCTTAACATCACCTCAGTAATGTTAATGCTTTACGACACGCTCAGTAACAAATACACCGCATCAAAAACAATTAAAAGTTAATAAACTTTTATTAATAAAACTGAAAGTGAGCACACTGTAACACGTAACTTACCTCCACGTTGAGTAAAATGTGACGGTGTGCTGAAAATGTTGAATACGACGGCTCCGACAGTCATTTGCCAAACAAGGCAGACAGCAACTAAGTTAACGTTACAGTTTGTTACATTTAACAAAATATAATTTACCACGAATGTGTAAGAACGGTTCCTCAAACCCGAAATCCCGACTTTAAAACGAAATTTTTACCGAGACTATCTCCGTGAATAATGGCGTCTGCGGGAGGGGATCACGTGACCCTTCGACAGCGATGCAAGCTTAGATTTTCGCTCTGCTCACTTTGCCACATATCGTGTAATCCTGTCAGTAAATTTTAAGCCACTCTGCATCGGACCCATCATGAGTGCCTCAGCAGACAAAGGCGATCGGAAAAGAGAGATTGAGCAATCGCCAATGAAGAAAAAAATCAAGGATTCCACCATCTCCAGAGAGGACCTCGACGATGCTATTGCTAACGGCGTTAAGCTAGCACTTAAAGAACAGCAAAGCACTTTGAATTCGGTTATGGCTTCGGCAGTAAGAGATGCGGTGGACTCTGTGCTGATTCCAGCATTGCGTGAACTGCGTGAGGACATACAAGCGACCAACAAGTCTGTTAAAGAGCTAAGAGAGGAGCTTGAGGTGATAGCTACCACGGCAAAGCAGACACGTGACCGGGTTAATTCCATTCAAGCAGCTGCGCGTGAGGATAGGAGGACGGTCACGGACTTAAGAAATCAGCTGGAGCGACTCACCGAGAAGATGACGGATATGGAGGATAGAAGCAGGAGGAATAACGTTCTGCCTGATGGGACGGTGGGCTGCCAGAGGGGGCGGAGGGCTCAAACATGGCTGGTTTCCTCAGAGTTAATATTTCCAAGTGGATTCCGTCATTGAAAGGCCATGACATTGAGATTGACCGGGCGCATCGTGTGTATGACGGAGGGAGGGGCTCCGATCGGCCGCGCACTCTCATCTTCCATGTACTAAGATGGCATGACAGATCGGAGATACTGAAAGGTGCTCGGCAAGCTTATCCGGTGAAATGCGCACAGGACAATGTCACACTACTATTTTTTCCCGACTTTAGTCCAGCCACAACGATCAGGAGGAAGGCATTTAATCCGGTTTTGAAGAAGATGACAGCGCTTGGTCTCCAGCCCTTCCTCATCTATCCGGCGGTAATCAAACTACGACACAAAGGGGAGCAGATGAGTTTCGACTCTCCACAGAAAGCGGAGGATTTTATCAGCTCCCTGTCTCAGCAGAAGACATATGCGGCGGCTCTGCGGGAGGGCGGCGGGAGAACGGAGGCCGCTGTCTCTCCGGCCCGGCGGGAGGGGCTTGATGGCCGGGATGGAGGCGGTTCTAGCTGCCCAGGAAGGGATGCTGGCATGATAGACATGGATGCTTGAACCTGTCTTTTGCTTTTTCTTCTCTCCTCTCTCCTACTTGGATATTGTCCCTATCTATCCTGTACAACGATCTCTTTGCTGGTAAGACTAACACCCTTTTTTTCTTTTTTGGACGGGACTAATGGAGAGTAGGTTTAATTAAAAAAATTTTTTTTTTTGGCTGTGTGAGCCTCTCGGGGGACATGTCTTGCATTGGAGTGGATCGGTCACAGACCATCACTGTTTTTTGTTGCTCAATCAGACCTACGTTCTCGGTAATGTGTGGTCTAAGTTGTTTCTTGTTTATGGTTGTCGGTTGTTCATGTTTTTTTTTTTTTTGTTTTTTTTTACAACAGACATTTTTACTTTTATTTATTTGACCCTATTTCTAAATTGATTTTTCATCTAGGAGGTTTGGTATCTAAAATGCACATCAGCGTTTACATGTTATTTACAGAATGGAAGTGCTTCTGCTTTTTTTCATTTATTGAATACAATCTTGGGATTATGAATATTCAATGCATACTCTAAATATTTTATCACTGAATGTGAATGGTTTAAATTCTGCTGTTAAATGAACCCGTGTGTTAGAATATTTACATTTTTAAATTTACATTTAATCATTTAGCAGACGCTTTTATCCAAAGCGACGTACAAATGAGGAGAACAATAGAAGCAATCAGACCATTGAGAGAGCAAATGTGCCATGACAAGTCTCAGTTAGTCTAGCACAGTACACGTAGCTAGGAATTTTTTTTTTTTTTTTTGTTATTTAAATAAATAGAATAGGTAAGTGTTAGTATTAGTTTGTTAGGTGCTGGCGAAAAAGATGCGTCTTTAGATGTTTTTTGAAAATGGCTAAAGACTCAGCTGTTCGAATTGAGATCGGGAGGTCATTCCACCAGCTGGACACAGTCTAGGAGAAGGTCCGTGAGAGTGATTTGGTACCTCTTTGGGATGGCACCACAAGGCGTCGTTCACTTGCAGAACGCAAGCTTCTGGAGGGCTCATAAGTTTGAACTAGCAAGTTTAGGTATATTGGTGCAGCGCCAGTTGTGGTCTTGTAGGCAAACATCAGTACCTTGAATTTGATGCGAGCGGCTATTGGTAGCCAGTGTAACCTGATGAGTAGAGGGGTAACGTGAGCTTTTTTCGGCTCATTAAAGACCACTCTGGCTGCTGCATTCTGGATCAGTTGCAGAGGCTTGATAGTACATGTGGGAAGGCCCGCCAAGAGAGCATTACAATAGTCCAGTCTGGAGAGAACAAGAGCTTGGATTCAATAATGAAATGCCTTTAACTGAAAATTGAGTGTTTAATCTTGTCATTTTACATTATTGACACTATTTTCCCATTTTGATATTGTGCAGTTGCTTTGTCACAATTTGTATTGTTAAAAGCGCTATATAAATAAAGGTGACTTGACTTGACTTGGACAAGGAGTTGTGCGGCTTGCTCTGACAGGAAGGGCCTAATCTTCCTAATGTTGTATAAGGCAAATCTGCAGGACCGAGCCGTTGTAGCAATGTGGTCTGTGAAGCTTAACTGATCATCGATCACAACTCCAAGGTTCCTGGCTGTCCTGGATGGAGTTATGGTTGACGACCCCAGCTGTATAGAGAAGTTGTGGTGAAGTGATGGGTTGGCTGGGACCACGAGCAGTTCTGTCTTAGCAAGATTGAGCTGAAGGTGTTGGTCCATCATCCAGCTAGAAATTTCACTCAGACAGGCTGCAATGTGAGCAGTTACCGTCGGATCATCTGGTTGGAATGAGAAGTAGAGTTGAGTGTCATCAGCATAGCAGTGGTAAGAAAAGCCATGCTTCTGAATGACTGATCCTAATGACGACATGTAGATGGAGAAGAGAAGTGGTCCAAGCACTGAGCCTTGGGGAACTCCAGTAGCAAGAAGTTGTGACTTTGAAACCTCACCCCTCCAAGACACCCTGAAGGACCTATCCGAGAGGTAAGACTCGAACCACAGGAGGGCGGTTCCTGAGATGCCCATCTTTCTGAGGGTGGACAGGAGGATCTGTTGGTTAACTGTGTCAAAAGCAGCAGACAGATCCAGCAAGATGAGTACAGAGGATTTGGAAACTGCTCTTGCCAGTCTCAGGGCCTCTGTAACCGAGAGTAGGGCAGTCTCAGTTGAGTGGCCGCTTCTGAAGCCAGATTGGTTGTTGTCCAGAAGGTTGTTCTGTGCAAGAAACAAAGAGAGTTGGTTGAACACAACTCGCTCAAGTGTCTTTGCAATGAATGGAAGAAGAGATACCGGTCTGTAGTTTTCTAAAAGTGCTGGATTTAGAGAGAGTTTTTTAAGCAGTGGGCTTACCCGAGCCTGCTTAAATGCTGTGGGAAATGTACCAGTGTGAAGCGAGGTGTTGATAATGTGAGTAAGCGCAAGTATGACTGAAGAAGAAATGGCTTGAAGGAGGTGAGTGGGGATAGGATCTAGTTGACAAGTAGTGGGATGATTGGAAAGGATGAGTTTGGAAACCTCCGTCTCTGAGAGAGGAGAAAAGGAGGTGAGAGATTGTGTATTTGTCGTTATGAAGTTATTATTAGTTTGAGGTGTGAGGAATTGGTCACTGATGGTTTTTGTTTTATTTGTGAAGAAAGTTGCAAAGTCATCAACTGTAAGAGTTGATGAAGGAAGAGGGGGAGGAGGACAGAGAAGAGAAGATAAAGTTTTGAAGAGTGCGCGAGAGTCAGAACAGTTGTTAATTTTGTTGTGGTAGTATGTCGTTTTAGCAGTGGAGACATTTGCAGAGAAGGAAGAGAGGTGTGACTGATACACACTAAGGTCGGTAGAGTTTTTGGATTTGTGCCATTTCCTCTCTGCAGCCCTTAGTTTCGTGCGATGTTCCCGGAGAACATCGGACAACCAGGGGGCAGAGGGGGTAGTGCATGCTGGTCTGGATGAAAGGGGCAAAAGTTGTCCAAGCAAGATGTTAGAGTGAAGCAAAGAGTGTCAGTAGCACTGTTTGTGTGCAGTGCTGAAAACTGAGAGGGTGAAGGCAGTGCGGATGAAACCATTGAGGATAGGTGAGAGGGAGAGAGCGAGCGTAGGTTACGCCGAAAGGTGACCTGCGGAGGAGCGTGTGCTATGTCAGGAGTTAGTGTGAGGTTAGAAGTGATGAGGAAGTGGTCTGAGGTGTGCAGTGGAGTAAATAATGTGTTGTCGGTGGAGCAGTAGCGTGTGCAGATGAGGTCCAGTTGGTTACCTGATTTGTGAGTAGCCATAGTAGACACTCGCTTGAGGTCAAATGAAGTGAGAAGAGTGTTGAAGTCAGTAGCATGGGGTTTTTCTAGGTGGATGTTGAAGTCACCGAGCAGTACCAGAGGAGTACCATCCTCAGGAAAGTTTGACAGTAACACATCCAACTCCTCCAAGAAGTTACCCAGTTGACCTGGGGGACGATACACAACTACAAAGTGGATTTTAGCAGGGTGGGTAATAGTAATTGCATGAGATTCAAATGAACTGTTGCCTGTAAGAGATGGTAGAAGATCAAATTTCCATTCATTTGAAATAAGGAGACCCGTACCTCCACCCCTCCCAATTGTGCGAGGGGTGTGGGAAAAAGTGAAATTAGTGGAGAGGGCTGCAGGAGTGGCAGTGACCTCAGGTTTGATCCAAGTCTCAGTTAGGGCCATGAGGTTGAGACCGGAATGAGTAGCAATAGAAGGAATAAAATCTGCTTTGTTTACAGCAGACTGGCAGTTCCAGAGACCAAATGGAATAGAGAGTAAAGTAGTAGAGGACAGAGGGACCGGCCGTAGATTATTAGGATTGGCCTGCCTCCAACGTACAGTTCGTGCTCTCCGAGTGTTAGTAGTAATAGTAGAGATTTGAAAGCACATAGTGAGTACAATTGACTAAACAAGTAGATGAGAACAAGTTAGACAAAAAGTAAAGAAAGGGGAGAAAGCAATACTCAAGTGCCTTGTCGGTGTCCTTGCTCGGTGGAGTCGTGCAAGGTAGAGTCGATCGTCTTTACACTCGTCGGTCTTCACACAAGGAGGGCTTCACACGAGGGCTGCCGCGACCGCTGCCGCGGTGTACAAACCAGTTTTATACTTGCCTAATTACTCGTTCCTGAAGTCAGCTGACCACGCCTTCCTATTTAGTAAACCGAAACTGGGAATTCCCACGATATGCACGAGAACAAACGCGACTTGAGAGTGCCTTTACCACGGTAAAACACAGTATGCAAAACAATGTTACCTAGCAACGACAACCGCGCTGAAATCTAATGAGAAAACAAGACAAAACACTTACAAACTGCTGTCCTCTTCTGCTGTTCGACTGCTTCTTCTGGAAATAGATTTACACCGTAAATCTATTTCCTGTGCCCTAATACAAGAGACATATTTAAAACAATCTGACATGGCACGTTTCCAGAATAAGTATTACAAACTGGCAGCCTTTTCCTGCACTCTTAATAAAACTAAAGGGTTGCTTATCCTTGTTAACAGGAAGTTAAATTTAACAATTGAACACCTTGGTAGTGATGAGAAGGGTAGATTTGTTTTTATCCGATGCAAAACATATAATAATAGGTTAGCATTGGTCTCTATTTATGGTCCGAATGAGACAGACAGTGCATTCCTTACACAGATTTCCAAAACTCTACTTGAGGAGATTAATTGCCCTCTAGTGGTGGTTGGTGATTTTAATGCTGTCGTAAATCCTGCTTTAGATAAATCTCAATCTGATACAACAGCCAATCCATCCTCTAAATTACTGAATACATTTATCACTGAGCTCAACTTAATCGATCTTTGGAGAATTCAGAATACTAAAGCTAAGGACTTCACTTTTTTTTTTAATAGACACAAGACTTTCTCTAGGATAGACTACATATTTCTCAGCCCATCTTTAATTTCGTCTAATTCCTCCATCTCTATATTACCAATTTTATTATCTGATCATTCTGCTGTGTTGTGCAGTGTTCCTCTTTCCGATGTTAAAGCCAAGTCCCCTAGATGGCGCTTTAACATATCATTATTAAGTAATCAGACTTTCATTACTTCTCTAAAAGAATATATTAAGGAATTTCTTGAAATTAATATGCCCTCTGATGTGGATCCTCAAATACTGTGGGAAACGACTAAGTGTGCTATACGAGGTTTCTGTAAATCTTTCTCTTCTACTCTTGCCAAACCGAAAACTCACCAGTTTACACAATTAGAAAATCAAATCAAATCATTACAAAACCTACAAAAACAACATTTTACTGAGCAACAGACTACACAGTTGTCCTCTTTAAAAGAAGAATATGATTTACTTTCACACTCAAAGGCGGAATTTATTTTACATAGGACTAGGCAAAAATATTATTTCGAATCAGAGAGACCTAGTCATTTATTGGCCCTTAGGTTGAAAGAATGCGAGTCTAAGGCATATATTAGCGCAATAAAATCATCGGATGATCAGGTCACCACGAACCCTGTGGCAATTAATGACATATTTAAAGGTTTTTACACAAATCTGTATAAAGCCGAAACAGATTTTGATTAACCAATTTGTAAGCAGTATTTAGATAAATTGGAAATGCCTCGGATCTCACAGATGGATAAAGAATCTTTGGAGGCCCCATTAAGTTTGGAGGAACTCCATGTCTCTCTAAAAAGCCTTCAAAAGGCCAAATCGCCAGGTCTAGATGGTCTCCCCCCTGAATTATATTCAGAAATTTGGGATTTGGTACGGATACTTATGCTTAATTCATTTAATTTTGCAATTGAACATGGGGTATTTCATAGAGATCAAAAAACATCACTGATTTCATTACTTCTTAAAAAAGGGAAAGATCCATTAGATTGTTCCAGCTACAGACCGATTTCGCTTATCCCATGTGATCTAAAAATCTATGCTAAAGTTTTTGCTTCTCGGATGGAGAAGGTAATTCAAAGTTTGATCAAGGAGTACCAAACTGGTTTCATCAAGGGGCGAAATGCATCTGACTATATGCGTCGACTCCTTCATATTCTTGACTTTGCAGACTCCCACCCGACCCCTTGTGCGGTCTTTTCACTTGATGCAGAAAAAGCCTTTGACAGGCTAGAGTGATTATATGGGCAGTTCTGCAATGTTTCGGCTTCGGTGAACACTTCTTCTCTATGATTAAGACATTATACCACTCACCTGCAGCATCAGTCATAACTGGTAATATTATTTCCCCCCCATTCCCTTTGCAGTGGGGAACGAGGCAGGGATGTCCGCTTTCCCCCTTATTGTTTTGTCTATCTCTTGAACCCTTAGCACAAGCCATCAGGAAATCTGAAGTATCGATTAAGATTCATGATCATAATCATAGTATTTTGTTATACGCTGATGATATTATTCTATATTTAGACCACTTTGATGTTTCAGTCTCTAGTATTATTAAGGAATTTGATAATTTTAGTAGCTTATCAGGATATAAAATAAATTGGAGCAAATCTGCTTTAATGCCAATTAACAATGTTAAAGTTAATTCTTCTATTCCCTCATTTATCCCTATTAAGGAATCTTTCATCTATTTGGGCATTACCATATATAAAAACGTTCATAAGACTGCCGGAGACAATTTTAATAATATTTTAGTTAAGGTCAAAAATGACATTCAAAGATGGAAGAATCTTAAAGTCTCTCTTCAAGGAAGAATATCCACTGTTAAGATGAATTTCTTACCTCGATTTAATTTTTTTTTCTCTATGCTACCACTTTCTCCCCCTCCAGGTTACTTTAAGGAGATCAACTCCATAATTTCTAAATTTAGCTGGAATGATAAATGCCCCAGAATTAAACTTACCACATTACAACATCCTAATAGCGCAGGAGGACTGGCTGTACCAAATTTTGAATTGTATTATTGGTCGTTCCAGCTTAAGGCTCTTCATAATTGGGTTGATCCTCAATCTACAGTTTCATGGAGAGTGATTGAAGCTGACAAGGTTAAACCAAATAGACTCCAATATATTTTATTTACTGGCACAGGAAAAAAAGGGGATAATTATAAATTTGGTCCGGTTGTGGCCAACTCTATTAAAATCTGGAAAACGGTTGAACGTCGGATAGGAGGACCCTTCAAATTTTGTAACAGTACACCTTTATGGCACAATTTTAATTTTGTATGCGGAAATCGTCCATTTGTCCAACCCTCTTGGTCTTCTTTAGGTGTAAACATGTGCGGTGATATATATGATAACCAGGGCCTATGTTCATTTCAGACATTAAGAACCAAATTTTGTCTACCAGCATCCGCATATTTAGTTTTTCTTCAATTACGTTCTGCTCTCAAAGCGTATGGCATTCCTTGGTCTTCTTCTATTTCCTCTCATCCTGTGCGGGACTGGATTGCACCATCTGCTGGTCGGCCATCTGTTTCCTTAATATATAATAAAATTATTGATTGCATTACAAAACCTCTTTCTATTAAAACTATTTGGAATAGGGAATTATCTGACCTTAATTTATCTGTCGACTGGGAGAGGGTGTGGTCTAATCTCAGCTTAACATATAAAAATTTGGCTCATCGTCTTATTCACTTCAAAGTCATTCATAGAGCATACATAACTCCTTACAAAAGATTTAAAATGAAACTACTACCAAATTTCAACTGCCATATATGTAATACTACATCATCAGGTACTTTTCTTCATATGTTCTGGGAGTGTCCTATCGTTATTGGTCTATGGACACATGTAAACCTGGTTTTATCATCCTTACTGCAAATTGATTGGTCCGTTAACCCAAGTTTGTGTCTTCTTAATGATGATTCTGGTCTCTGTATAAGTTCAATGCAAAAGAGAATGTTGTTTGCTGGTTTTACAGCTGCGAAGAAGACAATAATACAGAACTGGTTTACACCGCACATGTGTGGAAAAACATATTGGATCCATAGCCTCCTGCAAATAGTGACTTATGAATGTACAACAGCACGAATTAATAGGGCCAAGCCTTCCACCATTGATGCTTGGCAGTGCTTTCTCTTTGATATACGTGATTGTATAAAGGAGTGACTTTTGTGTTTTCTTGTCCTTCCCTCTCTCCCTCCCATTTGACTGGACTTTGAGATATTGAGTATATGTCTGTTGTTTTGTTTTGTTATTTTTTGGATGTTATGTTATGTTTGAAAACTAAAAAAATGTTGATAACAAAAAAAAAATCTGCTCAAGCACTGTTTTCGCGCCGAAAATCGACTGAGCTTCTTGTTCCCACAATGCAAAGCATAATTTAAAAAAATACGGAAAAACACCTGTAAAAACCAAATACGGAATATTTACTTTTTTTACAGTGTACATGATGAAGCACAGCTGGAACTTTGGGCTCTTCATGTGCAAGTGCGATGGTTTTGTGATGACCCTCAATATGTACAGCAGTATTTTCATCCTGGTCATCATTAGTGTGGATCACTGCATCACAGTCAAGTTTCCCGTCTGGGCCCAGAATCAGCGCACTGTAAAGAAAGCTTCTATAGTTGTTGTGTTGGCTTGTATTGTGTCTTCATTGCTTAGCATCCCATCTGCCAAATTCAGAGAGATTATACATATAGGATCAATAGACATATGCTATGGCAACTATGAGAATCACCACAAAACCGTTGTGATCATGCGCTTTACTTTTGAGCTTTTGATTCCATTCCTGACCATCTTCACTTGTTACTTCATCCTGATCCATAAACTTAGAGCAAACCAAATGACCGAATCCACCAAGCCCTTCAAGATCATGACATTACTGATCTCAGCTTTTTTCATCTGTTGGTTGCCAATTCAAATATTATCTGTTTTAGAGTTGGACAGATCTCAACACAGTTATGCCTTTTACAGAGCCGTACTAGTATCCGACATTCTCGCCTGTGCAAACAGCTTTCTAAACCCGTTCATCTATGCATTCATGGCCAAAGACTTAAATAAGAAATGCTATTCCCTTCTTTCGAAAATTGAGAGCGCCATCGATGAGGAGACCCAAAGTGATTTCAGAGCAACTTCAACCAATTCTGAGGATAACAGACTTTCCAATGCTGTCTGAAAGTGTAACACGAGCCATGGACTAAAGATATCTCTCTTTATTCTCTTCCGATTGGAGAATGCTGGCCTATAGACACAACTTAGCATTAACAATCAGTGCATTTGTTATGTCTATTACATGTTTGAGTTTGGAAATTTACAAGTAGAAGTTTAAAAAAAAAAATTAAATAGAGGTTTAATATAAGGTACAACCCCAAATCAGAAAAAGTTGGGACAGTATGGAAAACGCAAATAAAAAAGAAAGTAGTGATTTCTAAATTTACTTTGACTTGTATTTCATTGCAGACAATATGAACACAAAATATTTCATGTTTTGTCTGGTCAACTTCATGTCATTTGTAAATATACATCCTTTCCTGTCATTCAGACCTGCAACACATTCCAAAAAAAGTTGGGACAGTAAAGCATTTACCACTTTGTAATGTTGCCATTCCTTTTCACAACACTTAAAAGACGTTTAGGGACTGAAGACACCAAGTGATGAAGTGTTTCAGGTGTAATTTTGTCCCATTCTTCCTGCAAACAAGTCTTAAGGTGGGCAACAGTACGGGGTCTTCGTTGTCGCATTTTGCGCTTCAAAATGCGCCACACATTCTCTATTGGAGACAGGTCGGGACTGCAGGCAGGCCAGTCAAGTACCCGTACCCTCTTCCTCCGCAGCCAGGACTTTGTAATGTGTGCAGAATGTGGTTTTGCATTGTCTTGTTGAAATATGCATGGACGTCCCTGGAAAAGATGTCTTCTTGAAGGCAGCATATTGTGCTCCAAAATCTCTATGTACTTTTCAGCATTAATGGTGCCATCACAGAAGTGCAAGTTACCTTTGCCAAGGGCACTGACACAACCCCATACCATGACAGACCCTGGCTTTTGGACTTGTTGCTGGTAACAGTCTGGATGATCCTTTTCTTCTTTGGTCCGGAGCACACGGCGTCCATTCCTCCCAAAAAATACCTGAAATACTGATTCATCTGACCACAGTACACGTTTCCACTGTGTGATGGTCCATCCCAGATGCCTCCGAGCCCAGAGAAGTCGACGGCGCTTCTGGACACTGTTAACATAGGGCTTCCTTTTGGCACAGTACAGTTTTAACTGGCATTTGTGGATGTAACTACGTATTGTGGTACTTGACAAAGGTTTGCCAAAGTAGTCCTGAGCCCATGTGGTGATATCGCTTATAGATGAATGACGATTCTTGATGCAGTGCCGCCTGAGGGATCGGAGATCACGGTTGTTCAGCTTAGGCTTGCGCCCTTGCCCTTTACGCACTGAAATTCCTCCAGATTCCTTGAATCTTTTAATTATGTTATGCACTGTTGAAGGTGAAATATCCAAATCTCTTCCTATCTTTCTTTGAGGAACGTTGTTTTTAAACATTTCAATAATTTTCTCATGTATTTGTTGGCAAACTGGCGATCCTCGGCCCATCTTTGCTCCTAAAGGACTACCTTTCTTGGATGCTGCTTTTGTACCAAATCATAATTACAATCACCTGTTGACATCAACTGTTTCAAATCACATCATTATTTAACCAATTTACCTCATTACTAGCCCTAAATTGCTCCTGTCCCAACTTTTTTTGGAATGTGTTGCAGGTCTGAATGACAGGAAAGGATGTATATTTACAAATGACATGAAGTTGACCAGACAAAACGTGAAATATTTTGTGTTCATATTGTCTGCAATGAAATACAAGTCAAAGTAAATTTAGAAATCACTACTTTCTTTTTTTATTTGCGTTTTCCATACTGTCCCAACTTTTTCTGATTTGGGGTTGTACTTTACAACTCATTGTATACTGTTTAATGGTTTAAAAAAAAAAAGTTGTGACAGCTATTAAAAATGTACTGTTTTTATCTTACCATTTGTGTTACTGATTAACAAGAACACATGGGGGGGGGGGTTACATTTTTTGAATGCATGTATTAAACATCAATTGGGCAAGATCAACAAATGTTTTCATGCTCCACATCTCTCTCTCTCTCTTTGTTTTGCTAACATACATACAAAAAAATATAATAAATATCTTGTTCTAACCATTCTGTTTCATTAAATGCTTGTAATTCTCTTAATTATTTCATATGCCTGTAAATTAAATCCATACACAATACATTCACAAAGACGCTTCAGCATTATTTGTTCTTGAGATGGTAAACATGTAAGGAATAATTGACGACGGGCCGTTGAATTATTAGAAAAATAATGCACACCCGAGGTGGTGATGCGGCCACGACGTGAAGCGGAGTTACAGCTCGGGTGTGCATTATTTTTCTAATTATTCAACGGCCCATCGTCAATTATTCCGCTTATACTACGGTTGCCACACCTCAAGACATTGATCAGATCATATATAGGCATTCGTTCGGTTTTTCTGCTTAAATCGCTATTGTGAGGAGGATTATTTCTTCCGCATCTCATCCAATGCCACCGTTGCTAATTCCAAAATGTCATTTTAACCCATAACGGAGGCTTGAGCTGTTGATAACAGACTAATAATGCAGTTAGTTAATAACTAAGTTATGAGAGGAGAGAGAGAGAGAGAGATTACCTCTGTGAGTCTGTGTCTCTCAATAGTGTTCGGCAGCAATGTCTCTAGTTATAGTGAAACTTAAAGTTAATTTTCTTCTCGAACAGCGCCGTTGTTGTTACCTCGCTTGTGAGAAGTCATGTAGTTTTTAAGTTGTTAAACTATGTTACTAATAAAATCGTCAAAGTAGTGCTAACAACATTAGCGCTTATGTTAACGTGTCTGTGAGGGAGAGAGAGCGGGAGAGAGTATGTGCTTTCCGTACATAATAAAACGTAATTTTGTGGCAAAAACATGGATATGATCTGATCTTTTGTTTACTATATTTATTTATTTGGCCAGTGTCATTGTGGGTTTTGGTTCTTTTGCTGTTTTAGGCTGTAAGGACATTTGAAATAACGCAAATCATTTGGCGAAGTGATACAGACATGCAATGTGGTCAAGACCTGCCTGGAACTACGTTCGCCGTGCGTTTCCCAGAAAATAATTGCACACCTTTGAACGTTCGTCAGCCAATCAGATTCAAGCATTCAGCGGCCCCGTAGTATAATATATAATATATATATATATATATATAGTATAATATATAATATACACTAAATTAGTAAGATGCAGGGCTGCAGACTGCAATTCAAACGGTCGCAATGTAACAAAATGTAAAAATCTAAGACCATTTAAAACCAAGTCGCCTTCCTTGGCATCCATATGTTGTTTCTGAGTCATCACTAGGGATGGGTATCATTAAGGTTTTAACAGTATTATTACTCTTACCGATACTGCTTATCGTTCCGGTACTTTAACGGTATTCTTATCTTTTTATTATATACACATATACATATACAGTATATACACACACTGTCACATTTATGGTCTGTGTTGGTTTTGTTTTCCCCGTGTTTGTTCCTGTTTCCTTATTTGGTCATTTTCCTGTCCTTGTTTAGTTTGATTATGATTCCGTTCATCTGTGTTTGTTTAATTATCTAGTTTCATCCTGTGAATTTAAGTTCCTGTCTGTTCAGTTAGTTTTTGTCTGGTCTACTCGTTATGTTCCTTGTGTTCCTGTGTGTCTCAGCCCTGCCTTGTCTTGCCCTGTTCGCTTTTATTAAAGACTGTATATTTGAGTTTATCCTCTTCTCCGTGGTCCTCCCCGCTGTGTGTGCACCGTGACAGAAGACCAGACCTAAACAGAGAGTGAGCGGCGCCTTTTTTCACTGTTTTATTTTCCGTTTTTTGTGGGTTCCTGTTTGTTTTTCCCACGGCATGGAAGTCGCTCGTCATCCTTCCCTAGCCTACTGTAATTAGGCGTGGGAGTTCGGAGAATCACCACGAGCACTGCGAGTCCGCTGGCCGCTCGTCAATCAAGTTCACCGGCTGCTCATCAGTGAAGCCTGCCGGCCGTTCGTCTGTCAAGCCCGCTGGCCACTCGTCAGTCAAGTTCACCGGCTGCTCATCAGTCAAGTCTGCTGGCCGTTCATCTGTCAAGCCCGCCGGCTGCGGCTAACTCAAGCCCGTCAGCCACTCTGAAGTCAAGCCCGCTGGCCGCTCCAACGTCATGCCGGCAGTGCCCTGACCAAGAGTCCAGTGCAGGCTCCAGCCCCTGACCAGAGTCAAGTCATGTCCCCAGAAGTATTGTCCACAGGAACAGTTTTATATTAATCTTGTCTTGTCTTGTCTTGTCCATGGAGACTCGTCTGGGGCAGGCGGCTTGGGAATGGCCTCCGCGGCCATAACTAGAGGAGCCGCCTGCCCCAGACGATTCTGCTTCTCTTGTTGCTGATATGGAAGCGGTTCCTGAGAAAACCCTGTGAGGGCCCCTGACACTGTGTCCAGCCCAAGGAGGGCTGTGGTGCTCCCGTCATGCCCAGTATGGGCCTCAGCTTCCGAGCCTAGCCCCTGTTCCTGTGGATAGCCTGCGGAGGACTCCTGTTCCTGAGTCTAGCCCATGGAGGGCTCGAAGCCCGTAAGTTCCCCCAAGGAATTTTTTTTGGGGGGTTATAGGGCTCCGGTTGTAGAGGCCGGGCTGAGGACCGAGGCCACGGCCACATAGACCGCTCCGCCATGGTCTCCTGAGCTCCCTGCTCCGCCATGTTTTCCTGAGCTCCCTGATCCGCCATGGCACCCTGTACTGTCTGTTCCGCCCTGGAGGCGTTCCCCTTGTCCCTGTCCTGCACCAGCCTCCAGGGTGCCCACTTTTGTAATGTCACGTGAGTAATGTCACGTTTATGGTCTGTGTTGGTTTTGTTTTCCCCGTGTTTGTTCCTGTTTCCTTATTTGGTAATTTTCCTGTCCTTGTTTAGTTTGATTATGATTCTGTTCAGCTGTGTTTGTTTAATTATCTCGTTTCATCCTGTGTATTTAAGTTCCTGTCTGTTCAGTTAGTTTTAGTCTGGTCTACTCGTTACGCTCAGACACAAGACAAACAAGGACACGTTAAACAAAGACAGAACAGATAGGGCAGGACCCTGACAGTTACCCCCCTCTCCAATGGACGCCTCCAGGCAGTGGGGAGGAAAAGGTTGGCGGTCCAGAGTAGCCTGGAAACACAGGGAGCGGGGCTGGGAGAGCAGTAAATAGTCCAAGGGAATATTTTGGGACTGCCCAAAAAGGTGGTAACTTTGGAGGAGCATGGCAGCCAGGCAGTACTGAGGGAGGGATAGGAACCCGATTAGTGACACCTCTTGAGATAGGGGGCCTCTTCACTGGTTCAACTGCGTTTGGAGTCTCGAATAGATGCAGTCTCATGATTAGGGAAATGCTTAGGAACAAATTCAGGAGACATAACTGCACTTGTGGGTAATGAGGATAACTTTGACGACTCCTGCACCAATGTGACGTCATGCACAGTTTCAGAGGCTCCATCAGATCTAGAAGATGTACACAATGCTGGAGCTGATACAGACTTCTTGACTGTGTTTTGAGTGGCAGGAATTACCTCAGATGACATGACAAGACTTGCAGAAATTATCTCTTTGGGCGAGTCATGGCTAGTAAGCAGCTCTGGGGTAGCCTCCGTGGGTATAGCGGGCAGATCAAGACGACCATGAATGGCCTCCTGGAGCAGATCCAGAGCAGATCCTGAGCAGAGATGGGAAGTAACGAAGTACACATACTTTGTTACTGTACTTAAGTAGATTTTTCTGGTATCAGTACTTTACTTCACTATTTATTTTTCTGACTACTTTACATTACATTTTCAAACCAGGCTTGTTACTTTAGTTCCTCTTCAGGAACTCGAACTGCGTCCTGAGACGCTTTGGGGAATGCCCCCAGCGTGACCGCGCTCTGAACACGTGTAATCTGTCCAAAGGATGGGCGAGACGTCACGGGCGGGTGACGTAATTGGCCAGGAAGTTTAAAAGCACGTGCGGTGGAACCGGCGTCAGCTTTTGTCATTCAGCAACCGCTACTCTTTGTGTGTCTGTCGATCTCTGTTGTGAGTCTTATTTGGTGTTGTCTGTCTTTCACAAGCACTCAGAATAAGCTCCAAGATAAGTGCAATACAACTAGCATTTGGGTGAGAGCAGGTCGCATTACAGGCTGTGTGTTCCTCCCTGCAAACAAACTTTCTCTGCTGGGGATACACACAGTCTGTGTGTTGTCTACTTGAGAGCAGAGCAAGCAGAGTCAGCTCTCGAAGGAGCTGACTGCCAAAGCGTTGTCACTGCGTATGCTCGCTCTCGGAGGCTTTCTTTGAGAAGGAGCCTTCAGCTGCATTCCTCGCGATGCCGGTCCCGCTTTCGCTGAGGTGGTGCGGTGGCTGCGCTCGTGGGAATTGCAGATGGATCAGGTGGAGGGGACGAAGACGGGCGAGCCCCTATCTTCTCCCTTTTCCCATCAGATCCAACGCCTGCTCTCTGGGTTCGGAAGCCCGCTCTGCGGTTCTTCCCTCCGGAGAGAGGGCACGACGCTCCGCCTGCCTTCCTCAGGAAAAAAAAGAAAAAAAAGAAGAGGAGGTGGACGTAGAAGACGTCGATGAAACAATGCTCATCGACGTCTTCTACGTCCACCTCCTCTTCTTTTATTTTTTTTTCCTGAGGAAGACAGGCGGAGCGTCGTGCCCTCTCTCCGCTGAGAGTGTGTCTCTGTGCCTCAGCAACAGCGGGACTGGAACCACGAGATCATACGGCGGGGAGGAGCGCTGTCAGCCCATAGGGAAGTAAGAATGGGCTGGTTGTGCTCCTCCCCGCCGTATGATCTCATGGTTCCAGTCCCGCTGTTGCTGAGGCACGGTGGCGACTGAGATCGCGGGTCATTGCACATGGATCTGGCGGATGGGTTGGAGACGGGCTCGCTCTATCTCCACCTGCATTCCTCAGATCTAGCGCTCTCGCTCGGGGCTGGAATCCCGTGTTGCAGTTCTTCCCCCGTGGGTGAGAGCATGCTGTTGCAGCAACGCGCGCATTACGGTCATTCTCGGTTCATTATATGAAGCTTTTTGCATGTGATCTTGCGGTCCCGGTTCCGCTGCTGTTGAGACACGGTGGCGATTTAGATCGCGGGGATCGCACATGGATCTGGCGGACGGGTTGGAGACGGGCTCGCCCTATCTCCACCTGCATTCCTCAGATCTAGCGCTCTCTCTCGGGGTCCTTCCCTCCCCTTTTTTGAGTAAGAGCCCGCTGCTGCAGCGCGCGCTGCCAAGGCAATGCGTGCATTGCAACTTTCTTGGGTTTATAGATGAATCTTTCATATCAGACCGTGTTACTCGTCTGGTTGTTTGGCTGCATTTAATTTTGAAGAATTGAATGCTGTATTTCATCTAACTTGGGAAGGTTGATTTAAAAATATATATATATATATATATTATATATATACAGGTAAGTATTGGAGCACGATGTGTGACCTCTCTTCCTCCGAGGCGGTTGAGGTGGTCAGCAGGGGCTCCTTATTTAAATGAGGGCCGGCCCCTCTGGGAGACTGGTTCCCTTAGTAGGCACCTGGCAGTGTGGGAGCCCCTGCCAAGCGTGTCTCATAGGGTCCTGCCTTGCAGGCTTTGGTTTTACCAGTCTAGTCTTCCTAGGAGATAACGCGGGTCTGAAGACCGTCGCTTCAATAGGAGACTTCGGCTGAAGCAGTCCTGGGCCCAGGGCCAAGGGCTTATGAGGGCAGACGCAAGCCCGCCGCCGTTCGCGGCTCATTCACTACTGCCATTCACGGCCCACGCAAGCCCACCGCCATCTGCGGCTCTTCCTCACATGCCGCCGTTCGCGGCCAAAGCAAGCCCGCCTGCAGTGAGTATGGCAAGCCCGCCTGCGGGTCGCAGCTCCTTCCAGACCAGTGCCAGCGACTCGACAGCGCCCTCCAGAGCCCGCTCCTCGACAGTGCCTTCCAGTGCCAGCCCCTCGAATGCGCTTAGCTGTGCCCGCGCCTCCAGAGCGCCCCCAAGTGCCCGCGCCTCCCGAGCACCCCCAAGAGTCCGCGCCTCCCGTGCGGAACAGACACAGTCTCTATAGTGTGATATCTAGGTGAAAGAGTCTCTATGTGCTGAGAATTAACTGACTTCTGTGACGTGAGGCGGCTAGCAGACGGTTGGTTTAGCCAGTCTGTCTGCTTCTGGGCCCTAGTTAGTCAAGTACAAACTCTAAGAATATGTGCCATATTTCTAGAGAGAAGAGCGGCACCACCCCTGGAGGGATGAAGACCTTCTCTTTTCAACAGGTCAGGTCTGCCCCAAAAACTCGTCCAATTGTCTATGAAACCTATGTTATTCTGCGGGCACCACTTAGACATCCAGCCATTGAGTGACGACAGTCTGCTATGTATCTCGTCACCACGGTGCGCAGGGAGGGGACCAGAGCATATTACAGTGTCTGACATCGTACTTGCAAGTTCACACACCTCTTTAACATTATTTTTAATGATCTCCGACTGGCGAAGTCGAAATTTATTGACACTCATCATACAATTAAACAATACAGTGATGCAACTGAAGTGTTATTGCATGCTTTTTTGATGAGACAGCTGACAAGTTGGCATGTCTGAGATAATATAGGCTACATAACATCGTAACCCCAAAAATTATTTGGATACGTAAGTCACTTTCAAAAGCTACGAATGTTTTTGCACAAAATATGAAAATGGTATTTATTTTAACATAAGTCACATAATATTTAACACATTAAAATGGCATTTGTTTTAAAGAAAGGCAATTCTAGATGAAAAAAACAGCACAGCTAAATACAAAATATAGCCTATATATATGGACACCTTTAGGTTGTCAAATGGACTACACCTGTGATGATTGGCTAACAGTTTGGTTAAAATGTTGGTTTAAAGAGACTGACAAAATCTTCTACAAAACAACCAAAAATTTCTACAATGAATTGTGTTTTGCAAAGAAGCAAAACAGCTCATTCAAGGGCTTCTGACAATTGTGCATTTCTATATTGGGATATAGCCTAAAAATGGGTGATTTGCACTTTTTAAAGCTGCAGTCCATAAGTTTTGCCTCTTTGTCGCCATCTCTGTTTGAAAACCTGGAATTGCAGCCCTGTGCGGAATTATCTTCCATGTGTGGGGTTGTGAGTCGGCACGGCTCCAGCGCGGATGAATCTAGTGTTTTGAGGTGAATGTGTTGTTGTCAGTGACCGCACCGGTGTGGATGCTTACTATACTTCGCAATCACAGATTCTAGCTACGTCTTGGAATAAATGACCCAAATAAGAATTTTAACCGTATATTGTCATCTGAAAAAGTAATTAACAAGTCTGCCACGTTTGTTCTGACCAACTGAGGAAAAAAGCATTACCATAAATCGCGCTACCAATGGTGATTTAATCTAAAGATTAGTTAGCTCATATCACATCAAACCATGCAAATTATTATTATACTTTATTCTCAAATTATTAATGTTAAAAACATCAGCATTGCATGACTATGAGTATAGTGTGTATTATCGTGTAGATTTCAATTTCTGTACAGTCTAGTCTAATTGTCATGCCATTAAAATTTCATATTAAGAAATTCATTTAACCCAAAAAGCAAATTATGCTCACTTCGAACTGGTTTTCTTTAAAATACAAATCTTGTGTAATCCCAGGCAATCTGTAATCAGAAGCACATTTAAAACTGGAATATAATTTAATTTCATTCACATGTGTTTCATAAACACATAATCCTTTCTGGATCACAATCTGCCATCAAAATTATGCATTTAATTATTCTAGCGGCTGTGATAAAAGGCTTTAAATGATCCGTCACCTGCAGGATCCTCACATGCGATATAGTGGAAAACTTCTTTATGTTTATAGACGTGACGTAATGACATTCAAATTAGAAAACATTATTATAAGCTAACCGTTGTGAATCGGGCTAAAGTAAGGCGATAGTTTTGAACACTGGCTGGTTATGTACTTGCTCAAATATTGATTTAGGATCATTTTTAACCAAAAAAAGTTACGACTGCAGCTTTAAATAGGCACATTCATTATGTGCCTTATAGGAATTAACCAAATATGGGATATCAAAATCAAGAAGAAGCTATTTCTGTGACATGATTTTTCACTTTGCCATCAGAACACAATTTATTCTGTATTGTACATTAGATAAAATAGGCCTACTTTGTTTACTTGGATTTACTTTGTTTACTTTTTGTGGTAACTACAAAGAAGGCAAACATTAGCATCAAGTATGCTGAAAATGAATGAAGAAAATACCAGCTTGTCAACCAGACACAACTACATCTGAAAAACAAACATTTATTTTGTCAGACAATGTTAAATAATATAGCTTGTATTTTCCCACGTTGTGATCTTGCTAAATTTCCTTGTTTCTTGTCAGAGAAATTCACCGTAAGGTTTGACTCATCTAAAACTACATATCCCACAATTCTGCTGTTTCAAACCGGAAGTCGTTCTACTTCCTGGATACTTTAAACTGTCAAACAAAACAATAGTGAAGATAAGAGGCTGAACAACATCTGCTGTCACAACCCTGGATAAAGAATGAATTTCAACATCAGAAAAAAAGGTTAGTAGTCATTTTATCACTTTTCATTTAATGTAAAGCGAGTAAAGTATACAGTCGGAGCTTCAGCTGTTCTAGACTCGATTGTAAATAATTGTAGGCAAACAAGTGTTATTTATTGTTTTAACCCTCTGACCACAAAATAAACCGCATTATTAAAATATATTAATTTCCATTTTTGTTTCATAATCATGTATTTTGTGAGTAAACAGTAGTAAATATTCCACTACTTTGTAGTGCTTCTCTTTATTAGCCATGTTGAATTTATGCACTGCAAAAAAGCTTATCTTATTTAATATTTCTGTCTTGTTTCTAGTCAAAATATCTTAAATTAATATGCATTTGCTAGATTAACAAAATGACGTAACATTCAGTCTTGTTTTCAGCGGAAAACATAACTAAATTAAGTGCATTTTGCTTAAAATAAGTAAAATTATTGTTTTAATTTGCCCCGCTGGCAGATAATTTTACCTATTTTAAGCAAAATGCATTTAATTTAGTCCCCCCCCCCCCTGAAACAAGACTGAATATCGTGCATCATTTTGCTTGTCTACTAAATGCATCTTAATTTAAGATTTTGTAGATATTTTGACTAGAAACAAGACAAAAATACTAAGTAAGATAAGCCTTATTTATTTATACTTAAGTCATATCTCATCTTCCATATTTTTGCAATGTGTTGTGATGATTTAAAAGCTTAATGTGGACATAGATACAGCAGAGAGTGGATTTAATTGACTGCATCTGATCTGAATCATGTTAAGCAATGCTTTGCATGCAGATACAAGGCAAAGATTGTTGAAAGCATATTGTAATTGCTCTCGTTCTTTCTGTTTTGATGATGCTTGTTATTTCAAACCTGTCTGTTGTGTGTTTTCTTTGCTCTGCAGGTCAGTGAGAGGTGACTGCTGCTGCAGACGGTCATGGAGGACTGCAGGAGGTCGTATCTGAGGCTGTGTAAAGAGGGAGGAATAGAGACTCAGGAATCAGTGCTGGCTCAGCTGCATGACTCGAGGGCAGTGACGGGCAGCTGCAGACTGGACCTGAGCGGTCAGAGCATCACCACAGACTCCTGCAGCGTGCTGGGAAGAGTCCTGCAGAGCGACACTGTCTTCACAGAGGTCCTCCTCAGCGACTGCATGCTCAGTGAGGAAGGTGGGTGCTGTGGACAGAGAGACAAATCGACCAAAAAAATCTGAGATTTTGGTTTATAGGATTTTTGCAGTGTGACATTTTTTTCATATTTTTTTAAGGCATTTAAGATATTAACATGATTAATTAATCTTTTACCTTTTTTTTATTTTTTTTTTGCATTGCAAAAACTAGAAGTTATGAGTAAAATGTGCATAATTGCCATGAAAATAATATCACAATGTAAAATAAAATATATATTTTTTTACATTGTTACATTTCAGGACGTTAAACAAATATTTACATGATTAATAAATCATTTACAAATTTCTGCATTAAACAAATTAGTATTTATGGATAAAATATGCATAATTAACATGAAAATAAAATAATCTTTTATAGTTTTTGTTTTTTTTTGCATTAGAAAAACAAAGTTATGAGTAAAATGTGCATAATTGCCATGAAAATAATATCACAATGTAAAATAAAATATATATTTTTTTTACATTGTTACATTTCAGGACGTTAAACAAATATTTACATGATTAATAAATCATTTACAAATTTCTGCATTAAACAAATTAGTATTTATGGATAAAATATGCATAATTAACATGAAAATAAAATAATCTTTTATAGTTTTTTTTTTTTTTGCATTAGAAAAACAAAGTTATGAGTAAAATGTGCATAATTGCCATGAAAATAATATCTCAATGTAAAATAAACATATATTTTTTTACATTGTTACATTTCAGGACGTTAAACAAATATTTACATGATTAATAAATCATTTACAAATTTCTGCATTAAACAAATTAGTATTTATGGATAAAATATGCATAATTAACATGAAAATAAAATAATCTTTTATAGTTTTTGTTTTTTTTTGCATTAGAAAAACAAAGTTATGAGTAAAATGTGCATAATTGCCATGAAAATAATATCTCAATGTAAAATAAACATGGAAATAGAAAGAAAATGTTTAAATTTGTATTGCATAAATAAAAAAAATCTGTTTGTAGGACAGTTTTTACATAAGAAATCTATTTTTTTTACATTGTTATATTACGTCAGGACGTTAAACAAATATTTACATGATTAATAAATCATTTACAAATTTCTGCATTAAACAAATGAGCATTTATGGATAAAATATGCATAATTAATATGAAAATAAAATAATGTTGCAATGTTAACCAAACATGAAAATGAAATTTGAAAAATTCAAAGAAAGTTGTCAGGGTTCTGTTGTGTGTGTCATGTGTTCCCACCTCTTGTTTCCTTATTTGGTTTGTTTCCTGTCCTCGTTAAGTGTCATTATGAGTTAATCTTTGTCCAGCCCTGTTTGTCTAATTATCTATGATTTGCCTGTGTATTTATAGTCCTGTCTGTTCACTTTGATTTCGTCTGGTCTACTCATTATTCCCCGGTGTTTCTGTCCATGTAAGTCCTGCCTTGTCTTGCCCTGTCCTGATGTCTTATTAAATACCATTATTTGAGTTTACGTCCTCGTCTGCCTGTTCCTGTTTCTCCCTGCTGTGTGCACCGTGACAGAAGACCAGACCTAACCATAAGCGGCGCCCCTTCACCTTGTTTGTTTTTTCGTTTTGAAAAGTTTTTATTTGTTCCAGTTTATTTTGTTCCTGTTTCCTGTCTGTCCCGCGGCATGGAAGTCGCCGCTCGTTATATCCCGCCATAGCCCACTGCAAGACGGCGTGGGAGTTCGGCGGGATCGCCGCGAGTGCCGCGAGTCCACTGGCCGCGAGCCCTCATGCCCGCCGATCGCGGGAGATCCTAGTTCCTGGGTTGCCGCTCCCCCAGGCGCGCCATTTGCAGGATATCACGCCACCGGCCCGCCTCTGACTCAATGCCCGCCGGCCCGCCTCTGACTCAATGCCCGCCGGCCCGCCTCTGACTCAATGCCCGCCGGATCGCCGCTGACTCAAAGCCCGCCGGATCGCCGCTGACTCAAGCCGCCGGATTGCCGCTGACTCATGCCCGCCGGATTGCCGCTGACTCAAGCCCACTGGATTGGCGCTGACTCATGCCCGCTGGCCACCGCTATCCCTAGCCCCGTGGATATAGTCCACATGTCACGGCCAGGAGTGCCGTGTGTCTGTCTTGTTGTGCCCACAGGAACATTTTAAAACAATCTTGTCTTGTCTTGTCCATAGAGACTCGTCTGGGGCAGGCGGCTCCTTGTTTAGTGGCCATGGAGGCCATTCTAGCCGCCTGCCCCCCTGTCGTAGAGATGGAGGCGGTCGCTGAGGGACCCTGTGAGGGCCTCTGACTCCTGGTCATGCCCGGAGGAAGCCTCAGCCTCCAAGCCAGCCCAGGAGGGCTTCTGGTTCCTGTGGGCTGTCCTGTCCTGTCTGTCTGGCCCTGGAGGGCGTTCCTGTCCTGTTGTGTACTGTCTTGTCTGTTTAGACCCAGAGGGCTCCTGATACCCCCTAACTTCCCCAGGGAAATTTTGGGGGGGGTATAAGAGTTCCAGCTGTAGGGGCCGGGCCGAGAGGACCGAGGCCAAGGCCCCCGAAGACCATCTGCCATGGCCTCGAGAGCTCCCAGCTCCGCCATGGTCTCCAGAGCTCCCAGCTCCGCCATGGTCCTTGTCTGTCTGTTCTGCTCTGGAGGTCCCCGTCCTGTGTTCTTGTCCGTATTTGTCCTGAGGGGCCTCCAGAGCGCCCACCCCCCCTCCCCGATGGAACTGTTAAGGCTCGGGACGAGCCTTTCGGGAGGGGGGAAGTTATGTCAGGGTTCTGTCGTGTGTGTCATGTGTTCCCACCTCTTGTTTCCTTATTTGGTTTGTTTCCTGTCCTCGTTAAGTGTCATTATGAGTTAATCTTTGTCCAGCCCTGTTTGTCTAATTATCTATGATTTGCCTGTGTATTTATAGTCCTGTCTGTTCACTTTGATTTCGTCTGGTCTACTCGTTATTCCCCGGTGTTTCTGTCCATGTAAGTCATGCCTTGTCTTGCCCTGTCCTGATGTCTTATTAAATACCATTATTTGAGTTTACGTCCTCGTCTGCCTGTTCCTGTTTCTCCCTGCTGTGTGCACCGTGACAAAAGTAAATGTTGCATAAACAAAAAAGTCAATTTGAAGACATTATTTTTTATAACAAAGAGTTTTATGGCAGTTGTGAAAATTACTGTTATTTAAGATATATTAACATGTACAAATAAATCTTAAAACAATTCTTTGCTTCACAGAAATTAGAATTTATGGGTAAAATATGCATAATTGCTATGAAAATAATGTTGCAATGTAAAATCAACTTAAAAAATCCTGAAAGTCTAAAAGAACAAATTTATGACATGTAAAACGCAAAACATGATCAATAAATCTTTTATAGTTTTTGCATCACAGAAGTGAGACTAGGTAAAATGATAATTAGAATTAAAAACGTTATTACATAAACAAAAAAGTCAGGTTGACAGTGCAACAAATATTGACAAGACTAGTAAATAATTTACTGTATGCTCATGCAATGCAAAATGAACAAATAAATGAATACAATTAATTATAAATCTAACAATATATGAAATTTATAAAGATCATACGATATGTAATATCTTAGTTCTTTGGTTTTGGGTGAAATATGGACTTGTTCTTAACCAGGTTTGTGAGATTTGCTCAAATGTTCCTGAAAACATATCATGAATCTTTTAGATGAGGGCATAATTATCATACTGATCTTTACATGAGCCGATTAAGTTACTAAGTTATTACTATCTTTTAGTTTTGTGTCGTTGACGCTCAAAACCACTCACATTGTCCATCTGCAGGTGCCAAGCTGCTATTAAATGGGCTTTGCTCAAACACCACAGTCAAAGTTTTGGATCTGAAGGTAAATTTAAGCTATGTATTATAATATATACTTATTTTGACTTCTGTTTTGACTCCGTCTGTAATACAGTTCTTAAAGACATCATTTATATTCAGGGGAACAACATGAGAGGAACAGGAGCGGAGGCTTTGGGGCAGTTATTACTGAGGAACAAGATGCTGCGCAGGTGAGGGATCTTAAGATTCATTTCTTTCTAAATGTCTAAAATAGTTTTTTATGTTTCCACATTAAAAAAATAGACTAAACATTTCTAAACTGTGTCTCAATGATATAATCACAGTTTGTGGATATTAGATTTTTGCCGATATGCCGATATTTTTCAACTCATTTTGGCCGATACCGATATATTTCCTTATGTTTGGAAGCAACACCAATTCTCTCCTGTGCAGAAATTATAAGCAAAATATTTTTAATTTTGGTTAGTTTTTAACAAGAACTTCTTTGTTAGAATTAAATAATCAATAATGATGTTTTTTTGACAGCACATTGAAGCTTTGAAAATAACTATAAATAAACTATATATCAATCACTGCATTTTTTTTCCACAGAAAGATGCTGTTAACCCTAACATTTATAGATGGTCTAAAACAAAAGATTTGTAAAAATTCTGAAAATCTTTTAGAGCTTATGATTTGTTTAAAATATATAACACATTACACATTAATGAATAAATCAGTATATATAAAATTATTTAATTTACAAGTGTCATGTTTGTGATTTTTTTCGTGTAAGCTATAGCTTAGACCTTTAAATCAAAACATACTCATTATGACATCAATTATTGCTTTATTTAATCAGAAACACAGTCTAAATGTTATTTGTGTAGCTATTTTACTTGTAATGTAATTATAAGCAGTCCAACAGCGCCCCCTACAGATTAAACTCCTCACTGACCCGGAGGAGCTATTACTGTTGACTCTATCACACACCGAACACATTCTGTAGTGCTTCACAGATTAAATACAGAGATCATAACACTCAATATAATCATCATTCAGACAAGAATGAGCCACACACTGCTGATCTAATCACTAACACACCCTGAGCACATGTGAGTTCATGTATTCTTCTTATCGGCAACACATATCGGCATAATTGTTCATAACAGGCCGATGCCGATATTTACATTTAAAGCCGTTATCGGCCGATTCCGATAATATCATGCATCCCTAATGTGAATGCTTCTTTGCCATTTTTGTAGATTATCTAACATTTACAATCACAATAAAGTGCCTTTTGCAACACTTTTTACTTCAGTGATGTGGAAAATAAGAGGTTTTTGTGACATAAAATGTAAATTAATTTGTATTTTTTTTTAATAAAAAAAATAAAAAACAATAACAATGTTTTTTATTTGGAATAACAAGCAATTGATAGTTTTCACGTGATGTCACACCCTTATAGGAACGTCCACCTGGAGGCGCCACTGACCGCCAGTTATATTTACACAGTTTGCATTAAGTATTAATTTAGTTAATTAAAAGGTGATATTCAGTACACACCTTACTGATGATGCATACTTTGTACAAGCAAGCAGATGAACTCAGAATATAAACGCAACGTGCAAAGCTGCACATTAAATGGTTTCCCATTGAAAACCATTATAAAGAAAACACTGAACCATTTATGCGCGTTACATTCATATTCAGGCCTCATCTGCTTGGCTATATAAAGTAGGCATAATTAATAAGGTCTGTACTGAATTTGTTTAATATCACTGTTGTAAACACATCAAGGCACTTTAAGTGTTTTTCACAATGTTTTGTCGTGCTGTTTAGTGATTGCAGCGGGTGCATATAATATATTGCAAATGGCCAAAACTTGCATTTTGTTGACATATCTTTGTTTTATTCTTTTGAGAGATGATCCAAATTTTTGCGGCTTGGAAACAGATGGAAAACTGACATGATGTTTGGTCTTCGAGCCGTTCACGTGACTGAAAGCTATGAATGTAAATAAATAATTTGCGCAATTATTTGTGCATTAAAGATGCAGAAAAATTTGATTCAGTAACCAAACTAACCTGAGAGCATAATTTCATTCAAAATTACTCTAAAATTGCTTTTAAAAAATGATGCCTGCTCTGACCCACCTAGTATTGAAGTTAAGTAATTTTTGTGTAAATGCATTCATGCCACCTCCAACAATCTGTGTATAGACACCTAAATAACTCTTCAGAAGAGCCTCCTTTTGCAGTTTAAAATTTGCATAAAATAAATGCATTGTTTGCCACCGTCTTTACATTTATGCATTTAGCAGACGCTTTTATCCAAAGCGACTTACACTGCATTCAGGCTATACATTTTTTTTTTATCAGTATGTGTGTTCCCTGGGAATTGAACCCACAACGTTTTGCGCTACTAACACAATGCTCTACCACTGAAAGTAAAAGCGATCGAGGAAATGTTGCAGATGTGTAACTGTTGTTTGTAGACTGGTGCTGGAGTGGAATGCTCTGGGGATGTGGGAGGAAGGATTTGCAGTATTTTGTGAAGGTCTGGCCTCCAACGCTTCTCTCATCCAGCTGGACCTGCGCAATAATCAGATCAACCACCAGGGGACAGCAGAGCTCTGCATCGCACTGAAGAGAAACTCCAGTCTGCAAGAGCTGGGTAACAAACACTCACTGTGTGTCCACAAGCACTGTGCTGTTGTGCTGGTATTTGAGGCTGATGAGGTGAATCTTTAGTGAAATGCCAGAGGCTTTTCCTTTAAACCTTTTATTGCCTGCACCGTGCTGTTGTGTGCAGTGTTTATTAAATCTTCGTGAATTATTTATGCAAGCCCGGAAGGTTATTGCAACTTTTTATCTCACAATTCTGACTTTTTTTCACAGAATTGTGAGATATAAACTCGCAATTGCAAGTTATAAAGTCAGATTTATACGATTTATAAAGTCACAATTGCGCCACAAAAACTCTGACTTTATGTCTCGCAATTGCGAGTTAATATCACGCAATTATGAGAAAAAAAGTCAGAATTGTGAGCTAAAAAGTTGCAATAACCTTTTAAATTTTTTATTCAGTGGCGGAAACAGGCTTCCATAATTATTCCCGTTAGCTTACTGTCTATATGCACAACAATATTAATAAATCTGTGCAATCATTTAAATATATTAAATACACTTTTTATGTATGTTAACACTTCTATCTAACTTAAAAATATCAGTAACTGATAGAGAAAGACCTTTATCTATCTATCTATCTATCTATCTATCTATCTATCTATCTATCTGTCTATCTATCTATATGTCTATCTATCTATCTATCTATCTATCTGTCTATCTATCTATCTATATGTCTATCTGTCTATCTATATCTATCTATCTGTCTGTCTCATATATGGTCTATTACCATTACACTACCACTCTGTAAGAATTGTACTTCTCTTCTACTCACCAGGGCTGTGTTTATTTAATGAAAAATACAGTAAAAATTGTAAAATATTATTACAATTTAAAACAGCTGTTTTCTATATGAATATGTGTTAAACTGTAATTTATTTCTGTGATCAAAGCTGTATTTTCAGCATCATTACTCCAGTCTTCAGTCACATGATCTTCAGAAATCATAATAATATGCTGATTTGCTGCTCAAGAAATATTTCTGATTATATGTTGAAAACAGTTAATATTTTTGTGGAAATGGTGATACATTTTATTTTAGGATTCTTAAATAAATTAATAAATAGCATGTGTTCGAAATAGAAATCTTTTGTAAGATTATAAATGTCTACTCTCACTTTTGATCAATTTAATGCATCCTTGATGAATAAAAGCATTAATTTATTTTTAAAAATGACCCCAAACTTTTGAATGATAGTCTATGTATCTCTATTAGTGCTGTCAAACGATTAATCGCATCCAAAATAAAAGCTTTTGTTTGCATAGTATATGTGTGTGTGTATTATGTATATACA